>CM043704.1:77088538-77451038 GCA_023935145.1 Bretschneidera sinensis
CTGTGAGCCAGATTTGAGCCGATTCAGAACCAAAAAATTCTAGGTTTTAAAATTTTCTGATTTCCTTAATTTCTAATTTCCAGTAAAAGAAAGAGACAAAAAAAGAAAAAAAAATTAAATTAGAAAATACAAAAGGAAAAAAGAAAAAAATGGAGGAAAGTAAATAAGAAATATATTGTCTATTCTTGAGCTTGATCAACAACTCACTGAAGTTCGGTATACGCTTACAAGTCTTCATTCTTAGGTTGATAAGCTCCTTTGTCATCTTGATCAAACTAAACTATATCTTTCAAAAGTAACACAATCACCCTCTACATTGGTGCAAACTGCACTTTCTTTATTGATAGGTCTTCTAATTGTTGACCATCTTTTCAGGCATTCACATATTGATATGAAAATTACATCTCCTCTTGCATCAGTGAGATAACAAGAATAATTACACCAGACACCCCTTATGATGATGATCAAATGAATGAAGTCTTTCAACGGATTGTGTCCTCGTTTGAAAATCTAGTTGACAAGTCTAGTTGGTCCTATGCTAAGAGGATCTTAATTCTTGAGATTTTCGCCAAGGTCAAATTATGTCTAGTGATGTTATATCTTGAATGTGGTACGTTGATTATCTAAATGTTTCAACATTTTCTTACAACCACAAGAGATTATCACCAAGATGATTTTTTTTTTTATGAGTGTCATGTCTGATATTCTAGAATACACTAATGATTGAAGTGTGGATGATGTTCTAAAAGTTCTCTCCTATTTTAGCTACTGTTGGAAAGGATAATAAAGAAGTTTGGCCAATTGCTCAGAATTTATCCGAAAGATTTCTTGAACATTGTCATTTGAAACTTCAAATTTTGGGTATTTCTTCAAATGATTAGTACAGTGGATGATGCTAAATGCCAAGAAACTGCAAGTCTTATGAATATTAATGTGATTGATGAGAGGAAATCATAAAGGGCATTGACAGATGAAGAAGTTGACCAATAGGTTGTGCTAGCAACAGTTCCTCCTTCATATGTTGAGCAAGTTCACGAAAAAGATTGAAGACATGATTGAGGCAATGATTGATAAGTATGCTCCTACTGTTGATTTTATCCTAACTATTTGGTTTGAAGAACTTGCACAACAGACATTCTGACCTTGATTTTCAAAAATTTCATGAATATGCTTTGTTTCTCCAAGCATCGCAGATATTGTTGCTTGCTCACTTCAAAACTCGAGATTGAGTTTTTTCTATGTGGTGGAGAATAATGGAGTACACAAAGAATAGAGTTAATTTTAATTTAGGGTATGAGGGCAAATTTGGAATCATAAAATATTTTGGGTATTTTGAGTTTTAGGAATTATTAGATAGTTTCCTTGTTTAAGTTTAGTATTTAATTTCTTTATTAGAATAGGATTAGTATTCCTAAGATCTCTATATAAGAGACATCCCTTATGAATGAATAAAATTGAGTATTATTAAAATTCTATCAACCTCTTTCTCTCTCTTTCAATCCCCAAAGTAGCATGGTTTCTATTCCAATCCTCAGGATAGCCTGATTTTGATTTCTTCTATTTTCTGTTCTAAATCATTGACTTTGTAAATGGTAACGGTCCTATGACTTGGATCACTTTATTGCATTAACATGTACCAATTTTTCTGTATTCATCCATGATTAATCATTTACTATTTCAATCAAGGTCAATTCCTACATTTCTTTTTCGTTCCAGTTTAGGTTTCTCTATTGTTCCTTGCTTTTTTTTTGGAAAAGAATGTCATTTGCAATTTTTTTCCACTTCAATCGCAACAAATGTGGGCATATGAATGCTTATCTCACTTATTGGTTTGTTGATTTCTCTATTTTCCCTTTAGTTCAGCCAGGCTAGTAGCACACGTGTCACTCCCACGTGTTTTCAAATTACCTAATGGAAAATTCAATTGGAACTTCACGAAAGGACAAGATTAAAGCAATGTTGATAATATGAGGTATAATTGGTGCAAATTAAAAGCTAATGGACCATTTAAAAACTTTTGTTAAACTATAGGGTTAAATATAATTTTCCAAATAAAGAATCATTTGTACGTAAGGCACTTTCCTAAAATATTATTTGATCTTTGGGTAAATTACATTGCACTACCCTTAAGTTTGCTGAAATGATACTAACCTACCAAATCTTTTTAAAACCCACAATTCATCTCAAAACATCAATTTCCATCATTATGCAGCCCCAAAATGAATTTCTTTGAAGAATTAAAATTTTAATTGGATATTACTTTTCATGATCACCAAAGTACCCTTAGTGTTAAAATATCTCCAAGTGATTATGATAAATTTAATAATTCTATTTATCAATTATTTATCTCAAAAATGTTTATAATACAAATTTTTAGGTTATTTGAATTCATATCTTTCTAAAAAATATAAAAAAAAATATGTAGTATCATTTTAATTTTTAAAATAGAAAAGTTTGTTTTTTTTATTTTTATTTTGTGGTGGTCTTTGATATTCATTTATTTGAGATGTTCGATTATTTAATTTTATAAAAAAAATATATCAACAAACTTTTCATATAAAATATTTAATTTTTTTATAATGGTATTTGGTTTTCATTTATTTGAGAATGTGATAGGTAATGATATCATAATATTCTTTTTAAATATAAAATATATGAAGTGAAATTTGTTTTATACCATATAATAGAATATAAATCCATTTAAAGTATGCTTTTAACAATTTTCGGAAAAGAACAATGATAATTTTCTTTTTTAAAAAAACCCTAAAAATTCCTTATTAAATATGTTTCATCCCTATACTTCTATTTTTTTTAAAATAACCTTAATAATACCTAAAAGTACTTTGATCATCATGAAAACTGATATCCAATTAAAATTTTGATTCTTCAAAGAAATTCATTTTGGGGTCGCTTGATGGTGAAAATTGGTGTTTTGGTGTGAATCATGGGTTTTAAAAAGGCTTTATATATTAATGTCATTTCAGCAAACTTAAGGTAGTGTAGTATAATTTGTCCTTAATCTTTTTACTCTTGAACATAAGAAGCTTATGTGAAACGTTCTTAAATAAAATGGAGATAAAAGAAGAACCTGAGAGACAATTTTTCGTATCTGAGGGTCAAATCCCATGTCTAGCATACGATCTGCTTCATCCAAAACAAGGTAAGTAACCCGTCGCAAATTTGTGTGATGCGACTCCAACATATCTATTAACCTCCCTGGTGTAGCAATAACAATTTCAACACCTGATCCGGGGAACATATGGGCAACAGTTATGAAATCATCATCAATGACAACAGTAAGCATTTATAAGAACAATATACCTAATAAATTGGAAATTAAAATAAACATGAAAAGTCAATCTAAGACTAGATCACCATGTATAAACAATAGCCAGTTCGTGAAATATAGTGCAATGGCAAAGTCACATCAAACCTTATCGGTACTCACCTTTCTGGAGATCACGCACTTGAGGCCCCTTTGGAACCCCACCATATATACATGTATTCTTAATCCTTGATGACGCACCGAATTTAGAAGCTTCTTGTTGTATTTGTACGGCAAGTTCGCGTGTTGGAGCTAACACTAATACAATTGGCCCATCACCAGGAGCTGAATATATAGAGAAAATGAGTAAATTCATGCCTTCCAAATGACCAAAAGCATACCAAAGCACATAAAAGCACAATGACAAATTAGAACATAATAGAAAATACCCTTTTACCTAAAATTGGTTGGGCATTAACATGGACAATTGCGGGCAATAAGTAGGCAAGTGTCTTTCCAGATCCTGTTTCAGCAATACCAATGAGGTCACGTCCCTTTAAAGCCATCGGCCATCCTTGAGATTGTATAGGTGTCGGTTCAACAAAACCGGCCTTTGTAATTTCTTGCATAACATAATCTGGAGTCAAATAGGTAAATTTTAATGAGCAGACTTTCCAAGAAAAAAATTATATATCATCCAACAGAGAAATCTTCAAGAGAAAGGTTGATTTTTCACAAACTAACTTGAATTAAATATACTTATCAAAAAAAAACTTGGAAGTAAACATTTTTTTAAAATTTCATTACAATAATTCCTGATCCTTATAATCATCACCATTGGACATCCACGCTGAAAAATAGCCCATTCACATGACACCTTGAAGTTTTAATTTTGTTATCTACCCTCAAAAAATTCATCTGGTGAAAATTTTAGAGGTTGAATGATAAATACCAATATACCATATGCATTTGTAATGAAAGAATTGTGAGGAAATTATATTAACTTCAATGGAACATACTGCCTTTGGTTTCAGTCTTGAATTTCTCACTGTAAAACTATAACTCCACTTGTGAAGATCAGATTATCATGCTTATTGATACTTACTCAAAAGGCTTTTAGGACAATCAGCTATAAACGCATAAACAAACAACTCACTTCATATCAAAGGTGTCGAACAGTTCACCAGAACCATGAATCACTCTAATTTGCATTGAAAAAAATGTATTTCACTACAAAATTTTTCCCTTTTTTCGCTCTATCCATAATATATAAATTATAGGAAATAACTTGACATCCCTGCTCACCCAATTTGATCCTGAGATAATTGAGTTTAACTAGAAAATGTAATAAAATCTATTTAGGTACTCTATCAAGAGGTTGCATGACTAATACAGATTCATGTCAATGCCCATCAGAAATACTCCGTATAACTCTAACTTCAACTCTTTAGAGCAACAAATCAAAATTAAAACTCCAAACAAAAACCTCCAGCCTCACTTTTTCCTAACTCACTTGTAAATGAGGCCGATATGAATGCTCAAACAACAAACAAATGGTATTTTCTCAAAATTAAAATAGAGTACCTGGAAATATGAATGCTCAAACAACAAACAAATGGTATTTTCTCAAAATTAAAATAGAGTACCTGGAAACCCCATATCACGAAAAGTTTTGATGGGCTTTGGAACATCTCGACCTTCAACAGTTATTTCCTTCTGCTGCCGGTACTCTTCCACCTCCCTTTCTGTCATTGCTGCAATTTCTGGTGATTCAACATAGAAATTCTTCTCAAAAGGAGTCAACCCATCCAAATCCAACTTCCTTTGTGGCTCAGCACTATCATAATCCCTCCTGCTCGATGTAGACCTGACCGAACCACCATATGCTGAAGCCCCACCAAACCCTGAATCACTAAACAATACCAAAATTCAAAGAAAATGAAATACTAAAAAATATGAAGTAAAACGAGTCTGTAACAGTCTATAAGTTCCTAAGCAATACAAAAACTGAGACAATATTTTTTATTAAAAAAATAGAAAGTTCCAAGAAAAATCCATAGGGTCACTGAACAAAAGCAATAATCACTTGAGATACACTTGGATCAACTATCTCTACTTCAAGCAATGCTCAATGAGGTCATTAAAGAAACACAAAATTAACAGATAAAAATGTCAATAAATTTGAACTAAAATTCAATCAGCACCCAATAATGGAGAGCTAAACAAAGAAAAAAATCACACAAAAAATAAATAAGAACGGATTCTAAGTAACTTTATCAGAGTTAATTTTAGCCTAAGTCACCAGAAAGACGTAAAATTTCACACAAATTACTGTTAATATTATATGGTTTGAACAAAATTAACCAGTTTGCTTGACATTAGGTCACTCAATAGCCATTTACCCTCTCGAATTTACACATGACAAAGTATTTAAGTAACGGATCAATGTTTGATTTGCATACAGAAAGAACCCTAAGAAACCCAAAATTACTAAGTGAACTCGAAATGAACAAAAAAGAATTAAAATTAAAATAGTTTATATATGAAAATTATAAACATATATATATGTGAATAATGTATAAATTGAAATATGTAGGTCTTTTGGGGGGTTACCTTCGACGGTCACGGTAGGAGGCGGGGTCGCCGGTGCGGCTATCATAGCGACTCATGTCGTTGTTGTGTCTGTTACTCTGTGTTAGATTATCAGAGCTGAGCTATCTGAGCTATAGTCCACAGAAAAAAAAAAAATAAATATAAAAATTTGAATTTCCTCCTTGATATGGTTTTAACTCGAGCTTTAATTTTTCTTTCTATTTTTCCTTTTTGTAGAGAGTTTTTGTGTCTAAAATGATGAAGAGAACGTGGACGAAGAAGAAAGCTCCCTCTTTTTTTCTCTCTCTAGAGTGTATTGTTTTGTTGTTGTACACTTTGGCTGTGTGGTATGCTAACCCTACGGAGCAATGTGCCTCAGTAGATAAAATGGTCCAGTAAGAAGATGAAACGTGGACAAATGCTAGGGTATATGTCACTGCCTTTTTTTCTGTGCTGAGCCGCCTCTGTTATATAAATGTATAGTGTATACTGAATTGCATATGTAATATTTGCCCCATGACTTTTAATATGTAGTTATTAAAGCTATTGGCTTTAATTTGAATTATGATTAATTATCTTTTGTTGAATTTATATTTGTTATTATATATATATATGGTCATAAATATTTACAGACATATTAAATTAAAATTTTAAGATTTTTTATTATCAAAAACGAGTTATGAATTATAATAATATATGTATATTATATTTTACCTCATTATTATGAAGTAATTTAAAAGTGAATTAAAATGGAACAGATTATTTTAAATATTGTAAAACAAAAGTTATTGAAGTTATAACTTATTTTTACTTTTATTCTAAAGTAAGTTATGTAGCATTCACGATCATAATCCACATTTTAACACCCGCGATATCCATAACTACGTTACACTATCGCAATTTAAAGTTCTTAATATAAACCCATTGAGATAGATATGTGCATGTATATGGCTTTATTGGAGTAATAACAACAATTTAGAGTCCATCAGCGCAATAGCACACTGGCAAGGGCTCTAACCTCAGCCCCCTTAAACCTGCTAAAAAATTAACAATAGCTTAGAAGGTAAAGAAAACGAGAGCTAATATTAAGCTAGCTAGTTAGGTACCTATTGATCATTCCAAGAAACAAAATCAGTTTTAGCATTCATTATAACAACAGGCCCTAGCTCGTTATCTAACTTATTATCCTCTTCATCTCCATTTTCATTTTCCGTCTCCTTTTCATCATCTCTTTTTTCATCTTCATTTTCATTTTAATTTTGCTCAAGTTCACACAGTTTGGCAAAGGGTCGATGTTTCAAAATGTTCGGCTACCATCAAACTAATTAATCGAAAGACAATTATAGTTAGGTTTTTCAATAACGAAGTTATTAGGCACTTATATAACTTACACTATTGACCTAGTTATTACTGTATAGATTTTTTTTTTTTTATAGGAAACCTCGGTTCAATCCTCTTCTTTATTAATTTATAAAAAAAATTACAATATTTAATGAAATGCCAAAATTAATGTTAAATTTGTTTTTTTTCGGTACATTGACAGAGAGAGATTGAACACAAGTTTTTTTTATGAAAAAATCGAAAGTGAAATTTATAAATAAAGAAAAAATTCAAAAGTTATTCAAGAAACAATCAATGGGGAGGCAAAAAAGAGATAGTTACAAGCTAGTTGCAATATTTCATATGTAGTGACCAATTGAGCTGGCCATCCTCCAGCCATTTGGTAATTCTGAGGGGTGGCTCCACAAACATAGACAACATCATAGATCCCTTAGAAGTAAGGGTCAGAAAGAACTCCATGATCTGATTCTGATGCTCTCTCCAGCGGTCTACCATGCCCAATTTCCATCAGCACCCATATGAATTAAGTTATTACAAGTAGAATTAGGGCTCTGCAAAATTATATAATGAGTAATTAATTATAAACCCAGTAATTAATTAAGAACAGAACTACTATAAATTATAAATTATCCGTTAACCAAATTAATCTATGGTATATAACAAATAATATGAAAAATGAAAATATTTAGTAAAAAATAACCATTGGCTGAACTTAACGGATTTTGATTATCTCAATTTGATGAGCGAACTTTGGACTAAGGGTATTCATTAAACAGTTAAAATCGATTAATTGACCGTTTTGAACTGTTTTGATCAAAACAATTCAATTAAAACGATTGATCAGTGACAAATCAGTTAATCAACCAGTGTTTAGCGGTTAATCGATCTGATAACAGTCAAAAGATTCTTTAACAATACCAATTGATTATGAGTTTTTTTTTCCAGTACAGAGTTTTTAAGAATCTTAATTCCTTAAATAGGGTTGTTTTAATTTTATTTCCTTAAATGGGGTTGTTTGTGCCACATCATCAAATGTAAAATAAAAAAATTACATCAATGGTCCCTTAGTTTGATATTAGGTTCAAATTAATTTCTATGAAAGTTATCTTTACAATAATTTCTTCGTTAACTTGACTTTTTTCCCTCTAGCCACACTTACTTTAAAAATAAAAATAAAAACAAAAACTAAAATCAATAAATTAAAACTTAAATCAGCAATAAAATATGAAAAGATCACCATATTTTTTTACTAATAATATGCAATATCTCTCATTCTCTAACCACGTAAATCTCGTCGCATGATTTATTGGTGATCATATCCCTATTTAACAAGTGCTGAGCTAAATGAGTTAATATCAAGCAGACTAGCTACAGCATCAGCCACTCTGACTGAAGCTAAACCCATAAGGATATGGCTAGCCTGTGAATATGCAAGGTTATGGTTATGATCAAACAGTTGAACTGTTGCATGACTAGGGAGGCAACTACTTTACATAAATAATGTCTTCATCAAGGTCATCGCCTTCCCAAACTTTTGTCATCTTGAGGTAAATCAGATGATTCAAATTGTTCTTCATTCCTGAAGTATCCTTCTCAGCCTTTATTCTATTTAATATTGCAATCACATGAAAGGGTTAAAATCATGATATAAGTTTTGATGGAGAAAAAATAAAAATTACTTAATTTGTTCTAATAGTAATTAAACTCATGGATAAGATGATTTAAGTTTTTTTTATTTAATTTACTGATTTTATTTTTTTATTTTTAAAGCGAGTGTGGCTAGAGAAAGAAAGTCAAGTTAATGAAAATGAGATTGTAAAGATAGGTTTCGTAAAAATTAATTTAAACTTTATATCAAACTACATAGACCATTGATGTAATTTATTCATTTTGCATTTTATGACGTGGCAAAAACAACTTTATTTAAAGAAATAAGATTAAAATAACTCTATTTAAGGAATTAAGATTTTTAAAAACCTTGTATCAGGAAAAAAACTCAATTGATTGGATAGTTAAATGTCGACTATTTTTACACAATTGTTCCATTTAAAATAATTTATGCTAAACAAATAACTTGATGGATTTGATAATTTTGAAAACCATGGATGATGAGGAGAAGCTTGATTGATGAATTTGATCGTTTTAAAAGCCATAATGAGAGACCTAATAGCATACCTGAAAGAGGGTTTAGATTTTTTTTTTTATAAAAGGAATAAAACAACAGAAAACGAAATTCCGGCTATTTTATTATATTATTAAATTGTTAAAAACAATGGCATCAAAGATTAATATTAAAAATATCTTTTTGAATATCATTTAAATTAGTTATTAAAATCATTTTTCAACTTGAGATTGAAAAATAAAATTAGAAAGAAAAATACCTTACATTGTACACTTGGACCTTCTTTGAAACACACAGACCTATCCAAATTTAAATAACAAAAACTGATCTAAAACATATTTATTGCCTTAATCCAACTACGACTAATCAAGATGATGAATTTACAACTGGATGGAAATAAATATTCTTACATTCTATGGGAAGCTATTGGTGTTAGTTTGAAAGATAGTTTACTCAAAATGTACAATGATACTTCAAGATCTGCCTAGCAAGATCAAATGCTCCACTGCTTTTGTAAATTAAATGCAAATTATAAGTTGTCTCTCTGCGATGGTCACAGTAACTTGACTTCGATCTTCCATGAAGTCTGGATCCTGATTGGGAAGCTTTAGGATGGGGTAATCCTTCTGATAAGTGGCAAGAGCTTTTTCATAATATAAAGCTGCCAAAGTCACAAGTCCAATGTGATGATATGCACAGGCAAGGTTAAATAATGCCTCCTGCACAATGTTCAAACACCAAAATTATGATCATATAATATGAGCATGGCTAAAATGAATGAACCTACTTCATACAGGGAAAACAAGAAAGGATACAATGAGGAATCTGTAAATGATGAGTAAGAGACAGATCAGATACCGGTAAGAAAAAAAATAAGCATGTGCCATGAATCTGAGTGCCCCAAGGGCAATTTTCCTAATCCAAGTTCGAGGTCGAATAAGACTAAAGAGTCGCATCAATCAGGAAGGGATTTTTTTTTCCCGTTGATTCTTTTGTACCTTTCTGACTTACCTTCAAAAGAAGGGGTTTCCACCAGCATGTGGTGAAGCTAGTCCAGAATAGTTCATAACTTGAAAGATAAGCTATTGCCCTAGTTTGGGCAAACAATAAAATAAATATCCATGGAATTGATGCCATATAGCTAAAACCATAAACATGTATCACTTCATGAAGTCATTAAAGAAATTCGCATGCATTCAAACCCTAGATACACTGTTTGAGCTTGTGTGCATCCCAAATTTTTTTAAACAAGGTGAGTTATCCAATGCCCTAAATTATTTATCTAGTAGTTACATATTTTGGTAAGTGAGATTCATTATAATGCAGTTATAAGTCAGGTTGAAGATGTAATATTCGTATTCATAAAATAAGGGTAAAAAAATAATTTTATGCATATTTTATTGAATTAAATAATCCATAGATGAAAGATTTAGTATTGAAATAATATTTAAAAGATAATATTGAAATTTTGATTGAAAAGAGTTAGAAATTTTTGAAGAAGAAAACACTAAATTTTTTTTAAATTTGAAGTTAAAATGAAAGATTTTTGAAAAAAACTATGGACTGAAGTTGAAGAAAATAATAATAAAATTTAATGGAATAAAATATAACTTTTTTATATTTTTAGAATTTTTTTGAAAGAAAGAAAAGGCAAACGGTGAAAGAAATCTTCGTGAACATGATAATAGGAAAAAAATTTATACTAAAATAATGATAATATTATATTATATTAATATATAAAAGAGGTGGACAAAGTATTAAAACTCTTTGAAGCTCTGAGAGTTCATTCTTTCACAACTTAAGTATATTTTCATTTAGTTTCATTTCTTTTCTTCTCCAACTCTATATTCTTTTAGCAAAAAGTTATAAAGAAAAATTTTCCGATATTAGAGATAATTACAGTCATCCAATTACGATAACAAGATTTCATCACATTTGAAGTAAATTTTCAATAAGACTCATAACTAAATAATTATATTATTTGAATTAAGTTATGAAATAGTATGATTTATGAAAGTTTATGGTTAGGTATTGGTGATCAGCAATCCCAAGAAATTGTTGAAAGAAACAGAAATGACAAAGAGGTGATCCACTGGTAGCTTTAATTGCTACATGATGAGTTAGATTTACTTTTAGTAATCGAGACCAACAAAAATATGAATTTATGACATTTGAATAAATTGTTGAATTTTAATGATTGGATGATGTATTTTCTTTTATGTATGATAATTGATTGAATTATTGATTAGGGATAAAATAATATGTTAAAAATTAATTATATAAGAATTTATATTTTAAAAATGACAGATTAATGAAAAATATACTGAAAAGATATATGAAAATTTTGAAATATATGATTGAAAAATTGATATGATATATGAGGAGACAATTTAATAAATATGATAAAAATAATAATTTTGAGAAAGAGATAGTTGAATTGAATGCTTTGATGTATGCTTGCTTGCATGCATGTTATTGCTCATATGCATAAAAGAGAATATCAGAAAGGCAACTGATCTAGCTGAAAAGACCAAGAAGACAGCAAATCTGGCTGATAAGACTAGGAAAGTAGTTGGTCTGGCTGAAACATGTCGACATATGGGAAGACGTTCTCATATGATAGTATAAAATGATTTGATGAGAAAGAAAGAAAGACAATTTAAATTCATGCATTATATTTGTTTTAAATATTTATTATTGATGGCTGATATGCTAAAAAATCAGTCTTGATTATGAAATGATTGATAGATAAATAAGTCTCATAATGAGACAACTTTGATGATAAATAAATAGAAATGATAATATAATAAAGAATTATATGATCAATTGTTTGTATGATGTGAACCTTATGATGATATTAAATTGAAAATATTAAATTGATAAAATATATGAGATATATATATTGAAAGATGATAGCATGGTAATTTATTTTTTGAGAGATTGACAAATGATTGAATTAGTATATGAAAAGAGATAGATGATTAATTATGCTAATTTAACAATGACTGAATATAACTAGAAGTATACAAATCAAGTACTTCTAGTAAATTTAATTCACTGAGCTTGTGAAACTCACTCCTCATTGTTAAATAATATTAGGTAGCGGGTAGGATGAATAAATTTGTGAGTTAAGATTCAAACTAAGTTATTCTATGTAAGTCTCGTGGTCCACATCTTCAGACTAATAGAAGAAAAAAAATTGTAGATATTCATGTATATATATATATTGTTTCAGATAGGATATTAATAATGTAACTCTCATGTTGAGGGTTGAGGGTTGGTGTATATATATTTTCAGTTGATGTATGTTTTTATATTGTTGAATATATGTGTTATACTGGAATTTCAGAATGTGATGACACTGTCTCGGGGGTGGCCAACCCTGGATAGGTCGTTACAAGAAGATGACTATGCAATTAATGAAAGTAGGCTCAACCACTCAAGTCATTTGATAGTCAACGCTAACCACTTTTCCATCTCATTCCTCTTACCGTGGATATCTAATAAACAAATAAATAAATAAATAGACCAAAAAAAGAGTTCACAATTCAAAAGAATTTGATTATGTAAAACATTAAATCCAATACAAAAAGTAGAAGTGAAGGTTATCTATGTATCCTTCAAAGATCATTTCGTGTTGATGGTGAAAATATACCGGGAATCTGAACAGCGCGGAAGTGGAACTTGCACACAAGAAATGAAAAAAAAACCTAAAATTGTCGGAGGACCGGAGAGGGTGTGCCTCCGAGGTCTCTCCGATGCCTAAGTTAGATAGGGATTTTGGTGAATAATGAGAGTTATTTCAGCTGAGAGCTGTGTGTAGAAAAGTATATGTACCTTTTGGTGTTTGAGAGACTCCTTTATAGTATTTCGGAGTAGATTCCGATCAGGAGAATGATTGAGTATTATGACAGGAATTAAATTTCTGCGGATAAACTTAGAGTTATCTGCAAACTTAGATTATTATAATAGGGAGCTTCCCATCCCGTAAGTTCTGGAGGATCGGGTCTATCCAGGTTTGTTCTTCGGCAATTAGCATGATCGGATGTTCGTCAATGTTGAGTGTTTCCAGATAGACAGTTTAGGTGAGATCCGATTGTCTGGAGGAAGTGAGTTATGCCAAGGCGCTTTTGAGTTTTATGCGCAGGCACTTGAGAAATTCAAAACTTCTTGAAAGTTGCAGCCAGTTCTCGGGCTTTTTCCAAATACCTGACGATCTTTATTCTTCTTGCTTCATACTCGTTGGTCATCTAGTTGACCACCAGTTAGGAGTCACTATGGGATTCTAAGGCTTGGGCAACCAATGTTTTTTGCCAATTTCATACCCACAAGGAAAGCTTCATATTATGTCCTTTGATGAAGTTGAGGTAACAAGATCGTGATGCCAGTTGATCCCCTCGAACTTTTCCTATACCATTTTCGGTGGAGAACTTTATTTTTAGGTGGTAGGTAAAGACAATTGCATTCATTTTATTCTGACTAGGCTTTCCGAGGATTGCATTGTAGAAGGATGGATGTTTTATGACTAGGAAAGTAATCATCACTGTGGTTTGCTAAGGAGTTGAGCCCACATTGATAGGTAGAACTATGCTCCCCTCCGACAGTATTGGCATTCCCCAAATTCCATAAAGTGGAGAAGTCACCGACTTAAGCTGATCATTTGTTGATACATGTGGCTCTACCACTAAATTTTTGTAATTATTTTTTTTGGGTACATATCTTATTAATTTCATTTTCTACCATTAGAGAAGTGTATCTATTGAAATATATTTATTATGAAAGCTTTGAAACATAATTTTTTTTTATTTTAGAAATTAAATTTATAATCAATATCTTCTTTATTTTTTTTTTTACATTTTCACATTCTAAATTCTCTCTCTAAATTTTCATTTGTATGTCTATGTTATATGTTGAGTAAGCAAAACATTATTAATAACAAATAGCTATTTGTTTTGTTTATTTGAAAATTCCAATGAATAAAATAAGAAAATATTGACTAAATCTATTTTATGCATATTTTAAAGTATATTTTTTAATAAATTATCTTTAAGCTTATAAAACCCGTGTATTGCATGGCATGCCAACTAATTATCTATTATTGTTTAAAATATAGATGTAAGCAATGAGATGCATCAGTGCAGTAGTTCTTTTTCCTTTCTTCTCAATGATGAAAAAGAACGCGAAAAGTTTTCGTGAAGGTCGTGCCAGTAATTTTAGTGTAGTTTTTTAATTTTGGGGTGTATACTGATTTAACTGTAGTTTTTTTTAAAAAAAAATTGGGGTGTGTACTGATTTAACTGTAGTTTTTTTATAAAAAAAAGGGGTGTATACTGATTGATAAGAGAGATATTTGTATACCTTACCAGTAGTGTTTTTCATTTATTTTGGGCAACCGATTCTCTCTCTAACTACTTAGTAGGAAAGACAAGTTTGGGAAAAAAAATAGATTATCAATTTATCAATTAATATTTATTATCTAACATTTTATTTTAATATACATTAACATCATGAAAAAGATCAGGGCAAAAATAATATTGTATGTATTTTATTCATTTTCACTTTCCCACATTGTTGATATCAAAAATTTGAGCGAACGAAAAACACATAAACTATAATGTTCCCGAAACTATGAGAGCCCCTTTAGTTATTAATATTGGAGTGTCATAGTAGGACTAAGGTTTTTCAAATATAAGTGCCCTAGTAGAATTAGGATTTCTATAAGACAGAGTATCCCAATAGAATTAGGGTTTCTATAAGCTGGAATGTCTTTATAGGACTAAAGATATTGTGGATCAAGGTTTTGGTGTGAGATTACCATTTTACTTTTTTGTCACGCGTAACCATATGACTTGTTGTTATGTATGTCTTGTGAAATTACTTTCTTGCCGTTGGAGGGTACCACGTGTTATTAGCTTTCTAATTTTTCAACGATTATTTATTTGTTTATATATAACCAAGTTTTGTTTTAAAAACTCATCATTTATTGGAATACTTGTTTTAATTATTTTTATAAGTGATTGTCACCTCTACTTGCGCGTGGTATTTTAAAGTCGTGAGGTCTGGTGTGCCAAAGCGGATAATATTATGTCAAGCGGAAGGTTGGGTCGTTATAGTGGTATCATGGCCAACTCTTGAAAGCTCGATCGAGTCGGATGTGGTCCACACTATATAGCGAAGGTCACAGGAGATTGTGATGCCACAAGATAGGGTCAAGTCTTGGTATCTCACATTGGCTAAAGAGAATGAGATTGAATTGTTTATAAGTGATTTATAACCTCTACTTGCATAATGTGTTATAGAGGCATACTAGGCCTTGCGGTTTTAAAATGCGTTGTGTAAGTAGAGATGACAATCACTTATAAACAACCCAGTCACATCTTCTCCAATTTATGTGGGATACCAAGACTTGACCCCATCTTGAAGCGTTATAAGTGGAGACTAAAAGAATCAATACAAGATGAACCAATCTAACAATTAAATAGTAAACCTTTGTGATTTGAGTGAAAATCTTGAGTTTGGGAACTGAGTTCAACCTCATCAAACGTAATTTATTGATCAATCAAAAGAGTACACGTATAAAATTTAGAAATCAAAATCTAAGATGGAATTTAAAGATTATTTACTAAATAACCCTACCAAGCTTTATTGCTTCTATAATCAAGTCCTTAAAAACTCAGTCTCTGTACTTTTGAACTCTCTTTTTGTGTAAACCAATTGTAATTAGAAAATCAACTGTTATCCCTCCAATTCTCATTCAACCAACCTTTCTGGTGTAGAGTCAAATTGCTTCTGTTGAATAAAAAACAAGCGCATGGTGGGAAAAATATGATTTTTATAATTGCAACAACACTTTTACACAGACTTAAAATAATTACAAAACACACAAAAGAGATCTCAAAGTTTTTAAATTCCTCACAATTATTCATGGTTTTTTAATAGCTATTATTTGACTATTTTAATATAATAATTAAATTGAGAGTTACACATTTTGTAACCATCAAATGATTTTTAAATAGTCATTATTTGGTTATTTTAATATAGCCGATAAATTGAAAACTACAAATTTATGATTGATCTTAATAAATTGAGAGTTACAAATTTTGTAATTATTTCTATTTTAAATTTTGAATTAAATTCTTAGGCTCATTTGTGCCTATAAATACCAAGATTTTCAAGAGCCTAAGACATACAATTTTTAGATTCTTTTCTTGTTTCTACTTTCTAAATATATGCATTTTTGGGCAAACTTGATCGGGTCAGTTAACCCCCGCTTCCTAGTGGATGTGCACATTGTAGGAGGTAAAGCTGCGAGCACCTGAGTTTTATTTGGAGCCAGTCTTAGCCATTTGTACTTGCAGATAAGAAGGCTGTAACGACTTTAGGACAGTGGTTTTCCGCGACTCATAGGCCAACTCTTTCTGTTTTCTCTATTTAGTTTTTATCACCAATTATATAAAAAAAATTCCAACAGCTAAAGCTGTTATAATATTATTAACATGTGTCATCATAGCGAGGCTTTGCATGTGTTAGATACATAGTTTTATGTACTATGTTGTATATGTATGGTTTTTATTTTTCATAATATGTATAATATGTTTATATATAGGAATTTTGAATGTGTTACATATATTTATCCATATATGTATGAGAATTTTGTTTGTATTACATATCAATAGTTTTTTTTCCTCAAGTAAATCCTTAATTCAAATATATATGCTTGTTTGTATGAAAAGTTGTTAAAAGACTGATTATAGGAATAGATTGAATTTTTAGTTTAAAAAGAACAAAAGAAATTCAAGCACATAACATATATATTCATTATATGTAATACTTTTACGCTAAAGACAACTTTGAAGTAAAAAATCAATTACAACATTATTACAATAAAAGACTGTATTCATTCACTTGGGAATATTGTCAAACCATGTGCTCTTTTGTTAATCAGTGTTGATTTAGTGATTTTGATCTACTTGCCATTGTTTTCCATGTCTCTAACAGCAAATTATTATTACATTATTTTTCTAATTATTGTAGTAGCATATATACATATTAAGTATGAGTTTAAGTATCATTCCGTTAATATTGAAATTGTTATATAAAAAAATATCAAACCAAGCCATTATTACTTTATAAATGAAAACATTATTATAAACTTTATATAATTAAGTCAATAAGCGTTACATACATAAAGACCACGATTATACCAACATAATAATCACTATAATGAATTATTGTAAACGTTATAAATGTTTATTGAATATATAAAAAATAAAATAAAAAAATTAGTCCATTTAATAGAAAGTTGAGGCATAGAACTTGGATTTTTTTGAATTTCTATGTGTCTTCATTGAATATAAGTTAATTATTCATCATAGAGTGTCATGATAATGTGATATCAACGAAAACATAATAATCACCTGATTTTTCTTATTGATTTCTTTTATAAAAAAAAAAGATGAAAATTAAAATAATAAAAGTATATATTATATATTAAATTTAAAAAAAATCAAATTGAGGAATTATGAATTATTATAAGACCTAGTGCTTTTGATCAGTGACCAAGTGTTTTATATATGTACTTTATATATATTCTAGTCTTTTATATATTTTGAAATATTTGCATGTCTCTATTTACACATGTGGTATCAAAATCTTCTTATTTGGTATAACTTATTCTAGAATTTGGTTGAAAATTTTGCACTCTAAATAAGAGATATCTGTTAATGTAAGAAAATAGTTTTATGAATTATTAAGAAATATGTATATATATATATATATATATATATATATAAAGAATATTATATATAGTGCTTAGAATATATTCAGCAACTTAAAACTATTTGTTTTATAAATTAGTCTATGAAGATTCAAATATATAATGTGAATGGTAGCACCAAATTTGTTAAATAGAGTGCATTGATCCAAAAACCTAAGTTAGAAACTAAATTGGAGCAAAACTTATATAAATTAAAAGCAAGAGAGATTTTACGCCTGAATCTTTCAGTCAAAGTTTGGTTAGTGATTGATATAAATCTTTTGTAGAAATATATATATATATATATAAAATAAATTCGAAAAACAATCATAAGTATCTACATAAAGCATTCCATAACTCTAACAATAGGAGAAAATTAAAGACCATAAAAACATATATACACATTATTAGCAAAGAAATTAAGCTTCTACTTTAAATACTTTGCACAACATGATTGAGAAAGAAAAGAAACATGGATAAATTGTATGAATGTAGAAAGTTACATTATTATGGTGGAAAGGAAGAGGAAAATTAAAATTTTTGAAATGATTTGTAATCAAGTATTGTGGAATGAAAAATAAAGAAAGAAAGAATCTTAAGAAACTAAGTAAAAAAAATCACTAACAGAAATCTAAAATAGTGAGAAAAATCCTTTTGAAATATGAAAAAATAGACCTTAAATGCTTGATATTCTAAAAGTATGGGATGTCTAGCTTTTAGACCCGTAATGTTCTGTTGTTGCTGTGGCGTGGGTGCACCTTGCGGCATACCAAGCAAGAGGTGGGGGTGCGGTGCACATCCCCTTAGCAAGGCAAGGATCCGAGTTAATATCAGACCCTTATAAGTGGTGCATGACTTATGTGGGGTCTCAACCAGGATAGTTAGGACAAAGTTGGCTAGCTTGGAACATGGCATTGGGTGGAAGCCAACGACCAAGGCTCGGCATGGCTCGGGGAGGAAGGCCCAACATATGCGAGGGACGTAACTTGGCACAAGGGAAAAGTGCGCAAGACCTGGGCGTCATCAAGTAGGAAAGCTTGACAAGTGTGTGCGCGAGAAGGCACATGGGTATGTGCACGCATGAAGGCACATAGTTGTGGCATGTACGTGTGCGAGAAGGCACATAAGTATGTAAGTGCGAAAAAGCACATAGGTGTGTGCGTGCGAGAAGGCACATAAGTGTGTGCGCATGAGAAGGCACATAAGTATGTAAGTGCGAAAAAGCACATAGGTGTGTGCGTGCGAGAAGGCACATAGGTGTGTGCGCATGAGAAGGCACATAGGTGTGTGCACGATGGAAGGCACCTGGGTGTGTGCGCATGCGCAAGAAGGCACATAGGTATGGCAGATGTGCACGCGCGCAGGAAAGAACATGGTAGTGGCATATGTGTGCGCGCGTGGAAAAGCTCATAGGCGTCGCAGGTGGCATGTGCGCAACTGCTCGAAAACTGTCTGAAACTGTGCGTAACTGCTAGGACAAGCATAACTAGTTTGTGTTTGGGCGCACACAGGGCTGTCAGAATGCTTGTGTGTGCCAGCAAGGCTAACTGTTGTGTTTGTCAACAGAGTTTCTATTGGTCCATGTGGCTCTTGCAGTTATGGCTGTTAACTGCCCAAGTTGCCTATAAATATAAGGCTTGGCTAAGGCACATGGGCATTCAAAAATGCTTGTTGTTATGACCTAGTCTAAGAATCCTTGTGTGTTATATTGTCCCTTATTGAGAAATAAAAGGTTGAGTGAGAGTTCTTGTAAGCTTGTGTGTGCTTGGTATTTTGTGTGCATCTCTGTGAGTTAAACACTTTGTTTGAGTGAACCTCGGATTGTAGCTGACTAGGTGTGGGACTTAGCATCATCATAGGGCAAAAAGTTAGTAGTAACACTTAACCCTATGACAATTTGGTATCAGAGCCAGGTTTGGCAGAAGGTGGGTTCAATTCCACTATGGCAGGTGTTGATTTCAAAGACTGTCTGGCACGGCTCAAAAACTTTGTTGGTGCCCCTCATATGGAAGATGCTGTTAGCCTCGCTGTGCAAGCCAAAAGGCAGCGAGATGAGATCTTGGCTTTGTAAATAGCCGTTGAAAGAGTGAAAAACGTTGTTGGTGTCCCTATGGATGATGCCCCTGAACTTGTTATTCAGACAGTAGAACATGGTGCTACCCTTAGATCGTTGGAGATGACCTTGAAGGATTTCATCCGTGACACTAATGACAGGTTCAATAAAACTTTGAACGATATGTTGGCTATGACAGACTCGTTTGGTGCCACTGTTAAGAACCTTGAGGCGGATGTCGCTCTTCTAAAGAGGGCAATAGTGCAAGGTAGCGGAGGCGAAGGTTCTAGTCTGAAAGTTAAAGTGCCTAAATCAACAACTTTCAATGGGGCTCAAAATGCAAAGGATCTCGAAAACTTTCTGTGGGATATAGAGCATTATTTCAAGGCTACCATTTCTGATGGAGAGAAAGTGACAATCACTAACATGTATCTTGTGGGGGATGCAAAGATTTGGTGGCGCACTAGGACAAAAGATGATGTCATTGCGGGGCAACCAAAGATTGAGATGTGGGATACTCTAAAAAAGAATTAAAGGATCAATTCCTACCTTGCAATTCGGTGTGGGTTGCAAGATAATCTCTCAGGAAGTTAAGGCACACTGGAACATTTCGTGACTATGTCAAAGAATTAGTTCTTTGATGCTCGACATAAAGAACATGTCGGAGGATGACAAACTATTCAATTTTATGTCGGGACTGCAACCTTGGGCACAGATAGAGTTGAAACGTTAGTCGGTAAAGGATTTCCCTTATGCGCTTGCTGTGGTTGATGGGTTAGTGGACTACAAGTTTGTCATGTCTTCTTCAAACTCAAAGGAGAATAAGAAGAAGAATAATGGAGTTAGCAAGAAGGGAAAGAGTGGCCCTTCTAAAGACTGGAAGAGGTGGAACAACAACAAAAATGATGTTGATGAAGACAATGTGTCCAAGACCTCATCATCAAATCATAACAAAGGATAGATTCAGGGATGTTTCCTTTGTAATGGCCCCCACAGAGCCAAAGAATGTCCCACGAAAGAAATGCTTAGTGCGTTGATTACACAAGATGAAGAAGAGAGTGATGATGACTCGGGTGACTGCACTACAAGGGTCAATCCTTTAGTGTTGCTCAATACTATCTCTGCGGAGAAGAAAGAACAATGTAAAGGTTTGATGTATGTGGTTATGATAATCAATGGGCGTGAGAGCATTGCCATGTTGGACACTGGTGCAACGAATAACTTTGTTGTAGAGCGGGTGGCAACCACGCTAGGCCTCGAATTGGCTGCGAGTTCTAGTGAATTAAAGTCAGTAAACTCGACTTTACTGGTCAAAGGTGTTGCGATTACTATACTCCAAATGCATACCTGGAAAGGGGAGTGTAATTTGACGGTAGTCCCTCTTGAAGATTTCGATCTTATACTGAGGATGGAGTTCTTTACGGTGTCTAAAGCAATTGTGATGCCCCATCATCAAAGAGTGTTGGTGGGTAATACTGGCTCGACTTTCTTTATGCAAGCGGTCTATGATAGACCAAACAGAGGGAGATTAAGTGATTTGTTGATGAAACAACTTAAGATGGGGGTGAAACGGAGGGAGACAACAAGTGTTGCTGCCTCGGTAGAACTTGATTTAGGGAAAAAGACTCCAGTAAAGGCCCCTACCATGGTAAAGAATAAGCAATCTGACAAGGACAGGGAGAAGATCCTTGGTCAGAGGACAATGGGTACTAGCAAGCAAGAGGACCAAGAGAAGGCTAATCTTTATTCTTTTCCAATGAGGACATCAGTCTCTTCGGTTGGGGGAGCTATGTTAGACCCGTAATGTTCAGTTGTTGCTGTGGCATAGGTGCACCTTGCAACATGCCAAGCAAGAAGCAGGGGTGCGATGCACATCTCCTTAGCAAGGCAAGGATCCGAGGTAATATCAGACCCTTATAAGTGGTGCATGACTTATGTGGGGTCTCGATCAGGATGGTTGGGACAAAGTTGGCTGGATTGGAACATGGCATCTGGGTGGAGGCCAATAACCAAGGTTATTCATGGCTCAGGGAGGAAGACCTAACATGTGCGAGGGGTGCAGCTTGGCATGAGGGAAGCGTGCGTAAGACCTGGGCACCATCAAGCATGATGGCTTGACAAGTGTGCGCGCTGGAAGGCATATAGGTGTGTGCACGCGGAAAGACACATAGGTGTGTATGTGCGAGAAGACACATAGGTGTGTGCATGCGAGAAGGCGCATAGGTGTGTGCGTATGAGAAAGCACATAGGTGTGTGCGTGCGAAAAGGCATATATGTGTGCGCACGTGAGAAGGCACATAGGTGTGTGCACGTCGGAAGGCACTTGGGAGTGCGTGTGCGAGATGGCACATATGTATGACAGGTGTGCGCGTGCGCGGGAAGGCACATAGGCATGGCAGGTGTGCGAGTGCACTAGAAAGCACATAGGAATGGCAGGTGTGAGCGCGCGGGGGAAAGCTCATGGGTGTGGCAGGTGGCATGTGCGCAACTGCTCGAAAACTGTACGCAACTGCTAGGACAAGCATAACTGGTTTGTGTTTGGGCGCACACAGGGCTGTCAGAATGCCTGTGTGTGCCAGCGAAGCTAACTATTATGTTTGTCAGTAGAGTTTCTATTGGTCCATATGGCTCTTGCAATTAGGGCTGTTAACTGCCTAGGTTGCCTATAATTACAAGGCTTGGCTGAGGCACAGGGGCATTCGAAAATGCTTGTTGTTGTGACCTAGTCTAAGAATCCTTATGTGTGTTGTATTGTCCCTTATTGAGAAATAAAGGGTTGGGTGAGAGTTCCTGTAAGTCTGTGTGTGCTTGTTATTTTGTGTGCGTCTCTGTGAGTTAAACACTTTGTTTGAGCAAACCTCGGATTATGACTGGCTAGGTGTGGGACTTAGCACCATCATAGGGCAAAAAGTTAGTAGTAACACTTAACCTTGTGACACTAGCTAAGGTAGCTATACTCGAACCAAAAAGAAATAAAATAGGACCCAAAACTATAGATGTTGTTTTTATAGGTTATGTTCAAGATAGTAATACAAACAGGTTCTTATTGATAACCTCTTAAATAAGTGAATATTTAATAACACAATAATAGAAGTTAGAGATGCAAAATATTTTGAGGATATCCTTCTTTTAAAATTTAAGGTGTCGGTTCAACCTTCTAAGGTTTAATTAAATGAGGACATTTTCTAGTTCATCCCTAGGAAATAAATCTGAAACTTGTTTTGAACCTAAAAGAAGTTAGAAGGTTAGAATTGAAAAGAATTTTGGAGATGGATTCTTTACGTTTTAGTATAAGGAGAATAATCTACCTATAGTAAGGCTATATCTTGTGGAGATGCACCTTTCTTGATGTAAGTTATTGATAATTAATTTAAATTAATAATACATGATAATACTTAAGTTTTATTAGACTTACCTCCTAGGAGTAAACCTATAGGTTGTGAGTAGATTTTCAAGAAAAAGATGAAACCTTCTGGAACTACTATAGAAGCTGAGTTAATTTGGTGTATATTCCTTCTGTGAACAAACTTGTGCCCTCCATATATATATATATATACATTTTAATTGTAAAGTTGTGATAGATCTTATAAGAAAATCTCATTTTAATAAGAAGACAAACAAAAATATTCAAATGAAAGATAAGTTGGTCAGAGGACTGTTGAGTATAAGTGTTACATCTCTAGAGTTTGTGAGATCTGAAAAGAATATAGCTGATAGCTTGACTAAAGGTCTACCTATGAGGGGTATACTTGATTCATAGAGGGACATGGACTTAGCTTATAGGGGGTCACCAACAGTGGTAACCCAACCTTTGTGATTGGAGATCCCGTGAAGAAGGTTCAATGGGTATAAACAACCTGCAACACGTGACTTAATTTTAGCACTACTTTGGAGGAGCATTATCCATAAGAGCATCTTCTTCCCATCCCTAAGGTGATAGTGTTTATTAGTATGATGTTTAGGATTGGTATGTACCATTAATGAGACCGAGACAGTTAATGCCGAGAGCTACTTGTAGCATGTACCTTTAGAGGCTCACCTAAGTGAGAGTTGTCGTGAGGCCACGACTATGAGATTAGGCTATTCCTTAGAGACTCTCATGAGAATCAAGATAAAAATGCATGACCATTAATAGCACTAACCCGTGAACCTGACCCTATATCAAGTACTGTGTGTGTGACTTGATGAAGTCTGATCACGAGACCTAATTCAAGGCGTAGTCCATTACGGTTCCCTCAGATGAATCCTGTCAACACTAAGTGTAAGCTCAAGTCCTGAAGACTCCTTCGCCTATAGCATAGTACTAAAGTTGCCCTTATATACTTTCTATATTTTATTTTATTTTGTTTTGTTTGTTTTGAGTTTCAAAATTCTAAAACTTGTTGGGGATTGTTAGAAAAGTTTTTAAATTCCTCACAATTATTTATGATTTTTTAATAGCCATTATTTGGCCATTTTAATATAAAAATTAAATTGAGAGTTACACATTTTGTAACCATCAAATGACTTTCAATAGTTATTATTTAGCTATTTTAATATAGCCAATAAATTGAAAGTTACAAATTTGTGATTAATCTCAATAAATTGAGAGTTATAAATTTTGTAATTATTTTTATTTTAAATTTTGAATTAAATTCTTAGGCTCATTTATGCCTATAAATACCAAGATTTTCAAGAGCCTAAGACATACAATTTTCATATTCTTTTTTTGTTTCTACTTTCTAAATATTTACATTTTTGAGCAACTTTGATCGGGTCAGTTCATCCCCACTTTCCAGTGGATGTGTACATTCTAGGAGGTAAAGCTGCGAGCACCTAGTTTTATCTTGGAGTCGGTCTTAGTCATTTGTACATGCACGTAGAGAGGCTATAACAGTTTTAAGACAGTAGTTTTCTATGACTCACAGGCTAGCTCTTTCCGTTTTCTCTATTTTAATTATTTATTTTATTATATTATATATTATTGCTTAATATCATATATTTATATTGTGTTAAAATTATTTTAATTTCTAGGAACATATGTTTTGAAATTATATGTTTAGTTTTGATCACTAATTATGTAAAAAAATTCCAACAAAATTTATCCGTTAGAAGATAGGTGACAGGTGGCTGGGGAGGGGGGATATAAACAAATAGATTGATCTATAGCACTGTACATGTTATGTGCGCATATCAGACAAATCAGTTATTACAGGCATAATGTCATTTTGTTTACTTTAGGCCTCTTCTAGTTATATCAAATTTAGGACTTCAACAAACAAAAACTAAAAAATATTTTTGTTTTGTAACCATTTGATAAGCTATGCTTTCTGATGAGAACCACAAGAAACTTCATAAATGAAGAAGCTTTTTGGAAACTCATTATGGAGGCGGGAAATGGTCATAGAATAGCACCAGCAACATGGTTAAGAGAGAGCGAGCATGAGTCCAGTATTCCCTTTCTTCCATAATACTGTACGTCATATGACAAGGTAACTCTTGCCACTGCGAATACGGCAAAAAATTCAGTTCATCTCAAGGAGGTACTGCCATATCCCACAAGTATTCGACAAAGCAGCTATTTTCTGATAAAAGAAGACAAACCAGAAAAAAATGTCATATTCATTATTCAATAATGCATAAAATATAGATACTCCTTGCTGTATATTATGTGCTGATCAAGTAAAGTTGATCAACAAGACTACGAAAGTAAACATATATTGATTTGAGCACATGATGAGAGTCATAAAATGCATCTAAACAATACTTAATTGTTAGTATTTAGGGTTGATCGAGGTTGGAATTACACTTTTATACCTTAATAACTCTAAAGTGTTATTCTTGAATCGTTGACTTATTTCAGTGCATTTTCAGGTACTTTGAGCTTAAAAAAGAGATAGAAAAGCTATCATCATTTTAAACACGAAGCTTTAATGAATACTCGAGTGAGATAATGGTCGCGGAAGAGCCAAAATGAAGAGAAACCAAGAAAGGAGTTTCACTAAATTGCCAGAATTTCCGTGCAAATCAATTATCTTTGTAGATTAAACTGTATTGATACAGGAAGAACCAAGAGATGAGCCATATATGCTTAGAAAGATCCGGAAGTCTATTTTCTGGAGAATTTTACGGTTCGTAAAAAGGATTTTTCTAGAGAAAGTTATGGCAGTTTTAGTAGACACAGGTCAGGCCTCCAGATCAGCATCCACCTAGCGCCGCGCCCCTCACTTTCCAGCACTGCACCCTCACTTTCCAACACTGTACCCCTCACTTTCCAGCGCCCACTCGTTCCAAGACCAAATTAGGGCTACAAAATGACATTTTCTTGACCAAAATGCCCCTAACTACTTATGCTCTATAAATACATCTTTAAGGAGTGTGCAGCCAGCATCTTCAAAGGGGGAGAGCATCATTAAGCTTGAAGGGGATCCAAGGGATCCAAATCCAGAATATTTCCAAGTCTTTTGAGGGCTGGAACTCAAGGAGAGAGTGTAATATCCGTATTTTAATAGTAAGGGTGAATGTGTATTTTTAATAAATATGACAAAGAGTTAAAAATCTCATAATGCTGAATAAAGATTTCTGGAGACAAAGTTTGAAAAGCAACCCAAAAAAAAAAAGTTAACTATGAACAGTAGATCGTGGCAGCAGGTCTGCCACTTACTGCCACCGAAAGATTAATGCAAATGGAGTTTTGTTGGCTAGTGTAAGTGGAGAGAAATTTTAATGATGTAAGTGGAGAGAATTTGTAATGATGATGTTTTTTTTTATAATCATGATGTTTTTGGTATTAAATTTATATCTCCATATCATGGAGAACTTGGGAGAGAGGGGAGGGCTGCTGATTTTCAGCCCGAGCTCCCCTATAAATATGGGCATTAGGTTCGTGTAATTACACGAAGAAATTTTCCTATAGTTCCAAATAATTCGTCTGTGTTCTTAAAACACTTAGGAGTTCAAAAAAAGGTGGAATGAACAAAATTTTGAGGGTATTTTCGAAAATATTTTATAGAAAATTTCGGGAAGCTATCCAAATAGCAGAAGGTAATGTTATTTTAAAATTTATGAAAGTTTTAGGAAGTTAAAGTGGGAATTTTTCAAACTGTGTGGTTTATGGAGAAAATAAGAAATAATAAGAAATTTAAATTCAAATATTATGTCAGGTGTTGGCAGTCAGCAATCAGGAGAAAATTCGAAGAAGAACGGGAAAGGCAAAGAGGTGGTCCATGAGTAGCTTTAAGTGCTATGTAGTGAGTTGGATTTACTTTTAGTAGTCTGAATAAAAAATCAATTATTTGGTGATATTATTATAATTAATTATTAAAGTATGCTTGGGCGATAGATGAAAAATTGATTTATGGGTATGATAGGAAATTTGGTCAGGTAAAAGTATTTTTTGGTGAGAAATAATATTTTTTAAAATCATAAGTTTATTTGAGAATAAAAGCAATAAATAAATTATTGATGAGATATATTGATGTTTTAATACGAGTTATGATAAGATGAATTTTAGTAGATCTTGACAAATTTTGGTGGAATATTTGAAGTGAATTTTAGTAGATCTTGACAAATTTTGGTGGATGATTTAAGGTGAATTTTAGTAGATCTTGACAAATTTTGGTGGGTGATTTGAGATGAAATTTAGTGAATCTTGACAGACTTTAATTGATTATTTGATGTGATTTGGGAAGAGAAGAATTTAGTGGAATTTTTATATAATTTGATAAAAATCAGGATGATTTGATGTAAGAAATTTTAAAGAAACTTTGTTATATAAAATTTGTGGATAATCAGGATAGCCAAATTAAGTGGTTTGGATCTTTATATTGTTTTTATATTACTGTTTCATATCGTTGTTCATGCGCATATGCATTTAATAATATAACCGAAAAAATCGGGAAGGCAGTTGGTCTAATGAAATAACCGTGACAGCCAGTATATGCTGGAATGAAAAGTGAAAACCGTGACAGCTGGTATATGCTGGGATGAAAAGAGAAAACCGTGACAGCCGGTATATACTGGAATTAACCGAGAAGGCAGCCGGTCTGATGAGAATAAAAGAACCAGGAGGGCAGCCAGTCTAAGATAATAACAACCTATCGACAGGTGGGAAGACGTTCCCATCATAATCATTCATGCATTTGCATCTGTTTTAATTATTGCTGCATTATTTGAGATGCTGAGATGTGATATATTATTGTGAATTAAATTGTAGATGGCTGAGTCTCATAAAAAGAGACAGCTATAATGATGAGATTATTGAGATGCTGCGATGTAGTATATAATTGTGAATTAAATTATAGATGGCTGAGTCTCATAAAAAGAGACAGCTATAATGATGAGATTTTTGAGATGCTGAGATGTGGTATATTTTTGTGAATTTAATTATAGAAGGTTAAGTCTCATGGAATTTGGAATACTTTGAGTAAATTTAATTCGCTGAGCTTGTGAAGCTCACCCCTCATTGTTCAATGATTTCAGGTAACAGTCAAGATAAATAGTCTGGTGGGTTGAGAATCAGACGAGATCTTTTTCTGTAAGCCACGTGCGTGTCAAAATCCTCAAACAATCGCGTTAAAGACTTGTAATAATTTTATTGTAAATATTCATGCATTTATGTATATTATGTTTAAGTGAATATCATATTTGTTTACCTCTCCTGTTAAAGGTTAAAAAAAAATCTGATAGTATTATATTTATTGTTGCATATATGTGTCGTACTTGAATTTTCAAAATGTGATGACACCGTCTAAGGGTGGCCAACCTGGGATGGGTCGTTACAATTTTGGTATCAGAGCATTAGGTTTTAAGATTCTGTAGACTGCATGAGAACCTAAAAAGTGGAAGATCTAAATAAATAATATTCTTAAATGCAGAGTCTGAGGATGACACGTGGTCGTGTGAGAGCTAGACGTAGAGTTCAAAATCAGAGGGGACATGGCAGACCCCTAATTTTTAGGAGGACTGAAGCAGAGAAGGAAGTTGAGTCGGTGGTTCCCGCAAGGGAACATGGTGATAGTGCAGCTGGTACAAGTAGAGCTGGGGAAGTATCTAAAAGTAGGAATGATGAATTACAAGATGCTCTTAACCGTGCTTTAGAGAGAATGAATGCAGCTGAGGAACGGGCTGCTAATTTGCAGAGAAGATTAGAGGAAAGGGATGGAAGAAAACCAGAGGTAGTGAGGCAAGAGGTTCCTGATGGAGGGGTATTTGCAAATGAAATGCAAGGGGATTGTTTTGTAAGGTTTCTTAAGTTTAAACCTCACTCGTTTAAAGGATCTGTAAATCCGATGGAAGCTGAACAGTGGATTAAGCATGTGGAGAAATATTTTAAGGTCTTACCGGTGTCTGATAAACAGAAGGTTGCTTTTGCTTCGTTTAGGCTAGAGGGTGAGGCTTCTCAATGGTGGAAGGATATTTTGCCTAGGATGAGTACACGAATAGATCAACCTTTGACTTAGAATAAATTTAAGGATGAGTTCTTTGCAAAGTATTTTTCAGATTCTTTTCGGGCACAACAAGAAAGAGAATTTATCCACCTAAAGCAGGGAAATTTATCGGTAGTTGAATATGATAGTAAATTTGTAGCCTTGTCAAGATTTGTACCCGAGTTTGTGAATACGGAGGAAAGAAAATGTAAGAGATTTTTAGACGGATTACACTACGAAATTCGTTTTAAACTCTCTTACATGGGCATAGGAAATTATGTTGTACTGGTAGATAAAGTATTACAGATTGAGAGAGATTTAATAGAGTTTAAAGGTAGGAGGGATTGGTTGAAGAGAACTAGATTTGAGGGATCTAGAGGTGGTAGCAGTATGGGTGTACAGGGCGGGAGACCACCCCAGAGGGGACGTTCTTTGTCACAAGGAACTGTAGGGCAGACTCAGAGGCAAACAAGATCTGTTACTTCAGTAGCTCAGAGTAATACCAGTGGGACCCCTCGATTTGGGAGACATGCTATGGGGATTGGGAGTTATGGTAGAGGAATGAATATGTCACCCAGGGGAAGTGGAAATCTGATTTATGATCGGGAGTCAAGGGTTTGCTTTAAATGTAATCAGATGGGGTATTTATTTCGGAACTACCCTACACAGATATGCTTTGTATGTGGTGAGGGAGGACATTTTACTGCGGATTGTCCAGCGGGGAAGTCAGCTGAAGCAAACATTGGAAGTGTTGGAAGAAGACCGATGGAGAGAGGCAGCGGATCAGGGAGTGTGTGGGGCAGAGGTCGAGGATCTGTAGCAGAGCGAGGACGTGGCAGTCAGAATTATTCCAGAGATGGTAGAGTCTATGCATTGACCCAGCAGGATGCACAAGTCACTCCTGATGTTGTTATAGGTATGATATCATTCCTTGGTAGGGCTGCTAGATTATTGATTGATCCTGGTGCAATCCATTCTTTTGCATCTAGTAGTTATATGAAATCTATTGATGCTAGTGCTAGTCCTTTTATGCACGCCATTATTGTTGAGATTCCTACTGGAGATAGGGTTATTATCAGAACAATTTATAAAGGTTGTGTGATTAATATTGCTGACAGAGAATTTGAGGTTGATTTATTGCCTTTAAATATGACAGATTTTGATGTAATTATAGGGATGAATTGGTTATCTGCATGTCATGCATGGGTAGATTGTTTTAAGAAAAATGTGGTGTTCAGGATACCCGGGTAGGAGGAGTTTAATTTTCAGTGAGAACGTAAAATACTTGTTAATTGTCTGATTTCTGCCTTAACTGCTACTAAATGGTTGAGGAAGGGTTGTGAGGGGTATTTAGCATATGTGGTGGATTCTAGCAAAGAGGGTAGACAATTAGAAGAAATCTCGGTGGTAAAAGATTTTTCTGATGTATTCCCTGGGGAGTTGTCTAGATTGCCTTCCAATAGGGAGATCGAATTTTCTATTGAAGTGATTCCAGGATCCGCACCCATATCCATAGCACCCTATAGAATGGCACCAGCTGAATTGAGAGAGTTGAAAGTTCGGCTTCAGAAGTTGCTAGATAAACAGTTTATCCAACCTAATACATCACCCTGGGGAGCCCCTGTGTTATTTGTCAAGAAGAAGGATGGGACATTGAGGTTGTGTATTGATTATAGACAATTGAATAAGATCACAATCAAAAATAGATATCCTTTACCTAGGATAGATGACATATTCGAGCAATTACAGGGAGCTAGAGTGTTCTCTAAGATAGACTTGAGGTCGAGATATCATCAATTGAGGATAAAAGAAAGAAACGTGCCTAAAATTGCTTTTAGGACACGTTATGGTCATTATGAGTTCTTGGTGATGCCTTTTAGGTTGACCAATGCTCCTACGGAATTTATGGATCTTATGAACTGGGTGTTTAAACCATTCTTGGACAGATTTGTAATTGTTTTTATTGATGATATTTTAGTATATTCTAAGAATGAAGAGGAGCATATGCGACATTTGGAGATAGTGTTGGAGATTCTGAGGAAGTAGAAATTATATACGAAATTCTCTAATGTGAGTTTTGGTTAAATAAAATATCCTTATTGGGGTATGTTGTGTCGGGAGAGGGAATAACAGTTGATCCACAAAAAGTAGAAGCAGTGTTGACTTAGGAAAGACCCACGAATGTAACTGAAATTAGAAGCTTTTTGGGATTGGCTGGTTATTATAGGAGATTTATTCTAAAAATTTCTATGATTACTAGACCTTTGACTAAATTGACTAGGAAAGATGAAAAGTTTAAGTGGTCAGAGGAGTGTGAGAGAAGTTTCCGGCTGTTGAAAGAAAAACTGACTACTGCCCCAGTATTAGTGCTTTTATCTGGTGATGAAGGATTTGTGGTCTATAGTGATGCGCCACATCAGGAGTTGGGATGTGTGTTGATGCAACATGGGAAAGTTATAGTTTATGCATCTAGGCAACTGAAAAATCATGAGAGAAATTACCCGACCCATGATTTAGAATTGGCTGCCATAGTTTTTGCTTTGAAGATTTGGAGACACCATTTATATGGAGCCAAGTGTGAAATTTTTACTGATCATAAAAGTTTGACGCATTTACCAACCCAGAAGGAGTTGAATTTGAGGTAGAGGAGGTGGATGGAATTAATTTGTGATTATGATTGTACAATTCATTATCATCCAGGAAAGGCTAATGTAGTAGCAGATGCATTGAGTAGAAAAACTACAGGGAGATTAGCTGCTTTTGGGAGTCATGATACTAGCCTGATGATAGAATTAAGAGGAATGAGGATGCAATTTAGTGTCAATGATAAAGGAGTATTAATGGCAAATATGGTAGTTCAATCTCTTATTATTGATCCTTAATTACAGCTACAGAGTAAAGATGAGGGGATAGAGAAAATCAGGCAAGAAGTGTTGAGCGGGAAGCCGACCGAGTTTAGAATCAGAGAAGATGGTATGGTAGTATCGGGACAAAGAATTTGTATTCCCAATGATGTGAAAATGAGAAAAGAAATACTAAAGGAGGCTCATGATTCGATATATTCCATGCACCCGGGAAATAATAAGATGTACAGGGGGTTAAAACAGAATTATTAGTGGTCAGGGATGAAGAGGGGTGTAGCAGAATACATGGCAAGATGTTTGACTTATCAACAGGTAAAATCTGAGAATAGACATCCAACAGATTTATTACAACAGAGAATAGACATCCAACAGATTTATTACAACCTCTTCCTATACCTGAGTGGCCATGGGAAAATGTAAGTATGGATTTTGTCTCTGGTTTTCCCCGTACCCAGAGAGGGCATGATGTTGTGTGGGTTATAGTGGATAGACTTTCTAAATCTTCATATTTTATTCATATTAAAACTACCTGGAGTCCAGAAAAGTTGGCTGAGTTGTATGTGGCAGAGATAGTGAAATTACATGGAATACCCTTTAGTATTGTATCAGATAGAGATTCTAGATTTACTTCTAGATTTTGGAGGGGTTTTCAAGAAGCTATGGGTACGCAATTACAGTTTAGTACAACTTTTCACCCACAAACTGATGGGCAGACAGAGAGAATCATCAGAATACTAGAAGATATGCTGAGGGCAAGTGTACTGAGCGACTCAGTAAGCTGGGATGCTTATTTGCCTTTGATAGAGTTTGCATACAATAATCAGTATCAAACTAGTATTGGGATGGCACCCTTCGAAGCTTTGTATGGTAGAAGGTGTAGAACTCCAGTATGCTGGGAAGAAGTTGGAGAGAGAAAGATATATGGCCCAGAAATGATAGACTTGACTACTGAAAGAATCAAACTGGTTAGGGAGAAACGCAGAGCAGCTCAGAGCAGACAGAAAGGGTATGCTGACAAAAGAAGACGACCTCTTGAATTCCAAGTTGGTGATTGGGTATTCTTGAAGATATCTCTGTGGAAGGGAGTGTTGAGATTTAAGAAGAAGGGAAAGTTGAGCCCAAGATTTATGGGGCCCTATGAGGTGATCAAAAGAATTGGACCCGTAGCATATCGTTTGAAATTGCCTCTGGAATTAAGGCAATTACATAATGTTTTTCATGTGTCACTACTGAGAAAGTACTTGCACGATGAGTCCCATGATATCACGAATCAGACGATAGAAATTCAGAAAGACTTGACTATTATGCTAGCACCAGTCGGAATCTTAGACAGAAAAGAGCAAGTCTTACGCAATTAAGTTATTCCTTTGAGTCAAGTATTATGGCGCAACAAAGATGTCGAAGAAGTCACGTGGAAACATGAAGAAATAATGAGGAAGGATTATCCCCAACTCTTTACTTGATTTCAGCAAGGAAATTTCGAGGACGAAATTTTGTAAGGTGGGTAGATTTGTAGTATCCATATTTTAAGAGTAAGGGTGAATGTGTATTTTTAATAAATATGACAAAGGGTTAAAAATCTCAGAATGGCTGAATAAAGATTTCTGGAGACAAAGGTTGAAAAGTAAAAAAAAAAAAAAACAGTCAACTATGAACAGTGGATCGTGGCAGCAGGTCTGCCACCTACTGACACCGAAAGATTAATGCAAATGGAGTTTTGTTGGCTAGTGTAAGTGGAGAGAATTTTTAATGATGTAAGTGGAGATAATTTGTAATGATGGTGTTTTTTTTTTCTTTCTAATCATGATGTTTTTGGTATTAAATTTATATCTCCATATCATGGAGAACTTGGGAGAGAGGGGAAGTTTGCTGATTTTCAGCCCGAGCTCCCCTATAAATATGGGCATTAGGTTTGTGTAATTATACGAAGAAATTTTCCTATAGTTCCACATAATTCGTTTGTGTTCTTAAAACACTTAGGAGTTCAAAGAAAAGTGGAAGGAACAAAATTTTAAGGGTATTTTCGAAAATATTTTATAGAGAATTTTGGGAAGCTATCAAAATAGCATAAGGTAATGTTATTTTAAAATTTATGAAAGTTTTAGGAAGTTAAAGTGGAAATTTTTCAAACTGTGTGGTTTATGGAGAAAAGAATAAATAATAAGAAATTTAAATTCAAATATTATGTCAGGTGTTGGCAGTCAGCAATCGGGAGAAAATTCGAAGAAGAACAGGAAAGGCAAAGAGGTGGTCCACGAGTAGCTTTAAGTGCTACATGGTGAGTTGGATTTACTTTTAGTAGCCTAAATAAAAAATCAATTATTTGGTGATATTATTATAATTAATTATTAAAGTATGCTTGGATAGTAGATGAAAAATTGACTTATGGGTATGATAGGAAATTTGGTCAGGTAAAAATATTTTTCGGTGAGAAATGATATTTTTGAAAATCATAAGTTTATTTGAGAATAAAAGCAATAAATAAATTATTGATGAGATATATTGATGTTTTAATATGAGTTATGATGAGATGAATTTTAGTAAATCTTGACAAATTTTGGTGGATGATTCGAGGTGAATTTTAGTGGATCTTGATAAATTTTGGTGGATAATTTGAGATGAAATTTAGTGGATCTTGACAGACTTTAATTGATTATTTGATGTGATTTTGGAAGAGAAGAATTTAGTGGAATTTTTATATAATTTGATAAAAATCAGGATGATCGGATGTAAGAAATTTTAAAGAAACTTTGTAATAAAAAATTTATGGATAATCAGGATAGTCAAATTAAGTGGTTTGAATCTTTATATTGTTTTTATATTACTGTTTCATATCATTGTTCATGCGCATATGCATTTAGTAATATAACCGAAAGAACTAGGAAGGCAACCGGTCTAATGAAATAACCGTGACAGTCGATATATGCTGGAAAGAAAAGTGAAAATCGTGACAGCTGGTATATGCTGGGATGAAAAGTGCAAACCGTGACAACCTGTATATACTGGAATTAACCGAGAAGGCAGCCGGTCTGATGAGAATAAAAGAACCGGGAGGGCAGCCGGTCTAAGATAATAACAACCTATCGACAGGTGGGAAGACGTTCCCATCATAATCATTCATGCATTTGCATCTGTTTTAATTATTGCTGCATTATTTGCGATGCTGAGATGTGATATATTATTGTGAATTAAATTGTAGATGGCTGAGTCTCATAAAAAGAGACAGCTATAATGATGAGATTATTGAGATGCTGCGATGTAGTATATAATTGTGAATTAAATTATAGATGGCTGAGTCTCATAAAAAGAGACGGCTATAATGATGAGATTTTTGAGATGCTGAGATGTGGTATATTTTTGTGAATTTAATTATAGAAGGTTCAGTCTCATAGAAAGAGACAGTATGGTGATAAGACTTATCTAAATAATGGACTTTTTGATACGAACCTCATTACGAGGTAATTAGGAGATAATTGATAGTCTTAAGGTGAACCAATGATTGAGAAGAAGAGATTGATAGTAGAAAGTTGTCATCATGTTATGTGAAAAATAAAGATTTAATATTAAAGGATTATTTATGGAATTCGGAATACTTTTAGTAAATTTAATTCGCTGAGCTTGGGAAGCTCAGTCCTCATTGTTCAATGATTTCAGGTAGCAGTCAAGATAAATAGTCAGGTGGGTTGAGAATCAGACGAGATCTGTTTCTGTAAGCCACGTACGTGTCAAAATCCTCAGACAATCGCGTTAAAGACTTGTAATAATTTTATTGTAAATATTCATGCATTTATGTATATTATGTTTAAGTGAATATCATATTTGTTTACCTTTCCTGTTAAAGGTTTAAAAAAAAATCTGATAGTATTATATTTATTATTGCATATATGTGTCGTGCTTGGATTTTCAAAATGTGATGACTCTGTCTAGGGGTGGCCAACCTGGGATGGGTCGTTACAGAGAGCATCCATATTGTTCTTCCTCCTTGAGCTCCATGGCCATGAAATCAAGAGGAGAACATCCATATTGTTCTTCTACCTTAAGCTTCCTGGCCAACTAATCATCAAATAAGGGAAATGGATGAATCCTTAGGGATTTGTTGTTTTTTTTTCCTGTTCTTGATTCGGTTGTACGGATTTATTGTTCAATATTTGTTGTGATTCATTCTTTGATGAAGTAAGAAGGATTTGAGTTCATGTGATAGCTGCACTTTTTATTCTTCTTCTTTTAGATTTTCTTAACCCGGTGATTACATGCTCCTCCCCCATATAAGTCTAGTCATGCTCTTCTTATGTGATGTTGTTTGGATGTGATTGATTCCGGTAGATTTATCTTATTTATTGTCCATTACTGCAATATTATCATTGAGATATATTGTTGTTTCTTGATAATCTTTAAGATCGATCGTATGTGCTTAAATCGAAATCAATGAGTGATTTATAGAAATTACATTAGATTATAAATGTGCTTGATTGAATATATTCTGATTGCTTATTTTGGATGTGAAACTTGCAATCGAGATAAAAACAATTGAATCAAGAGTAGAACAAGGCAACAGACCTAAGGAGGATTCCCGGAACCTTGTTATTTCTCATTTGTATTTCATTATATTTACGCAATTTCTCTCGCAATACATCATTATCAAAACTCATATTTTATCGTTTAACTTTTACCATTCGTTTTAAGGTTCACACATTTCCTTTGTAATTAACTTGTTTCCCTGTGGAATCGACACCCCAAAATCAAGCTACAATAACCGTGTTATACTTTGGGCGTAATCAAATTTTGTTACCGTTTCCGGGGAAACAAGCTTAAGTACAAAGAAGCTTGTCAACTTTGAGTGTGACGGTAGAAGAATTGTAAATATTTTTCTTTTCAGCAGTTTGTAAATACAGTAATATTGTTCTTTTACGTTTGTTTTGATTTTCTAATTTTCTTTTATTATTCTGTTTTATTTATTTTATTTTAATGTTTTATTTATTTTATTTCCCCTCTAAATTAATTGGTGCATGCTTAGACCGAGAGATTCTCGAGGTAGATTCATTAGAGGACCCGAATTAGAGTTACCATCTCTTTCCACGTCCGTTGGTGAAACCTCATCTAGATCAAACAATAGTGCACCCCCATTTGAGAATTTAGAGGATTTTGTTAACATGGTCGATAATCCTAATGAGAATGTTGCTAGGACACTTCAAGATTACCTCCACCCTACACACACAGCCACACCATCATGCATCATGTTTCCAGCGAATACTTGCCAACTAGATTTTAAAACAGGGATGATACAATTACTCTATACTTTTCATAGCTTGGATAATGAAAACCCATATGTGCACATTAAAGAGTTTGAGAAAGTAGTCGCGACTTTTCATACTCAAGATGAAACCGATGACATTGTTAGGCTTAAGTTCTTTCCTTTCGCTTTGAAGGATAGAGCTAAGAGTTGGCTATACTCACTAAGACCACAATCTATTAGGTCGTGGACTGAGATGACTCGAATTTTCTTTAATAAATACTTTCCCCAACACAAAACCAACGCTTTAAAAAGACAAATCTCCACCTTTGCACAAAAGGACAGTGAGACTTTGTATCAGTCTTGGGAGAGATTTAAGGAGTTGTTGAGTATGTGTCCTCACCATGGGTATGAGAATTTGCGTTTAGTGAGCTATTTCTATGAGGGTCTTACCTATGGAGAACGCCAATTTGTAGAGATAATGTATAATGGTGGGTTCTTGGAGAAAGATCCTGATGAGGCCATAGAGTACCTCAATGAGCTTGCTGAAAAAGCTCACACTTGGACTTGACCTAATGCCACTGAGAGCACAAATAGGTCACGACCTATAGAGAACCCAAATGGTGGTGGAATTTACCATATTAAGGAAGAGGATAACCTTAAGGCCAAGGTCGAGATGCTCACTAGGGAACTAGAGGAGTTAAAGACTAAAAGCTCAAAGCCAACACACGTGGTTAATCATGCAAAATCTTTTGAACCATGTTTTGTGTGTGGCGGGATAGATCATCTTGGCCAAGAGTGTCCCACGTTTACTGAGATGAGAGTGATGTATAAGGAACAATGTAATGCCTTAGGCATATACACGAAGCCTTCTACACCCTTCTCTAATACCTATAATCTGGGATGGCGAAATCACCCCAATTTTAGCTGGAAGTCTGAAAACCAGCAGCTTGCACAACCCCCTGCACCACATCTTGAACCATATCATGCACCCGTGTCTTCTAGGAGTTCTTTAGAAGACACTTTACATGCTTTTATTGAGGCACAAGGTAAGACTAATCAAAGGCTTGAATCTTTAATTATGCAGGTTGTTGAAGAACATAAAGAGATAAAGAGCCAAGTGTCCAAGCTGACGAGCTACTTGAGTGTGACTGAGCGAGGTAAGTTCCCTTCCCAAGCTCAGTCCACATCTTATGGTCAGCACCTAATGCAACAGAATAAAAAGGAGGTGAATGCCATTGAGACACTTAGTAGTAAGTCGTTACACATCCCAACAACGAAAAAATCAGAAGATATGGACGAGAACCATCAAGTATACATGATTGACTCATTTATGGAAAAGGTCTATCACCTTAATCCATTAGAGTCCACCCTCACCCTCACAAGAGCATATATCGAGCCAAAATCTGCAGATGTTACTAATAACATCTTTAAGGCCTCTCCGAAGCAGACAAGCACCAAATTTAACAGTAAAGCAATTGCTGGTGTATTCAACTCATGCTTGTCTAGGAGGGAATAAGAGAGTCTGGCTGAAGACATAAAACTTAACGTTCATGGGAAGCACCCCATAGCATATCCTTTTATTTTTATTGTTATTGTTTTTCATAATTATTTTTCTTGTTTATTATTAGTGTTTTGCTGTTTTCCAGTTTTACTTTCGTATTTCTTTGTCATGAATAAATATACGAAGCAGTTCAAATGGTGGTGCACAATTTTCAGCTTCTGTGCACTTTTGGCTACAAAGGGAGTTTCTTTATCTTTTTCTTTCGCATTGAGGACAATCCCTACTTTAAGTTGGGGGTGGAGGAAACATATTCCTGTTTTTCATGTTTTCATTGAACTGCTTGGTGTCATTTTACCTTTTTGTTTGTTTTTAGCATACTTTGTGTTAACCTTGGAGTTAATTCGTATGTCGATGATATGAGCCTAATTGAGATAGCATATAGCGTTTAGAAGAAGTTAAATCTTGCTTCGCTTTGAGAATAAATGAAGTGTCAATCTTTCTTTGGCTTGAGACCCTGGTTTGTGGTAAGATTACATGATTAGTCTAAAGCATTTGGAGAAGTTTTATGTACGATTGTTTTGTGAATACTTTTGCGGTCTCTACAAGCTCTAGAACTTATTTGGTAATCACTTGAGGCGAAAATCATAGAATGCATTTTACTTAGGATATGATGTAGGCCATTTTTGGACCATTTGAGCCTTTTTAAACTTACCCTTGTTATATTTATCGTTAGTCACCTGTTTGAGCCTTTTTCTTGAAAAAGAATTTGAGCATTGTTTCTTTCGATAGCCCATTCACTCACCTTTATGAGCTTAAAAATATTTTATCCTTACCTTTCTTTTAAAAAGAACTTAGTTATACACATTTGTTGAGAAACACTTAAGAAGAGTAAGGGTGGAAATATGAGAAAATATTACTACCATAACCTAAGAACATTAAAAGAGATAAGTTGGGGGTTGTGGAAAAGAAAAGAAAAGAATGAAAGAGGAGGTGAATGGTCTTATGCCAAAATAAAAAAAAATAAAAAAAAGATGAATTATGGCAAAGAAAGAAAAAAAAATGGTGATTTATTGCTCGAAATGGTTGAAAGAGTTGGGTGTTGAAGTAAGGTTATCTTGTGCTTAAAGTGGTTATGTTTAAATTAAGAGACTTAGTTCTTTTATTTGTTTAAACTTTCCCGTTCTTTCTTGACCTTTACCCTAGCCTAACGTTATAAGCTTATTAAAGACCTATTGATCCGATGTAGTGTGGTTTTTCTACATAGTGGAGAGTGATTTGAAAAGTGAGCTTATGGAGCTTGATTTGTGATTGATGTCACGCAATTTATTATGTTTTTAGAGGCCAAGACTTTTATTCATGAATGTTATGCATAAAATCATCCGGGTGTTCGGACTGATGTATTGTGGTAAGATGGATGTTAAGAGTCGATAACGATTTTAAGGTTGACATTTGAATTATTCTTGGACTTGAGTGATATTTAATGATTCTATGTGCTGTATGTTATGCATAATTCTTGAGACAAAGATTTTTGAATCATTCTTGGTTAACACCAGCATTGCTGTATTTTGTTTTGATTTCTAAATAAAGAATTCATTTCATGTCTTTCACTTGAATTGCTAGGGACTAACAATAAGCTAGTTGGGGGTTGTGATGAGAGTCATAAAATGCATCTAAACAATACTTAATTGTTAGCATTTTAGGGTTGATCGAGGTTGGAATTACACTTTTATACCTGAGTAACTCTAAAGTGTTATTCTTGAATCGTTGCTTATTTCAGTGCATTTCCAGGTACTTTGAGCTTAAAAAAGAGATAGAAAAGCTATCATCATTTTAAACACGAAGCTTTAATGAATACTCGAGTGAGATAATGGTCGCGGAAGAGCCAAGATGAAGAGAAACCAAGAAAGGAGTTTCACTAAATTGTCAGAATTGCCCGTGCAGATCAATCATCTTTGCAGATTATACTATATTGATACAGGAAGAACCAAGAGATAAGCCATATATGCTTAGAAAGATCCGAAAGTCTATGTTCTGGAGAATTTTACGGTTCGTAAAAAGGATTTTTCTAGAGAAAGTTATGGCAGTTTTAGTAGACATAGGTCAGGCCTCCAGATCAGCATCCACCTAGTGTCGTGCCCCTCACTTTCTAGCACTGCACCCTCACTTTTCAGCATTGCACCCCTCACTTTCCAGGGCTTACTCGTTCCAAGACTAAATTAGGGCTGCAAAATGATATTTTCTGGACCAAAATGCCCCTAACTACTTGTGCTCTATAAATACATCTTTAAGGAGTGTGCAGCCAGCATCTTCAAAGAGGGAGAGCATCATTAAGTTTGAAGGGGATCCAAGGGATCCAAATCCAGAATATTTCCAAGTCTTTTAAGGGCTGGAACTCAAGAAGAGAGCATCCATATTGTTCTTCCTCCTTGAGCTCCATGGCCATGAAATCAAGGGGAGAACATCCATATTGTTCTTCCACCTTGAGCTTCATGGCCAACTAATCATCAAATAAGGGAAAGGGATGAATCCTTAGGGATTTGTTGTTTTTTTTTCCTGTTCTTGATTCGATTGTACGGATTTATTGTTCAATATTTGTTGTGATTCATTCTTTGATTAAGTAAGAAGGATTTGAGTTCATGTGATAGCTGCACTTTTTATTCTTCTTCTTTTAGATTTTCTTAACTCGGTGATTACACGCTCCTCCCCCATATAAGTCTAGTCATGCTCTTCTTATGTGATGTTGTTTGGATGTGATTGATTCCGGTAGATTTATCTTATTTATTGTCCATTACTGCAATATTATCATTGAGATATATTGTCGTTTCTTGATAATCTTTAAGATCGGTCGTATGTGCTTAAATCGAAATCAATGAGTGATTTATAGCAATTACGTTAGATTATAAATGTGCTTGATTGAATATACTCTGATTGCTTGTTTGGGATGTGAAACTTGCAATCAAGATAAAAATAATTGAATCAAGAGTAAAACAAGGCAACAAACCTAAGGAGGATTCCCGGAACTTTGTTATTTCTCATTTGTATTTCATTATATTTACGCAGTTTCTCTCGCAATACATCATTATCAAAACTCGTATTTTATTGTTTAACTTTTACCGTTCGTTTTAAGATTCACACATTTCCTTTGTAATTAACTTGTTTCCCTGTGAAATCGACACCCCAAAGTCATGCTACAATAACCGTGTTATACTTTGGGCGTAATCAGCACACTAAAAGAAGTTTCGATTGAAGACACATAAAAAAATAATGCAACAGCAGCACAACTAAAATTGACCATTTTCATCTATCCAAAAAAAAAATATTGACCATTTTTATCAGCACAAATTCGGAGTCCTAGGATTTATGAGGCGTAATGCTTCTGCATATACTGTTATCGGGAGAATAAGCCAACTCTTGATTTTTGCAATATCTATAGGTCACGACATTGTAGAGTTAGTCAATTCTTGAGTCTTGGAAATCTAGGAGAAGGATAATGTGAGACAGATTCTAATTGATTCTAGCAAATCTTGGAGGATGGTCAATGCAACGTCACATGCACAAAGAAGACTGAAAATGGAATCTTTGTTAAAGTTACAAAGTGAGGTGATTTCCCAAACATCAACAGAAGAAATAATGCCCATAGGATAGCGGACAAGAAAGTGAAGGATCGATCCGCTTTCACAAAGATGCATAAGGATATTCGATATTGATTATCAGAAAAAAGGGGACATCCGAGAACGATGCAAGCACATACAAACACTTAATTAAAGTAGATTACAATGTAAAATAAAATTTAATCTTATAAAATATTTTATTAATTTTTAAAAAAGATAAAATCTTTTTAAAAGAGGTAAGTGATCTTCGGTCTTCATCCATTAAAGATAAATTCTTACGAAAAACACTATTTTTACATTGAGTGAAAATTTTACTGGTAAGTATTAAATAATTTAACTAGTAATATACTTAACGAAATTATCTAACAAATACAAATGAAGTTTTCACCATTTTACATCGAGTGCAGATAAAAATTCATTTCGATTGAAATTGAAAGAATATATAAAGTTAAAAGTATAAAGAAAATTAAGTGCGCGTGGTCAACTCCTTTAGGAGTTTTTTTTTAATAGAAGGAAAGGGAATTGAGAGGTGCATAAATACCTTCCATTTTCGTTTAAATACTTGTTTTCTATTTCTTTTAAATTGGAAAATTTTGGAAGGTGATTGTACTTTTTTTTTATAATTTTTACTATATCCCTAATTCTTATGATATTTTTTTATTAATATAAAAGATAAAATAATAACTTATGTTATATAATTTCCTTCATTTTCTTGTTTTAGTTTAAAACGTTTGAACTATAAAAAAAAAATTAAATTACTAATTACTTCAAAATAAAGAAAATGATCTCATTACTTTTTTATACTTTAACACAAACCAATTATATGTGCTCTTTATTTTTACTTTGGAAGAGAGATGGTGGAATCTCTATTAAGGTTATGTGAGTATCTTCGCACATAGGTCGAAGACAAGTGTTGGTTCATGCCAGATCATAACTAAAAGCTTGTCTCACCTCATCGCAATGAGAAAATTCGAATCCAAATACTCTAGGCGAGGAGAGCGAGCTCCAACCACCCTCACGAAATCTTTTGGTGGTTCCATTTTTATTTTCCAATCATATCTTTTCTAAACAAGATAGAGTAACGTAGTTAACTTTTTTTGAATGTTTTAATGCAAAATAAAAAAGAAAGGAAAAAACAGGTAAAATAAATATCCCTTGTTTGGGATTGTTAGATTATGTATAGCATAGTTATTGCTTAGTTAGTTTAATCCCACATTGGTTGTGTATATCTTTGGCTCTCTTATTGGCTCCTATAAATAGGATAGCTCACTTGTAAGTAAATCACACCATTCAATACAATTCTCTTCTTTGTATTGTCTCACTTCCTCTCTTAAACCTTAACATGGTATCAGAGCCTTCGTGGTTCTCGGTATATTAAGAGTTGAGTATGCTCTGTGATTGCCACTATTAGTGGATCTTTCACATCAGAAAAACTTCTTTAAGGTTTTCGGTATATTAAGAGTTGAGTATGCTCTGTGATTGCCACTATTAGTGGATCCTTCACATCAGAAAAACTTCTTGAATATCCTTTTCATGTCTGTCGGGTTACCACTATAGTCGGAGTCTCATTCTCCATCGACGTCATCTCCGCCGCTGCTCCATCGACGTCATCTCAGCCGCTGCTCCATCGACATCATTATTCAACCGTTGACCATTGGCCGACAACCAGATTTGACCAGATGGCAGAAAAAGATATTTTTCATCATGTTCAGTCTGTATTGGATGGTACAAATTATATTGTTTGGTCTCAATCTATGCGAAGTTTCCTCAAAAGTCGTAAGCTTTGGTCTTACGTGGTTGGTATTGTCGAGAAGCCAGTTAAAGGGGCTACTGAAACTAATGATGCTCTTCTCACTCGTTTCATTGATTGGGAAAGTAATCATCATCAAATTCTCACATGGTTTCGTAATACTACTATTCCATCTATTTCTGCCCTATTTGGTAGCTTTGATGAAGCTAAGGGTGCTTGGGATATGCTTGCTTCTCGTTATTCTGCTGTTGATTGTGCTCGAGAATATCAGCTCCTGTTTAAGCTCTTCTGCATGAAGCAAGAACCGGGGCAGAGTATTAATGATTTTCTTGCTCGCATGCAATTCTTATGGAATCAAATTGATCTCTCTGATCCTATTTGGAAGGATCCTACAGATGCCAAAATGTATGCTGAACGAAGGGATCAACATCGTCTTCATTATTTTCTTATGGCATTACGTGATGATTTTGAGCCTATTCGTGTGCAACTTTTACATCGTTCTCCTCTCCCTACATTGGACAATGCTATCTTTGAACTTTTTCGTGCAGAAAGCAGATCACAGACTATGCACTCTCAACATAGTCCTTCAGTGTTGGCTGCTCCATTATCTAGTTCTTCATCATTTCAGCCAAAGCATTCTGACAGGTTTGGTGCTCCTCGACCTTCTCCTAAGCCTCGTGACAACAATTTCTGTCGTTTTTGTAAACGTCGAGGGCACACTATTGATAAATGTTGGCAAAGGGGAAGATCCAATGTTCCCACTGCAGCAGTTGCTCATCCTGAGAGCACTCTCTCTACAGTTGTTCCATATCCATCTGCGACTACAGCTTCATCTTCAGTTGCACTCTCTAACGGGTCATCAGGTTCTACTGTCACCTTATCTGCAACTGACTTCGAGGCAATAGTTAATCAGGTCATCCCGTCTCGTTCTGGTAATGCATCTTCCTCTGCCCTCTCAGTCCTGCCAGGTAATTCTGCCTCTTGGCTTTTTGATTCCGCTTGTTGCAACCATATGACACCTTTCCCAGCTTCATTTACTACATCTGTACCTTCGCCTCATTCCTCATTCATTCGCACAGCTGATGGCTCCACTATGACTGTTAAAACTATAGGCACCATCAATAGTCGTTCTCTTTCTATTCCTGAAGTTTTTCATGTGCCAGAATTATCTTATAATCTTCTTTCCGTTGGGCAAATATGTGAACTTGGATATAGAATTATCTTTGACTTTTCTGGTGTGAATGTGCAGGATCCTCGTACTGGTCAGACCCTTGGGACCGGGCGTAGAATTGGGCGCATGTTCGAACTCTCATCCTTACACCTGCCCAACCTTCCCGCCTCTAACATCTCTGCTGCTGCCTCATTGTCACCACCATCCCTTGCACTTTGGCATTCACGTCTTAGTCATGCATCTGCATCTCGGGTACAACTTTTAGCTTCAAAGGGGTTATTAGGGTCAGTGTCTAAAAGTTCTTTTGATTGTATTTCGTGTCAACTTGGAAAACAGCCAGCTTTGCTTTTTAATAATAGTGAGTCTCATACTACTGCTTCGTTTGATTTAATTCATTCTGATGTTTGGGGACCTTCTCCCGTTGCTAATATGAGTGGTTCACGCTATTTTGTAATTTTTGTTGATGATTTCTCTCGTTACACTTGGGTATTTTTAATGAAATCTCGTTCTGAATTATTGGATATTTATCATACTTTTGCTAAAATGATTGAAACCCAATTTTCAAAACCTATCAAAGCTTTTCGTTCTGATAATGCTTTAGAATATACTCAACATGCTTTTAAAGACATCCTAAAAAGTTATGGCACTGTTCCTCACTTGTCATGTCCTGGCACTTCACAACAAAATGGTCGAGCTGAACGTAAACTTAGGCACATTTTAGACACTATTCTAGCCCTCCTCATTTCCACATCTGTTCCTACCCCATTTTGGGGTGAAGCCACTCTAACGGCTATCTACACGATCAATAGGCTGCCTACCCCTATCCTTGATAATTGCACTCCTTACGAGCGATTGTTTGGCTATGTTCCCTCATACCACCATCTTCGTGTGTTTGGTTCTGCTTGTTTTGTTTTACTCCAACCTCATGAGCGCACCAAACTTGAGCCTCGTTCTCGGATGTGTTGCTTTCTTGGATATGGAATTGAACAAAAAGGCTATCGGTGTTATGATCCTGTGTCTCGTCGTCTTCGCATTTCCCGTCACGTAGTTTTCTGGGAGCATAGACTATTTCATGAAATTGACAAATTTAGCATGCCATCTTTTCCTCCTTTTACCACACTTATGGAGCCTCCTATTTCTCCTACTCACACTAGTGATGTCTTACCCGAGTCTCCCTCACCTCACACTAGTAATGTCTTGCCCGAGTCTCCCTCACCTAATACTCTCGATTCCACTCCACCTGATACTCTCGACGTCATTTCGCCTGAGCCCCCAGGGTCTGTTACGTATGAGGATCATGTTCACACTTCCTCTCCAAACCTTCGCCGATCCACCAGAGTAAGATCTCTTCCATCCCATCTCCAGAATTTTCATTGCTTTCATGCTTTAGCTACTTTACATGAGCCCCACTCCTATCGTGAGGCTTCCACTAACCCTTTTTGGCAGACTGCGATGAAAGAGGAACTTGATGCTTTACACAAGAATAATACATGGGATTTGGTTGACTTGCCTCCTGGAAAGTCTGTGGTTGGCAGTAAATGGGTTTACAAAATTAAGACTTGTTCAGATGGTACTGTTGACAGGTACAAGGCTCGACTTGTTGCCAGGGGTTTTACTCAGGAGTATGGTGTGGACTATGAGGAGACCTTTGCTCCAGTTGCTCGTCTATCTTCTGTTCGTGCTTTGCTAGCTGTTGCAGCCTCTCGCCATTGGTCACTTTTTCAAATGGATGTTAAAAATGCATTCCTTAATGGTGATCTTAATGAAGAAGTCTATATGCAACCACCTCCTGGACTATCTAATCCAACAAACAAGGTATATCGTCTTCGTCGAGCTCTATATGGACTTAAGCAGGCTCCTCGAGCATGGTTTGCTAAGTTTAGCAACACTTTGTCTAGCCTTGGATATTCCATCAGCTCCTATGATTCAGCTTTGTTTGTTCGCCGCACAGACCGGGGCATCATACTTCTTCTGTTATATGTTGATGACATGATTATCACCGGGGATGATCCCATTGGTATTCAGGAACTTAAACAGTTTCTCAATCAACATTTTGAGATGAAAGATCTTGGTCCTCTCAGCTATTTTCTTGGCCTTGAGATTTCATCTTCTTCTGATGGTTATTATTTGACACAAGCCAAATATATCTCTGATATGCTTTCTCGGGCAAATCTCACAGACAGTAAGGTTGTTGACACACCAACTGAGCTTAATGCTCGTCTTACACCCCATGATGGCGAACTTCTTCGTGATTTTACTTTATATCGACATTTGGTTGGCAGTCTTGTCTACCTTACTGTTACTCTACCTGATATCTCGTATGCTGTCCATCAGGTGAGTCAGTTTATGGCTGCTCCTCGCTCTACTCATTTTGCTGTTGTTCTTCGCATCCTTCGTTACCTAAAGGGGACATTGTTTCATGGGCTCTTTTTCTCCTCTAAGTCTCCTCTTCAGTTGTGTGCTTATACCGATGCAGATTGGGCAGGTGATCCTACAAATCGTCGTTCTGCCACCGGTTATTGTTTCCTACTTGGCACATCTCTTATCTCTTGGCGTAGTAAGAAACAAACTGTTGTTGCTCGATCTAGTACAGAGGCAGAATATCGTGCTTTAGCTGATACTACCTCTGAGCTTCTTTGGTTACGATGGTTGTTACAAGATATGGGTGTATCACTTTCTGCTGCCACTCCTGTATACTGTGACAATAGAAGTGCTATTCAGATTGCTCATAATGATGTGTTTCATGAACGGACCAAACATATTGAGATTGATTGTCATTTTGTCCGTCATCATCTTCTTCAAGGCTCCCTACAGCTTCATTCTGTCACATCCAAGGATCAGCTCGCAGACATCTTTACCAAGTCACATCCTCCAGGGCGTTTTCGTGATCTTGTTTTCAAACTCAAGTTAGTTTCTCATATTCCACCTTGAGTTTGAGGGGGGTTGTTAGATTATGTATAGCATAGTTATTGCTTAGTTAGTTTAATCCCACATTGGTTGTGTATATCTTTGGCTCTCTTATTGGCTCCTATAAATAGGATAGCTCACTTGTAAGTAAATCACACCATTCAATACAATTCTCTTCTTTGTATTGTCTCACTTCCTCTCTTAAACCTTAACAGGGATAAAGGTGGAAAGGAAGGGTTAAACTTGAAATTTGAAGTTATTAAATTATTGACACCCCAATTTCCTCCCAACACAAACCCTAATTGGTTTATCTCATCTTCATTTCTCCTCTCAAAAGAATAATCATACCTTTATCACTCTCTTCTCTTCCAAAATCATACTACTAGCAACGAGAGGTTCATTAAAAAAAGAATCTAAAGAGATACCTAACATGTGCCAATTGAAACCTCAACTGCCATTAAGAATATGTGGAGATACATGTGTTCTTGTTACTAAATCATGTGTGCATCAAAGGAGGAAAAAGAAAAGAAAATAGGAAAACGAAAATGATAATTGGTAGCAAGATGAATAAATCTTGATAAAATTTACTAATTAATAAGGACAACAAAAAATGAGTTAGATAATTGGTACTTTATAGTTTGTTTATCTTTACGGTAACTTAATCCATCGTAACCAAGCTAAAATTTTATGAAAGCATTAATCTCCACCTGAAGAAAAAAAAGTTTCTCATAAAAAATAACATCGAAGAAGCTCGAGAAAACTAGACAGCGTCTTGATCATGGTACCTTAACTCCATTAAGAAGCACAAAAAAAACTAAGGTCATGCATTTAGAAATTGAAGATTTAAGGGAAGAATTAGACATTCTTTGAGATCTTGAATCAAGTCTACACTTCTAATCATTAAGAAAAGTAAAGAAAAATAAAAGCAATTGCTTAGGTTGAGCGCTATACATACAAGTATACAACATGGTATAATTGTATAAAACTAGACAGATATAAAAAGGTGTAGGGGGCACCCAAATTTGCAAGCTCTTGCAATCTGCCGACTTAATTATTTTGATGGATGTGCTAGGGTCCGTTTGGTGTGGCTGCATAGCCACTTAAAGCACCTCTCAACTTCGAGCTCCATGTTTGGTAGAAAGCATGCATGATGATTACCATGTTTGGTAACCCAACTTAAGTTGCGTCAACTTCTCATTTGTCTTTTTTTGTCCATTTGTATTAGACATTGGCCCCGAAGCAATGTTGGACAGCTTTGTAATTTCATACACTCTATTATTTAAAGGCTACGTATGAAAGCCAATTTCAAAATAAATTTAAGCCAATTTTGCTTTAATTCTATCATCCAAACCTAGTCATCGGGTGTTTGGTTCGGTTAATTGGTTTACAGCCAATTGGGTGGCAAAATGACGGAAAAGGAGAGATTTGGGGAAATTGGGACAGGTGGGGTTGGGTTGTGAGGTTAAATCATAGTTGTTCATTACAATCGAAACCGGTCGAAATATTTTGATTTTAATATTAAATCAAATTGAAATATTTTTATATTTTATTTTATTTTTTGTTTCGATTTGTTTAGATTGGAATATTACAATGAAAATTTTTATATTTTTAAAAATTTTAAAGGATAATTTAAAAAATTTTACTCTATCTTTTCAATTGGATGAAGTGGATGATACATAATGATTATTTTTTCAATCGGGTAACGTGGATGATACATAATCTTTATCATTTGATTTTTGAATGATTTTTTTTTATCATGATATGTTTTTATAATTATAATTATATATGTATATAAGGTATGTAATTTGATAGTAGAACAAAGTTTCAATTTAGATTTATGCAAAAAAAAAATATTTATAATTGATTTAAAAGTAAAAAAAATTGTATATGATTAATTTGTATATTTGGATGTTTATTGTTTTCTTATGATTTATATTTATATATTATATATTTTTTTGGAAATATATGTAATTAGACGTGTATATATTTGAAAATGCCATCAAATTCAAAAATGACGTACCGAAACAAACCGACACCAAAATATTTTATTTAAATAACTAAACTAAAAAGTTGTCCGATGTGAAATTTAGAAGCTTGGGTTAAACACCAAGGTAATTCTGAAAAAGATCAAAATACATTTTGACCTTTTCACCCTGGTTTGTAAGTGATAGAAAATTCTTGTCTAATGCAGTGCTGTGAGAGATATATGACATAAGAATTCATCTCATCTTTAAATAGTACAATAAAAATATATTTTATTTTTTATTTTTATTTAAAAATAAAATCTTATATTATATATGACATTGTATTAGCAAAAGCTTTTCATAAGTGAGACTTTGAGCTGTCTTTTGGTAGTTTTAGCTATACCAACCGGACCCCTTTAGTGTCCAACTTTCCATGACTGTTTTTCTTACATTATAATGGTGTGTGAATGCGCACGTGTTCCTATTACATTCAAGCACGATGCACCATCAAGACTAATGAGATTAAGTGGGCCATATATTACTTGATGGTGTTGTCACTGTCCAATCTTAACCATCAAGCCGTTCAAATTATTTTCGAGTAAATGGTTTGGGTGTGGGTGATCATTTTACTGACCCGTTAAAATTCAATTTAATTAAAACTCAATGTTGTAAATAATGGGTTATTTTGGTTTTAACATTTTCAACCCCAGTCTTATTCAATCGAATTTAAATATACTTAGAGTTAGACGTTTCGTTTTTAGAAAAAAACAATTACTCAGTAAATTCGAATACTCTCAATTATCTAATCAGATTATTATGTAAAGATGATCAAGAATTTAAACTTTCAAAAAGTTACTAATATGTAAAGATAAATGGCTCGCGAACAAACACTCGATTTGGATACTTTTATAAGCAGTAATTTCAACTACTCGGTTCTATGAGAGTCACTTTGAAAATAAAAAAAAATCTATTAACAATCACAGAAAAATTAAATAATAATTATGAGTTACCATGAAACTGAAAAAATTCACTTGTAATCATAGAAAAATTGAATAATAATTATTTCAAAAAATTTAAAAATTTAAATTGCTACTCAATTTTTTTATAATAATTAAAAAAAAAATTTAGTTTCGTGATAACTTTAACGAAACCAAATTTTTGATATCACTGCTTTGCTGTTTTACATCTCACTAGCAAGTGATAATTAAGAATAAAATCAAAACAAAATTACTAGTGGAGCCCTCTGTCAATTAACACTCTAGTTTTTGATGACCCAAAAGGACCAAAACAATTGTCCAATTTCAATCACTAAATTATTATTCAAAAAAAAAAAATTAAGCTCTCAAAATTAGTTCAATCGGGATATAACTCGTTATCAATTCGGTCGGATTCAAGTACAAAACTTATCGTTTGAACCCATATTGATCAATGATAATATATATATATATATTAACCCGATCCAACTTAACCAATGACGGATAGCGAGGGAGGGAACGTTAGGTTTAGAAGGGTAAGTTTGAAAGGTTGTTGAGGAGCAACGGTCGTTCTTCTTTCTTCCATAATCGCTTCATTCTCCTCTGTTTAATCCATTTTTTTTCAATTTTAATTCATAGATTTTATAGACAATTACCAAACAAGAATGGCGAGATCCAGATGGGGACGTGTAGGATTAGCTGCTTGTGGTGAACTGCCAACCAACGGTCAGCCACCAAATCATATTTGGTTATCTCTTTATAACCTTATGACTTCATTCCTCTTCATTGGCTTCCTTTTACATATAAAAACTGTACCCACTTCATATAATCATCGCAAGGGAAGCTCTTTAGTCCACACATTACCAGTTACCAGTGAAATCGGGTAGTCTCACTCAAGTAAGTCTATGATTGAATCCACTCACTTTTTTTTTTGTATACACACGAATTATTCTTGTGTTATATTAGCTAAAATCATACCCACTTTATAAAAATACGTGTTCATTTTTTTTTTCTTGTCGTCCAAGTTAAAGTGGATGAGATTTGTAATGCTTCTTTATTATGGATTTTCAGTTGATGCTTTCGTTTCATATAAATATGATGTTTTTTTTTTTCTAGTTGTGTGCTCATATTCATAGTCTTTCTTCTTCTTTTTTGGATTTATTTTGCAATTTGATCTGTTGGTTGATTTGAAATGCTTCATGTTCAACTTGGGATTAATGTGTAACACGGCAGGACATTGTCTCCGATTTTTTATTCATGACTTCCAACACACATCATTATGCACACCATCTAGATGACAGTGTGATCTTTTTTCATTTTGAATTATGATCTTCCTTCAATTTGAATAAGTATGCGGTGTACAGAAGCACACAGGTGGTTGATTTACCTATCATTTAAATGGTTTATATTTGTATTGAAATGGGAAAAAATATTCAAAAGAAATGTCCACAAAGTATAATTTTGGATCGATATATACTCTTATATTGTATCATTTCTGTACTCAATTGAATGCGTCATAATGCCCTTGTTTAGCTCTAATGAGTAACAACATTTGATTGTTTCTTAGCTTCAGGTTTTGACCCTTGAATCATGGCCGAGGATCTGGAGAAACCATTGCTGGATCCTGGGAATTTTAACAGAGAGGGAATTGATTTGGTAAGTTGTGCAACAGACTCGCTATGCTAATCACATTTTCAACTTTAGGTGCACTAATGCTAAAACATTCTGCTTTAATAGGAACGCCTACCATTGGAGGAAGTCTTTGAACTGCTAAGAACGTCCAAGGGAGGACTTTCATCTGAAGATGTTGAAGCTCGATTGAAGATTTTTGGTCCTAACAGGCTTGAAGAGAAGCCAGTAAGCAACACAGTTTTGGAAGTGTCTGATCTTTATACATTCCTGATTAGTGTCTGTGCAAAATAGATGAGTTCATGTAGGCTGCTGGAGATCATATTAGCATAGTTCCATCATAGCTGTAGATGAAAATTTCGTCCTTATAATGAAGTTTACAAGTCATAAGATGAATTTAGTGATACTTGCTGCAAAGGTGGAGTTCAGATGTGTAGACTTGTGGTTTACTTAGGTTGTACTGATTCGCTAAAGAAGTGGAGTCCAATTCCTTTCTTCAAATGTTCAGTGCTCAAAATGGATAAGTTTGAAGGGACTGTCTTATTGTGTCTCTCGGGATGCCTAGTAAAAAAGTCCTCTTTTCCATCTTGTAACCCTTGTTACATATGCGAGTAACAACGAGAAGCTAAAAATATGTTATTGGCTCTAATATATTTGCTTGCTAGCTTTGAGGTCATAGAAATTGATGTTGGGTTGAGCTTAGACAGTTTATTAGATGTGGTCATATGACTTATTCCTAAACGACAGATAGGCAGATGTTTACGGCATTGCTAGACATTGTTCGCAAAATTCAATTATTTGAGTGATTCCTAGATTTTATTAACAACCCCCGTTAATTCTGATGCAGGAGAACAAGTTTTTGAAATTTTTAAGTTTTATGTGGAATCCCTTGTCATGGGTTATGGAAGCTGCAGCGGTGATGGCAATTGTTCTTGCAAATGGTGGAGTAAGTAGATTATAATTTGAAACGCTCTTTTTATTTCAGTTCTTAGTTTTCTTTTTTATTTTTGTGCCTTACTCCTCTTTTCTATTTAATAAGTCATCCTGATACACATCTTGCTACATCTTACCTTCATTGCTTCTTTGCAAATGATATTTCAGGGCCAGGGTCCCGACTGGCAAGACTTTGTTGGGATTGTTTGCTTACTGGTAATCAACTCAACGATTAGTTTCATAGAGGAAAACAATGCTGGGAATGCTGCAGCAGCACTTATGGCCCATTTGGCTCCAAAAACAAAGGTGTGCACCTTTGATTGATCCTTTGAATATATAAAAAAGCTATAAATGTCATAAAAAGCAGTCAACTCACACTTTCCTGAGTAGGTTGACTTAGTGGATAGAGTGAGATGTAGCTATAGAGTAATTTTTGCATATATAGTGAAACTTCAATCACCACCCCTTTATGCAGGTTCTTAGAGATGGACAGTGGCAAGAGCAAGATGCAGCTATTCTAGTACCTGGAGACATAGTTAGTATAAAGCTTGGCGATATCATCCCTGCAGATGCGCGCCTGCTTGAAGGAGACCCACTAAAAATTGATCAGGCAAGTACTTACAAATTTAAGAACATACCAGTTGGCAGTTTTAGTCATCACCTTTTTGTTGCCGTTGTACTATTTATCACATAAAAAGTAAAAGTTTCCGTTTACTTTTGATCAATTATGACAATGGAATCATATGAAGGTTTGTCCTTGCAGTCAGCACTTACTGGGGAATCGCTCCCTGTTACCAAGAAGACAGGCGATGAAGTTTTCTCCGGTTCAACATGTAAGCATGGTGAGATTGAAGCTGTAGTGATAGCAACTGGAGTTAACACCTTCTTTGGAAAAGCAGCACACTTAGTGGACAGTACAGAAGTTGTTGGACATTTCCAGCAGGTTCCAACTTTAATTTTAGCATGACAGAGTCTACTTGATACTAACATTGCCTCATTTTAAAAACTGAGAAAGTATGCCTCATTACCAAAATGTCTTTTTGGTAATCTTATTAGATATAATTTTTGTTTGATAAGGTCTACAGTTCTTGTAAGAAACTTCTATGTGTGTATGCTTAGTATGTTTTCACATTGAAACATGTTAGAATTTTCATTTCAACGTTTGGTTGGCAATGAACTGCAAACAAAATATTTATTTAAAATTTTGTCAGAATTCTGGAGAATTCACTAGTCCAGGCTGAAATTAGTTGCAATTTTGAAACTGCTTAAATTCAAAATAAGTTCTGAAGTTGTTGAAAGCCCTGATAGTTTCTGAATTATAAACAAAACTAAAGACCCTGGTTACAGAATAATGTAACACTGTTGATATGTTTTGTGTAGGTCCTTACCTCCATTGGGAACTTCTGCATTTGCTCCATTGCTGTGGGAATGATTCTTGAAATCATTGTTATGTTCCCTATACAGCAGCGTTCATACCGGGATGGAATCAACAATCTCCTTGTTCTCTTAATTGGAGGAATACCCATAGCTATGCCAACTGTACTATCTGTTACACTTGCAATTGGTTCTCATCGTCTCTCTCAGCAGGTGCAACTCTTAATAACCCAATTCCTTTATTTGATAAGCTTAATAACTAAATTCCTGTAACATCATAAGATTATCCTGGAATTTTGTCTGCCATGGTTTTGTGTTGTCAATCACATACAAGAGAGTGAGTTGAAGTGGAACTTCCTTATCATAATCATTTTAAATTTTTCACCAGATATATGTTTTTCTCCTAAAATCATTGATTACATATCCTAGAGAGAGAAACTCCAATTCTTGATTAACCATTGAACAGCAAAGAAACAAAATACTTGACCTGACATTGTTTACAATTCCTTTTATGTTTTCATTATCTAAGGGTGCCATTACGAAAAGGATGACTGCAATTGAAGAAATGGCAGGAATGGATGTTCTCTGCAGTGATAAAACTGGAACTCTTACTCTGAATCGCCTCACCGTTGATCGAAACCTTGTTGAGGTACAGATACTAACTATAGCTCTATCGCATCATGGAGAAAAGTTATAAATAATTAACTGTGTCTAAATTGATATATTCTGGCATGTCAGTCCAGCTTTCCTAACGCTGTGCTTGGCATGAGAGAAAAATAAAAAGGAAGAAGAGCAAGAGGATAGATAACGAGAATAAAGGAAAAAATGATTTTTTTTCCCTTGTGTTCTTGATAGAGAGAATGGAAATGTAGAAAGAAGAAAGAAAAAGACAAAAAAAAAAGTAGCTACAACCTCTCTCATTATTTTGGTTCATAGGAGGTGCATTGGGCCTATGAGTTACACAATGGGAGGTAGTCCTCTAACTTCCCTTATCCCCCAATCCTTGGTGTGAGCGGGATTCAATTTCGGATATCTTGTGCGACAACAATTGACTTTACCGACTAAGCTACCGAGCACAAACATCTCTCATTTTACTTTCCATTCTCCCATCCTCTCAATTTGGGAGGATTAAGATTTATAATTTGGAAAGAAAAGTGAAAAGATTTCCATTTCCTTCCTCTCACTTTTTCTCTCTTACCAAACAACAAAAATGTCTTTTACTCTCTCTCTTTCCTCACACTTTTCTCTCTTACCAAGCATAGCCTAAAGTTTGACAAACAATATAAAATAAAAGCTGTCAGTATTATTTGATATATTTGACAATTTTTTTTTGCTTAATGTTATTACACCATGACTTGGTGCAAAATAATTGTCATTTTGCTATGTTAAATGGGACTAGCAGTTTTTACAGGTTTGTTGGTAAGGGTATTTCAGCAGATGCAAATCCTCATTGTTTATTAATATAAACCTATATCTCATTTGTTGAATTGAAAAATCCCTAGCACTAAATAGAGTGGTCCCAAAATTTGTAGTCACTATAATAGTAAGATATATAGCAACAACTAGTGATAAAATATACATGTTGGTTTCTCCTTTCTAATTTCCTTTTAAAAGCTTTAACTCAGAGATGCTCTAGGTCCTTTGATTGCCTCATATGTTTATATGAGCCTAATGGGAAAATTCATATCTTTTTTAGGTTTTTAATAAAGATGTGGACAAAGACACAATTGTTTTGCTTGCTGCCAGAGCATCAAGACTGGAGAATCAGGATGCTATAGATGCAGCCATCATTAATATGCTTGCTGATCCAAAGGAGGTAGAGAAACAAAATAAGTTATTTGAATAGTTTACCTTTTTTTAATAAAAAAATCACTGGATGCTTATGCATAATGAATGAAAGTACTTCTTTGTCTCCAGGCACGTGCAAACATTAGAGAAGTTCACTTTCTGCCCTTCAATCCAGTGGAAAAACGTACCGCAATTACATACATTGATTCTTATGGTAAATGGTATCGGGCCAGCAAAGGAGCTCCTGAACAGGTATCAAAAAACAACTAACCTTAAATTTCCACATTGCTTGGTTATTGACTCTTGTCAGATAATGTTCTTAATTTGTTAACTTGATGGGAGAATTTTTCTTTTCTTTTACTAAGAAATTTAAGACAAATCAACTAGCTGATGGGGTAAAGTTGAAATCAACCATTATTTATGATATTATCTTCTAGAATCAAGACCATGACTTAGAATTTGATCATAAATACAACTACATCTCAAATTTCCAAAAATGTCATTCCCTCTCAAACTTTCATTAAAAATTATAGATGCATCTCATAGTGCAAACAAACATGAGGAAATCTAACAAAATCAAGTTAAATAACGACGTGACATCACTTGTTTCTCTAGTTTAATTCTAAAAGTAAATGTGTTGAAGGAAGTGCAATTCCCATGGTTTCAGCTAATGTTTTTAAATGGTGGGATGTGATTGTCCTTTTTTTTTAAATTTGGGATGTAATTGTACTTATAGCCAAGTTGTAATTTATACTTATAGAATCTATGGATCACCCAATCTATCACATGCAAGAGAAATGCTATCGTCTTATCTTCTTCTTTCCCAAATATTGATGCTTATCAATCTTATTAATGATTTAAACACGAATTTATTCATAACCACCCTGAGCTACCGTGAAGAGAAGTTCTATAAATTTCAGGCTTGGCCCTTTTTATTCCAAAAATAGACTATTCTTTTACCACGATGGACTATTGGCTAGTAACTCACATGCTCGTGTAGTGGTGGTACCTCATGATACTTTACTAGTAACTTACAGACAGTTTACTTTTAACTTTTGACCATCGATAGTAGAACTGATGAATGGTGCAAATGAGAGCATGATCGCATCACTTTTTGCTTCTGTCTGTATTTCTCCCTCTCTATCTCAATCTATCTTAAAGGATTTATTTATCATCAGTTTTGGGATGTCGCACCATTATTTTTGAGGTGGTGGTAAAAAAAGTGGGTATAATTTGGAGGTTCCAATAGCATTTACTCTAAAAAAATTAACTAATATAAAATATATTTGTTCTGTCATTAATAAATCATGACTTATTGGCATATAAATGTGGTATATGATTTGTGACAGAGCAATAATGTTTACTTCTCTCTTATTATTTTTTCCCAAATATCAGATTCTAAATCTGTGCCAAGAGAAACACGAGATTGCTGGAAAAGTGCATGCCATCATCGATAAATTTGCTGAAAGGGGCTTGCGATCTCTTGGCGTTGCTTACCAGGTACCGTATTTTGGTCATCTTACCTTGCTTCATACTCATGTTGGGTGGGAAATGTATTGGGCCAAAGCAAACTTATAAATTATAATTCATAGATTACTTGTTGTTTAACGATAGTATTATTGAAAGGAGTAACATGATAGTTTCTTGAGTTCTTAATTATCATCCAAAATATCAAGTGTTGTCTTCCTCACATGTTCATCGACTTCTTTAATCATCATTTCAGGAAGTTCCTGAGAAAACCAAGGAGAGTCCTGGAGGTCCTTGGACATTTGGTGGGTTGTTGCCCTTGTTTGATCCTCCTAGACATGATAGTGCTGAGACCATCCGTAGAGCACTTAACCTTGGAGTTTGTGTTAAAATGATTACAGGTACATGTGAACTCTGATGATGTCACGAGAGCTCATAGAATTCATTTCTAGCTACTGTTTAGATAGGCATTTGCTTGTCTTTATGACATAGTTTTCTCCTTTTTTTCCAGTGGTAACAGTATGCATTGAATAACAACCATATGCTGGTTGACTTACTTTTGCTGGCATGACTCTGTTTAATTTCTTCTCTTATTTTTTCTTCCTGTGAGAAATACAAATATTATCTCTGTTGGATGCATTTTGGAGGTTAAAATAATATCAAAATTTATATTTTTTGATATAATCCAAAAATTTGTATTCTCATCACATCTCCTGATTTCAGAAAGAAAAATTATAAGTATCATGTGGCTGCAAAACGTTATTAAGAGTTCATAGTTCAGATTTTACTTTCCGAAGCTTCAAAGAAGATGTGCCATAATTTAAACTTGGATGCCACATATCCCCTAGGCTTTCCATATTTCTTTATACTCTTTTGAGTTCCTTTATCAGAGATGTGGAAGAAAAAACTAATGTGTGTGTATGCACTAATGTAGGTGATCAGTTGGCAATTGCAAAGGAGACAGGTAGACGGCTTGGAATGGGAACAAACATGTACCCTTCTTCATCCTTGTTAGGTCATGACAGAGATGAGAATGAAGTTCTTCCAGTGGATGAGCTCATTGAAACGGCAGATGGATTTGCCGGCGTATTCCCTGGTACTTGACTCTAATACCTGTGTCATGAGAAAGTTAATTTTATTCGATTTAGACTTTATACTACTTTATTTTTTAAAAATAATCTCTTATAAATAAATTTGAAGATAAAGAAATGATTTTCAAATGAAGAAACTCCAAAGAATTCCAAATGAAAGGAACACATTCAAATCCTTTCTCTGAACAACACTACTCTAAGATTCTCCTTCCTATTTTTTGGATCATGTGGAATGAGAGGAATCGTAGAGCTTCTGATAGCATCGAAAAACCTATTGATGTAATTAGGGATAGGTGGTTCAATGCCCTTAATTTCTTGGTCAAAGGGAATTCTTTTGTAAATGGTATAGACATTCTAGATTTTGTGCAGTTTATCACCTATAGATAGTCGTTGTACATGGGTTGCACCCCCTTGGTGTGCTTTCTTTTTATACAATTTACTTATAAAAAAAAGATAAAAAAATAAAAGTAAGCCTAAGCCTTGTAGATGCTCATTGAAGAGGGAGACAGGTTTGCTTTTGTGCTACATGGTTTAAGTATACTACCGATCTGAAGAGAAAGTAAGTTATAGTTTCATTTTTCTCATTTTGCCTTTGATTACCTTTCTGCCACCACTACTAATTCCCAGACTTTTGGTCTATGTATATCATTGCCTTTGAGTTTCTGAGAAACCATATAGGACAAACTCTTCTCTTTCAAAATTCACTGGATCATGTAAATTCATAGATCATATTTTTATATTAAAGGGCCAGATTACAGCCAATTCTTTTCTCCATATCATTTAACTGATGTCAAAGCAGTTAATGCTGTTTGTACATGGCAATAAATTAGTAAAATGTAGATAGCTTACATATCCATTATCATTTAACTGATGTCAAAGCAGTTAATGCTGTTTGTACATGGCAATAAATTAGTAAAATGTAGATAGTTTACATATCCATCAATTAAGTATGTATATATTTCATGCCTCTTGTGCTTCATAATTACCATAAATATGCAACTTTCAGAGCACAAGTACGAAATTGTTAAAATATTACAAGAAAAGAAGCATGTGGTTGGAATGACCGGAGATGGTGTGAATGATGCACCTGCTTTGAAGAAAGCAGACATTGGAATAGCAGTCGCAGATTCTACAGATGCTGCAAGAGGTGCTGCTGATATAGTCTTAACCGAGCCTGGGTTAAGTGTGATTATCAGTGCTGTTTTGACCAGCAGAGCTATATTCCAGAGAATGAAGAATTATACAGTTAAGTTTTGATCATTTTTTCTGAATACAGTAATTGTAAAATTATGTATACAGTGCATGGGCTCCTATACGGTACGGATGCCAAAGAACAATGAAATCTTGGCCATAGATACTGGAGGCACATAGATTACAACTTCACCAACTGCGGACCTCTGTGAATGATCCAACTTCCACATGCATGTTACTCTTTTATGTCAATCTTAGAATAAATTAGTAGTCCTAAATAGTAACATAAAGCTAGATATTATCACTGGCTAAGTTTTGATTTAGAAAATATTCTAGGCACACTTAACAATTGATGGCCAAGATTAATAAGCATGCAAGTTCATCAGATAATCTATAAATTTCTTGTAATAATGCAATACCACAGTGTATTTTAAAATCAGATAATCTATAAAATTCATGTAATAATGCAATGCCTCGGTGTATTTTACAATTTAGAGTTCTCTTTCTTTTAATATCCTGCTCTTCAATTAGTTTTATGGCAAAACTAATTGGGTTGCATGATTGCAGATATATGCCGTCTCCATAACCATACGTATTGTGGTAAGCTGGGTTTTCTTTATATATTTAACTAATCTATTTTTTTTGACAAAATTATTTATTTTGATAAGTAACAAACTTATTTATTAAGCTTTTAATATTTATTTTTTCTTTCAACGTTCATATAATATATGAAATATGATTTGTTGCAGCTTGGTTTCGTTCTTCTAGCTCTGATATGGGAATATGACTTTCCACCTTTCATGGTTCTAATAGTTGCAATACTAAATGATGGTAATCTTTCAATCTGAGATAGCCTCACCTTCTTCCCAAATGATAAAAAGAAAAGCTTCAAGAACAAGGGTTTGACCTATTAATTATTTATTTCTTTGCATTTGCTGGAACCTTTAAATGCTATTTTTTGTTTAACTTTGATTGCTGAGTAATGGTCAGTTTCCAGCACAGACTGGAATAATTAGATAAAAATAAATAATCAAAAATATATTTTAGAAGCCCATGTTGAAGTTGAGTCACATTGAATGGTTCTGCAGAAAGTATATTTCTGCAGTTCTGCTGGCTTATAGCAATCTGCCATGTCTTTTATACCTCTCTTATTTCAAAAGTTTATTTCTCAAGAAAATTTTTGTTGAAATTCTAGTCCAGTGTGATTTAACTTGCCTACAAAATAAGGTTAGCACCATTTGGTACATTTGATAACTATAAAACGCGTTCTTCAATCTGGACATTATATTCCTTTTAATTTTATGGATTGGACATAAGAAGATTAGATTCAAAGAAGAAAAATAATTTCCTAAAATTTTCTTGATAAATTTACAGAAATAGTTGAGTGAGAGTTGACTGAATATCGAGATGGAATTCATACTGCTTATCTTTAAAAATTAGAATTTTTTCTTGCGTTTACTGGATGGAAGGATCTCCTTATGCATAATGCTAGCTTAGCCATCTAGGAAAAATAACTTCACAAAACTGTGCTTAAAACTGCTCTCCTGAATCTTTTATTAGGGACCATCATGACTATTTCCAAAGACCGAGTGAAGCCATCTCCAATGCCTGACAGTTGGAAGCTCAATGAGATATTTGCAACCGGCATTGTCATTGGAACATATCTAGCTTTGGTTACTGTCTTGTTTTACTGGATTGTTATTGACACCACTTTCTTTGAGGTATAAACTGAATAAACCCTGTTTGTTGATCTTTTTCTTTAAAGATTGCACGACTATATATGTTCTGCTTCCTGCATCTTATATTTGTGGTTATTGATTATTTATATGGGCTGCAGACCCACTTCCATGTAAGGTCTATATCCGACAACAGTGAGGAAGTCTCTTCTGCAGTATATCTGCAAGTCAGCATCATCAGCCAGGCTCTCATATTTGTGACGCGCAGTCGGAGTTGGTCATTTGTAGAGAGGCCTGGAACTCTCTTGATGTGTGCATTTGTGGTGGCTCAACTGGTAAGGTTTCCGCAAGAATAGCTCTTATATTGCTCTCCAATTTGTATTTTGAAATTCTCTCACATATTTGACTTTCAAAAGATGTATATCAAAATATGCTTAACCAAACCTCGAATTTGAGTTTGGGATTTGTTTTCTTTCACCTAATATGTCCACATAAAACTTGATCTCACCTACTGAGTTTATTGTTCTTATCGTCTAGGTGGCTACTCTAATTGCTGTCTATGCACAAATAAGCTTTGCTTACATTAGTGGAATTGGATGGGGATGGGCTGGTGTTATATGGTTATATAGTTTGGTCTTCTACATACCTCTGGATATTATCAAGTTCACAGTCCGTTATGCCTTGAGCGGAGAAGCCTGGAATCTATTATTTGATAGAAAGGTCAGTGCAGTGTTCTGTGTTTCATTCTTCTTTTGGTATTATCATTCATCTCTACCACAGAATAGCCCTTGGCTTGAAACAATTCTTCATTCTTAATTACTATTTATTTTTGGGTTTCAACAGACTGCTTTTACTTCTAAGAAAGACTACGGGAGAGATGATAGAGCAGCTCAGTGGATTCTTTCCCAGAGGAGTCTACAAGGTTTGATATCCACAGAGTTCGAGCATAATGGGAGACGATCACGATCTTCTTTGATTGCTGAACAGGCCAGGCGGCGTGCCGAAATAGCCAGGTATTTTTAGACTTCTTTCATTTGACTCATTCTTCTTCAGACTTCAGAGCCTGTTTCATGATTCTCTGAGTTTAGGTATACCAAACTGAAGTGGAAATGAATATTTATTGAAATGTACTATTTGATTTAACCCTTTTAACTTTGCAGGCTTGGGGAGATACACACTTTGAGAGGACATGTAGAATCAGTTGTCAGGCTTAAAAATTTGGACTTGAATGTGATCCAATCAGCTCATACAGTTTGAAGCTATTACGTGATAATTGTCAGGTTCATTTTTTTAGTGAAGGCAAACCTGGCAGCCATTGCTCACATGATTGATATAGAGCATAATCTCTTCCAAGCAAATTGACATTTGTTTTGCTTTGGTGGTCTTTTGCTTCAATGTTCTTAATTCTTTAAGCTCCAAACCTCAGAAATGCATCTTGGAAGACACCTTCATCCGTCATTACTCATTAGTGTGTATTGCAATTTTTTTTCGGTTTATTTACAGAAGAGGAATTTTTGTCTCGAGCTTGAAAATTCTTATTTTGTTTGCATAGATCATTCTGTAATATTTGGGGAAATCCAAAAGTAATAAAGGTACCTGACACTCTGAGATTTTCTCTTTGATAAATCATTTTGTTATGAACTGGAATCGTTTTACCATGCAACAAAAACCACTCCATATGGTGCCATGGAATTAGTCGAGTATGTAGTATATCACTCTGGTAGTCTGGTGTAGATTCACTTAAAAGGGAATTGGATAATTTCTTCAACAGGCTTTAGCCTCGGATATACTGGTGTTTTTTCTTTTTATTACATCATAAAGTACTTCCTTACAAAATCATTTAAAAGTAAGGCCAGAATCGAGTCAAGTTTTTATAAAATTATTCGAGTTCGAATTCAATCAAAGCTTTGTCAAAACGGCTCGAGCTAAAAAATTAAACTCGAATAACTTATCGAGACGAGCTCAAATACTTTAAGGTTCAGTTCGAAAGACTTTCAGTTTAGTAAGGTATTATCGAGCTCGAGCTTGAGCTAATATTTATTTAATATTTTTATTTATTAAAATTATAATTCAAATTCGAGATCGAGCTCAAGCTCGAATGAGCAATCCAAGATTCAAGCTCGAGCTCAAGCCGAGTCAAATTAGAGCCATTATAAAATGCATCGAGCTTAAGCTCGAGTCTAATTTTCGAAGTCGATTCGAATTCGAACTCGAACTTGTTCATTTAAACTCGAGCCAAGTTTAAATAACTTAGTAATTGAACTCGATTTGGCTCAAGTCCACCCCTATTTAAAAGGAACCTATAGCTAAGGAAAAAATGAGTTCTCATACGATTTGTTTAGTTCAATTCTGAAAATTAGAACGGAATTGAATCATAATTGATTCAAAGCAGAATTGGATCATAATTGAATGGTGATTCCATCATTTGGTTGTACATTGAATATAGCTAATTCCTTTCTAATTCTAAAGTCTCCAATTCTAAAGTTTGGTTGGATAGCCTATGTCAAACAATAAAATAAAGATAAATACATATTTCTCCCAAACTTGGGACATTTACCACGTTATCTTTTTAAAACATAACTTACTATTAGAGTTTCAGTTTGAAAACCAATTATGATAGTTGATTACACCAAGCAGTAGTTGATTAAGCATCATCTTTTGGATAGATAAGTGATAGAACCTATTGGTAGTCGACTACACCAATAGATAATCAACAGGCTCCTTTCTTGATCTTATAATTCAAACATAAACTTCTTGTAGTCGATTACATTAAGAGTAGTCGACTAAAGCCTGTTAATTTTCAAAGTCGATTACTACCCATAAACTTCTTGTAGTCGATTATACTAAGAGTAGTCGACTAAAGCCTGTTAATTTTCAAAGTCGATTACACCGGGGTAGCCATTTTCTCAAACAGTTGTGTTTTTTCACTTGTGTCTTTTCACTTTGTGACTGTTGGGAATTGCTAAAATATTTATAAAGTCAAAATTAACTTCCATTTAAATTAATTCAGCCTTTTTTTTTTCTTTCTTTTTCTTTGTTTTCTCTCAAAAAAACATCTGAAACGATGGAGACAAATAAAATCTTAAAGAAAATGATTTTTAAAATGGCTTAAAGTCTTGTTTTGTTTTCTTTATTTTAAGATTTTGATTCTAATTCCTAAATTTATGCCAACACTTGCCTCTTTTGATTATGTTTGACTAACTAAAAGGCACTGATCATATAAATTTTTTAGTCCAATATAAATAATCAATATTTTTATGATAAATTTAAGAAGCTTTTATTGCATTGTACCATTACTTATATATCTGTGTCAAAATTTTAAAAATAGAGCCTATGGTTAAAAATAGATGAGAAATTTTTTTTTTTAAATGCAACATTTAAGTTGAAAGTATATTTGTTCCAATAAATTTAAGTTCGATCCAAATGTTTAGAATGAAAGGAATAACTATATTTTAATCTTTGAAAATTGGGGATTTTTCGGAATTGTTAATTCATAGTCTTAAAACAAATCAAATTTGAAATAATACATACGTGTTTTCATATGTGCGACATTCTCGATCAACTCATGTGATTGTTAAAACGAGTAAAAGCAAAAATATCATTCTCTCTCTTTTCCTTCATCTTTTCACTCTATAAATCAACATCTTGTCCTAAACAAATGGAAGATAAAAAGGAAAAGAAATGACGAAATTTTAGTTTTTTATATTTTATTTCATAAGTGACACACATGTGTGAACACATGCATTTCATTTTAAATTTAATTGAAAATATACAATAATGAATTATTGAAAACATCACTAAAATAAAGAATTTTATTTTATAGATTTTAAAACGGTACCATCAAAGCCAAAATGCACGAGATTTTGATGATAATAATATCCTTTTAGTTGGATATCTTGCCGGGGAAGGAATGAGTAATCTACAAAAACTTTCTTTTTCAAAAAAGCCCAGCCTCCCAATGACAAAGTACTGATTTAAAAGAAAAGTTGTTTGAGTGAAGATTAAATTTTCATCGGACCAACTATTTTTGTCAATCATTGTTTTTAATGGACATTTGGGTTTTTATTAAAAGTATGTTTTAATTACTTAAATTAGTTTTTAATTTTTAATCACATGTTTAAGCATGCTGACGATGGATGGATCCAATTAAAACAATTTTAAGTTTGAACCACTGGTCAGGCAAATAACTATTAGGCGCACGGTGTATGACAGTGGCCTTCCGTGCGTTGAAAATACAAGTATGGATAGAAGGGCATTCCACAACCTTTGTGATATGCTTAATTAGAACCACTGGTAGACTAGAGGGTATTAGGAACATGAGTGTGGAGGAGATGGTTGCCACATTCCTACATATTATTGCCCATGATGTGAAGAACAAGGTGATTAAGAGAGTTTCCTAGGTCTGGTGAATTCAACAAGGTTTTAATAGCGGTGTTGCGGTTGCATAACATCTTGTTCAAAAAACCAGAACCAGTCCTAGAAAACTCCACTGATGAGAGGTGGAAGTGGTTTAAGGTAGTATAACATATTATCCATCCAATTTACTCAATTTGGAGAAATTTTTTGGAATTCCGGGCACATAAAGAATTTATGTTTCTCTCTCCTCGTCAATGGCTGAAAATGCTTATGACACAAATGTCTCATGTGCCCCGGAAATCTCAAGTATTCCTCATCAATTTGTTAGTTTCTTTTGTTTATAGTTTAGTAACACTACTATTTTGTATCACAGAGAATTGTCCAAGAGCATTGGGCGAGACATACGTCAAGGTATATGTCTTAGATGATGACAAAACTAGATACTGGAGAAGGACAAATGAACTTGGTACCAATGTCTTGGGAGTATGTTCACAGGGCATGCATTTCATGTATGTTTTACCTGGTTGAGAGGGTTCAGCTCTTGATGCTAGAGTTATTCGAGATGCTATCTCAAGAAGACACGGTTTAAGGATCCCACAAGGTACTTGTTAAAGTGGGACTTACAATCCCTTTGAGAGAGTTTATGAAATAGTTTTCGTTTTTTATAAACAAAAATTAAATCAAACATTTTTAAAAAAGTAGTTTATAAAATGATTTAAATTTTTAAAAAATTGAATTTATAACAGAAAAGCTGTTGTTTTTATCATAAACTGTTTCAAAAATCATTTTGTAAACCATAAAGTATTTCCACTTCTAGGTCAAATGGGTTTTAAGCGTATCTCTTGTCCATATTGGATTTTTGTCGTTGAACTTTTTTCTTTTCTTTTCATGTATTAAGTTACTACTACCTATGCCATGCTGGATGTCAAAATGGTGAAGGATTCTTAACCCCATATAGGGGACACCCTCACCACTTGAATGAATGGAGACAAAGTCACCAACTGGCCTCAGCTCAAGAGCTTTTCAATTACAAGCACTCCTCTGCTAGGAATGTAATCGATCATTGTTTTGCTATGCTTAAGGGCCGATGGGCCATTCTTAGGGGAAAGTCATCCTATCCTGCAAAGATACAAATTAGAATAATATCAGCATGTGCACTTCAACATAACATATTAGAAGGGAGAGGGAGATGTCAGTTGACCCTATGGAGGACAACCTGATCAGTGAAATGGACAGTGGTTCACCCAGTGAATGGAGGGCATATAGGTTACCAAAAAAAAGTTACAAAATTCCAGTGCATATGTATGAAGAAAATCACACTAGTTCATCCTTGTCACATGGTTGAAATTTGGCAGGGCATGTAGGTTAGGTTCATTGATTTCTTCTGTAAACCAATCAATCAATTTTCACCATCTATTGCTGGAGTTTTGTCCCCTCATAATTTCTTCAAGAACTCTTTTAGAGTTGAGATTCTCTCTTAAGAGATCAAGTTAAGATGGAATTAAGATGAATTTAACTTCTTCTTGAGCCTATCATCGTTGGTTTAACTCTATCCTTCTATCTTTGATGGCAGTCGTTATTTAAATAAAAATTAAAGAATTAAGTGCTGTAAATTTTCCAAAATTTTATCATCAAAATTTAGGCCTATTAAATAGGATTTAATAGCCCATATGCAAGCCTAATTAAGTACAGTCGTTATTTAAATAAAAATCAAAGAATTAAGTGCTGTAAATTTTCCAAAATTTTATCATCAAAATTTAGGCCTATTAAATAATTTTATCATCAAAATTTAGGCCTATTAAATAGGATTTAATAGCCCATATGCAAGCCTAATTAAGTAGACTTTAAGTGAGCTGTACTTGAACCCATTAACAGATACCAACACCAGAATAACCCCAGTTATTAAAATTTTACTTCTGCATTTGTGCTTATTAACATGATAAGTTAACTGTGAAAGATCAATTAAATAGTAAATAGACAACAGGAAGGTTAGTGTCGGTTCTCCTTGATTTTCTTCTTGCTTATTCAATCTGAGAGCAAGCCATTCAATTACCAGTCATAGCCATGAAGTATCTGTTGGTTATTTGCATCAGGATCACTACCTCACGTTTGCTGTCCACGTATTTTATTTGTTTTTTTACCTAGTCAAGTTATGGTTCCTAGTGTGTAGGAAATGGTTAATTTGTTATGTCGAGCAGTGCTTCATGGCTTGATTCTCGACCACTTTGTTAATTGTTCAGTTTTTTTATATAATGTAAGCTTAATGCATTATGAATGAATTGAATTCTCAGTTTGCATTCCCGTATATCTTCCTCTATTTTTTTACTTTTGTTCTAAGAAATCTCATTTATCAAATTGTTCTTTCATCTTTAAACTTACAATTGGTATCAGAGTTTTATTCTTGAGGGATCTGTGAGTTCATATGAGTGTTCTAATGGAAGGTGAATCCAGTTTTTCATCAATGACTCCACCAGTTTTCGATGGAGACAACTATCAAATGTGGGCGGTGCGTATGGAGACCTACCTGGACGCGTTGGATATCTGGGAGGCTGTAGAAGAAGATTATGAAGTTCAGCCTCTCCCAGGAAATCCTACTGTGGCACAGATCAAGACACAAAAGGAGAAAAAGACAAGAAAATCGAAGACGAAGGCATGTCTATTTACAGCGGTTTCACCAACGATTTTTACCAGAATTATGTCTCTCAAAACACCTAAGGCCATTTGGGATTATCTCAAGGAAGAATATGCAAGAAATGAAAGAATTAAAGGGATGCAAGTCCTGAACTTGATCAGGGAATTCGAACTTTAAAGAATGAAGGACTCCGAGACAATTAAAGATTACTCAGACATGCTTCTTAGCATCGCAAACAAAGTGAGGCTTCTTGGATCTGTGTTTACTGACTCAAGAATTGTATAAAAAATTCTTGTTATAGTACCTGAAAGATATAAAGCAACCATCACTACCTTGGAGAATACCAAGGATCTGACAAAAATTTCCTTAGCAGAATTGCTTAACGCATTGCAAGCATAAGAGCAAAGAAGACTAATGAAGGAGGATATAACAATCGAAGGAGCTTTGGCAGCCAAGCATCAAAACGTGCCCAAAAACAAAATGAAAAAGAAGGATTTTGAAGGGAATGGAGCAAGTACAACATCAGCCAATGCAAAAGGAAAGAATAGAAATCAGAGGAAATCCTATCCACCTTGCCAACACTACGGAAAGAAGGGTCATCCTCCGTTTAGATGCTGGAGAAGACCTGATGCTAAATGTTCCAAATGCAATCAACTTGGACATGAAGCAGTAATTTGCAAAGGAAAAGCTCAGCAACAAGAAATTGAAGCCCAAGTTATAGATCAAGAGGATGAAGATAAGCTTTTTGTGGCGTCTTGCTTTGCAAGTAGTAGTTCGACTGAAAGTTGGTTAATTGACAGCGACTGTACCAACCACATGACCAATAACAAGGAACTCTTCAGAGATTTGAGGCCAACTGACATTACTAAAATCAGAATTGGCAATGGTGATTACATCTCTGTTAAAGGGAAAGGGACAATCACCATAACCAGCACTACAAGCACAAAGAGAATTTCTTATGTTCTCTACGTACCAGAAATTGACCAAAACTTGTTGAGTGTAGGTCAATTGATTAAAAAAAGCTTTAAAGTGATCATTGAAGATAGTTTCTGTCACATTCTTGATGTCACGGTTTAGGAAATTCTCAAAGTGAGAATGAAGGGCAAAAGTTTTTCTCCTGATCCCATCAAAGAAGAACTTGCTGCATTTTCAACCGAAGCCAGCAACACCAAGATATGGCACAAGAGACTTGGTCATTGTCATTTGCAAATGATGCAGCTCATGAAGAAAATAGAGGTCACAGTTGGCTTACCAACATTTGGAGATCACTTACCGAATTGTCATGCTTGTCAATACGGTAAACAAAAATGGAGACCATTCCCAAAGTCAACCTGGAGAGCCACTCACAAGTTGTAGCAAATCCACACAGATGTATCCGGTCATCAAAGAACTCTATCATTAGCAGGTGGTCGATATTACATTGCTTTCATTGATGATTTTACAAGATTGTGTTGGCTTTTTTTCTTGAAATTCAAGTCAGAAGTGGCTGGAGTGTTTTGGAAGTTCAAGAAAATGGTGGAAAACCAAAGTGGCTGCAAAATTCAAGCTCTAAGGTCAGTTAATGGAAAAGAATACACCTCAAAAGAATTTAATTTGTTTTGTGAGGAAGCGGGCATAGAACACCAACTTACTGCTCCATATACTCCGCAACAAAACAGAGTTAGTGAAAGGAGAAACAGATACATAATGGAGATGACCAGATGTATGCTTCATGACAGGGAGTTGCCAAAGAAGTTTTGGACTGAGGCGGCAAGTACTGCAGTTTTCTTGCAGAATAGATTGCCTACCAAGACATTAAAGGATAAAACTCCATTCAAGGCATGGTATGGCTATAAACCTTCTCTCAATTTTCTTAGAGTGTTCGGTTATATGTGTTTCTCTCACGTTCCACAGGTCAAGCGTGATAAACTTGACAAGAAGTAAGAACCAGGCATATTCGTGGGTTACAATTCTTCCTCACAGGCTTACAAGGTGTATCAACCTCAAACAGGGAAGTTAATTATTAGTAGAGATGTGTTCTTCAATGAAGATGAAAAGTGGAACTGGGAACAGACATAAGAGACATCCACAAGCATGCAGAAATCAAGTCTCCCGTTCCAAACAACAGAAGTGCAAGCTCCTGAACAGTGGAAAGAAGATTTGAAAGACGATCCACCAATCCGTGGAACAAGACCGCTCTATGATATCTATCAAAGATGCAATGTGGCCATTTGTGAACCTGCGGGTCATAAAGAAGCCATTAAAGACCAAAAATGGAAAAGGCAAGGGAGGAGGAGTTGTCAATGATCAAAAAGAACAAGACTTGGGAGCTAGTTGATAGACCGAAGGATAGAAAAGTCATTGGAGTAAAATGCGTGTTTAGAACCAAGCTCAATCATGATGGATCCATCAACAAACACAAAACCAAGCTTGTTGTCAAAGGGTATGCTCAAGTTTTTGGAGTTGATTACTCGGATACATTTGCCCCTGTTGCTAGATTAGACATTATTCGGCTGGTATGGGAGGAAAGTGTTCCAATTAGATGTAAAATCAGCATTCCTAAATGGTATATTGCAAGAGGAGATCTTTGTTGAGCAACCAAAAGGATTCATTGAAGAAGGCCATGAAGACAAAGTGTGCCTACTAAAAAAGGCTCTCTATGGCTTAAAACAAGCGCCTAAAGCCTGGTATAGTAGGATAGATGATCATTTATTGAGCTTGGGTTTTACAAAAAAGCCTATCAGAAGTCACTCTCTATGTTAAAGAAAAAAGTGAATGATTTTCTTATTGTGTCATTGTACGTGGATGACTTGTTGGTGACAGGTAACAATGCCAAACTTGTTGATGAATTCAAGCAAGAGATGATGTTGGTTTTTGATATAACAGGTCTTGGTCTGATGATATATTTCCTTGGTATAGAGATCAAACAAGATGAAGGAGAAGTTTTAGTTTGTCAAAGAAAATATGCTAAGGAAATACTTAAAAAGTTTCGTATGGAGGAATGCAAAGCAACGGCTACATCAATGAGTCAGAAGGAAAGCTTAAGTAAGGAGGATGGCACAGACAAAGTCGAAGAAGGCTATTTCATAAGCATGATTGGATGTCTAATGTGCCTAACTGCAACCAAGCCAAATATCATTTTTGCTGTAAGCATTCTCTCTCGTTTTATGCATTGTGCTAGTGAAATGCATCTTAAAGTAGCAAAGAGAGTTATTAGGCACATCAAAGGGATTGTTAACTTTGGTGTAAAATTCAAGAAGTGTCAAAACTTCAAGTTGATGGGATTTCTGACAGTGATTGGGGTGGATCCGTGGATGATATGAAGAGTACATCTAGGTACTGCTTTAGTCTAGGATCAGGTGTGTTCTCTTGGTGTTCCAAGAAACAAGAGATTGTAGCACAATCTACTACATAGGTTGAATTTATTGTTGCTACAGCAGCAATGAATCAAGTATCGTGGCTGAGGAAGTTGTTATGTGATTTATATTTGAAGCAACTAAATGATATAAAGGTATTTGTAGACAATTAGGCTGCAATTGCAATATCTCATAATTTGGTTTTTCATGGAAAAACTAAACATTTTAATATTAAGCTATTCTTTTTAAGAGAAGTGCAGAAAGAAGGAGATGTGAGCTTGGTTTATTGCAGATCTGAAGATCAGCTTGCAGACATTTTCACAAAACCTCTGCCAGCAAACAAATTTGAGCTTTTTAGGCAGAAACTTGGAGTTTTCAGCTCCTAATGCAAGGAGGAGTGTTTGTTATTTGCATCAGGATCACTACCTCACGTTTGCTGCCCACGTATTTTATTTGTTTTTTTACTTAGTCGAGTTATGGTTCCTAGTTTGTAGGAAATGGTTAATTTGTTATGTCGAGCAGTGCTTCATGGCTTGATTCTCGACCACTTTGTTAGTTGTTCAGTTTTTTTATATCATGTAAGCTTGATGCATTATGAATTAATTGAATTTCCAGTTTGCATTCTCGTATATCTTCCTCTATTTTCTTACTTTTGTTATAAGAAATCTCATTTATAAAATTGTTCTCTCATCTTTAAACTTACAGTATCCCACAGCAAAGCTGCCTCGCAACAGGTTGGAAAGCAAATACCTAGAAATCCTGCAGCAAATTTTGGAACAACTCCCCAGTTACCACAACTCTTAGCAGCAAAAACTTGCCTACCAAGGATACAAACCCAGAGAATCTAATTTAACATACAGTTTTTTTGTGGAACAAAATCGATGTTGATATTCAGAATGATAGACGGCACTAAGTACAATACTCTTACTCGAATGCCTAAAGGAGTTTGACACGAAAATGGAAACAACAAAACGAAAAACTTGTATAATAACATAAATAAATAGCTAGAAATGCTACTATCATTTATTGTGGTCTCCTCATCTATGACTTCTTGACCTCATGATTTGATGAATGCTAACTTGGTCGGCATGTCACCGACATTATTCGCAAGAGAAGCTTCTTAGAAAGAGGACATCTGAATGACACGCCCTCTTCCAAGCCTTACAGAGTTGACATAATTAGTGGGGGAATGTGCAGATATACCGGGAAATGCCAGTCCCATTACCCTGATGAATATGGAGAACCACCCCTCCTTATACTCTGGTCCATGAGTGTAGCCCATCATCAAACTTCTGATTAACTCCCAAATAGCATTCAGATGATCCGGGATTATGTATCTTAACCCAAAGTAATTTCTGTTTGGCTCCTCATCCACTTTCTTCAATTCATGCAATAAAGGAGATATGAAGTCATTACTATGAAGAAAATTTAAGTATTGATGAAACAAGCAGGCTGCCATTGCATGGCATTAAACATAACTAGAAATCTTTCTTGTCCATAGCATCTTCCAAGAAGATTATGAACATAATGACCGGAAGCCTACATTTATCAAGTAATTGACCTGGATTCATACAAACAAAGAAACCACTAGTACAAGTTTGACAAAGATCATAATCCAACAAGATAGATTCGACTCATTCTGCCATTTCAAATATATGTGTAATTACTGTAGTATAGTGACAAATGCTAAATAATTTTAGTTTATGCAGCACAGGACAGTACAGATTCATTATTTGGGATTTTCTTCAACAGAATATTAAGTTAATATGATCAACAGATGGTAAGAAAGTGTAAACAGAGGGCATAAGTACGTACTTGCTCATTGTAGCAGCTGTCATAGTAAAGGCACACTCCAAAATGCTTATACAAGAAGGTTTTGTCATCGTAAGGCAACCTGGGCACAAGGTCATTGCAGTAGACCACCCGGAAGTACTTAGGAACTGGATTATCTAAATGAGCTTCCATGAACCTCCCTAGCTGCCTGTTCCCAATTCTTGGCTGCCCGAACGTGTATACACCCAACAATCTCTGCATTAACTCCATCTCCTCATGTAACACCAGCACAGTTGGGAACATTATAGCAAGCGCCCCGCCTAAGCTATGCCCAGTCACTATGAACTTCGCATTCTTGTGCTCGTTGAGTAAGTTCTTGAGCTTACTTTTCACGGCATAGTAGGCAGTCTTCTCCACCATTTCTGGTAGGATCTTCTTGTTGCCAGTACTAGCACGCCCCTCCATATCACCAGTATTCAAGGATTCTGATTCCGTAGCCTCTGATGGGTTTGTTCTAGCTTCAACATTGTTTGGAGGGGTGAACTTTGTGTTTTTCTTCAGAAGGAGATTTTCAAAGGTAGCAGTGTCGGCTCTGCTGCCCAAACCCAAGGCTTCTAAGAATCCCATGTGGACTTTTCCCAATTTGGGGATTTCATACCAAGAGTAATCAAAATCAGTACTCCAATCATCGGCATCAAAAGGTTCTGTGCCCCTAAAGCTGATCAATATCAAATTTGCATCTTTAGGCTTGTCACAAAGTATGAACACTTGGGTGGACATCTCCTTTTGATAATCTATCAAATTATCATCCCACAAATGAAAATATATATATCCAAGACTAACTATAGGACACATTGAAAAGCAATACATAAAAATAGCAAATATCGGTCACTTTGTGGAAAATTCCAAAAGATTTCATTGAACACAAAATATGCAGATTTGTTACTTACAATTCCAGCAGTTGTAGAAGTCCACAAAATGCATCTGCTCTTGTCAAAAATTCAAATTTCAGATGTTAATATGAGAAGTTTATATCAGTTCATTGTGGAATCACTGAATTCCAAAATCAGAATAGAAAGGAAAAGGTGAAGGAGAGAACAGGGAGGATAAGCTTGCCTTCCAGTGAAGATGTACGACATTCTCAACAACTTTGGCATTCTCATATGCTAACTTGGATGCCATCATACATAGGTCCATGAGTGCTCGGTTCCCCAATTCAACTTTTATGCTTCTCTCACTAGAAGCAGAACCAACTAGATCTTCCACTAAGTTTTCGCCCTTGTACAGGTCTATTCGCCCATCTAATTGTCCAATTGTACTAATAAAAGTCTCTGTGCCTCTTTGTGGTATCAGTACCTTTCCTATGTCCCCATAATCAGAAGAACAAACAATCAAATACATCACTTTTGACAAAGTGGTAAAATAAACAAGAAGGACGAAGAAGGCCATCCAAATTCTTTAGCATACATTGGTAAATTGCAACACGGTCACAGATTCAAGAAATAAACATATACAAGGGATGCTTCTTTTTATCAAGCATTCTGTGGTCTAGCTGCCTGAGTTATGAAATCTGTTACCATCTCTTTCACAACCATGACTTCTCCTCATTGAATTCCCTATGAATTCTGCCATTATAAATGGTTCTCTAACTTTTAACTACACCATTCTAACAAACACCTCTAATACAAAATCATCCTTGTCCTTAATTAGGAGTGAAACAATTAAAGCAAGAAGTGATATGTTCTTTTGATCTTAGTTCCATTTAACACATGTTCTCAGTAAAACAATCCTATGGAATAGCAGTTTATAGAATAAACATCAATCAACCAAGTTTTGTTGCTATTCTCATATGAATCATTAAGTCATCCATAAAAAAATAAAAAATAAAAAAACAACCCTCAAAACAGCCAACAATTTTAAGAACCCAATATATATATATATATATATATATATATACACACACACACACACACACATACACACACTCTTATTAATATTTAAAAAAAATGGAAAAGAAATTAAGGACACTAGTAGTGGTAGTAGTACCATGGAGGAGATTGTAGAGTAACCCAGAAAGGTTTCCATTCTCAGAGAGGAGATTGAGGAAGAAGTCAACCACATAACCAGTGAACTCCATGGGTTTGCCAAAAAGGGCAATGATCTTGCGGACTATGATTGACACCAATATGACCCACCTGTTATCAGCCGCCTCCTCATCCATTATTCCATGGTCTGAGCTCTCCAGGAACCTCACACCACTCTCTGTGTCAGCCAAAACCAGGAACCTCAACAAGTCCACTATTCCACCACTCTCTGGCCTCACAATCAAGTACCCGAAACCATCATCATCATCATCATAGTTAAATCTGGATCGGTCTTGATCATTTTTGTTGCTGATAGAAGCCATGAATATCTCAATTTATTCACTCAAAATCACTCTTCACTTTGCTTAATTGGATTGTGATTTATGCTATATATGACACAGCGGAAGAGGTGGGTTTGCATTTATACTTTGGTCAGGAGGGAAGGCTAATAAGGTTAAGTCACGTGTGCAAACTTATAAAAGGAAAGTTTTTTTTTTTTTTTTTAAGGTTTTTGGTTTCTGTAACAAATTTTTGTTAAAGAGAACCATGTCTCTATCGTCACCATGAAATGCACATGACCCTTCTTAGTACACGATGCCTTGTCGCTTGTGGGCCTTATAATGCCACACAAAAATGCAGATTTCTTTCTTGAGCAGAGAATCAGCCATGACCATTCTTTGATTATGTATGGAATGCGATCTGAGCTCAAAGGTTGTTAGCATTCCTTTTCAAACCAAACCATCTACCATCACGGAAAAATACAAATGAAAGCTAAGCTAGATATGGAAATTTTATTTTTATATGTGCTTTTAACTTCTTTTATTTGTCTGCATGCAAAATAATTTTATCTCAAAAGCCAAAGAAAGTCATATACATGAAGTTAAAAGGGACTTGGATATAATTTGATTATTTGTTTCGTTTTTTCTGGGCCTGGACCGATCTGTCCATGAAGAATCTGATCAACATATCAAGTGTGTCGCAGCTGTTGCTACAGATTGACCCACCTGTCTTGAGGGTTCAAAAAAAAAAATTCTGTTTACTTTGGCCTTTACACACTTGATCATGCCTCTTAATAGATAAGAACATTAAAACTATGATTAATAACGAGTTGAAAAGAAAGGGAAGAAAAAAAGAAAATTGTGTGAAAAGCATCAATAAAAAAAATAATAGGAAGATTGATTTTTTTTATGTGTATAAATCACGATTCTCTCAAATTATGTATTTGTAATATTATGTCAGTTGACTAGTAATTATGATGATACATATTAAAACTAAACTGGTAAATTACTGTTTTAAATTTTTTTTTAAAATCACTTTTGACATTATAACAAGTGATTGAGCAAGAGAGAAAATTTCATTAGTTGTTGAATTAAGTGACCAAAATAAGTGATAAAAATGGATGTCTCTAACAGTATGTTTGGATTGATAAAAATTAAAAAAAAAAAAGAAATAGAAAGATACGTATCTCTTCAATAAATTTAATTTTTTTTTTAAAGAGAGACTTATACCTCTCCCTTTTTTTTTCTTCCATTCTCTTCTATTCGGGTAAATATTTTTCAAAACCAACAATAAACTCATCATTTTTTTCGTATTTTTAGCATGAAGTGAAACCAACCCAAATTGATCAATGCAACACTCAAAATAATCTTTATTAATCAAAAATATGTGTTTAGAACAAAATGAAATATCTCATACTAATTATTCACCGTTCAAAATCATATAACTTCATCATATTATCATTGAAGATAATCCTCCCTTTATTGTATCTTCCTCCACCTTATCTTGTCCACCTGTACCTGTGTAAGCGGTTAAGTGAAAAGTACGGCCATTTCCCATTTGCAATCCAAAATGAGTTTCAGCTAGACGATAATGAGACAAATATTCTACAAGTTGGCATCATACCGTTAAGAGGCAGCAAATTTTGCAGATACACAAAAAACCAGAGAATGAGAAATGCTTGATGGGATGCGTAGACGTATTGAAATTCTAAAAGCTACGGTGTGGGTGTAGAAAATTACAAATTGGGTTTCGGCCCTTTTTCCCATGTTGTGGATAAGACCTCTCAGTCAAGCAATCCGATACATTAGAATAGCAAAATGAATTAGTTGTCAATTTTATTGATAATTTTTTTTAAAATTTTATATTTAAAGTCCATACAAATGTAAGATTTAAAAATAATATTATTAATAAAAAAATTTAAAATTATTAATAAATTTTTAAATAAATTTAAAATATAAATTCGATCTAATAAAAAATTCATTGTTCATCCATATCCCTCTCTTATTATTCCGTAACCAAAAAAAAAAAACAGTCTCAAGTTTAAATTTACTCAATCCTTACATAACCCAACACGAATGCATGCATGCCCATAGTTAATTTTTATTTTTATTTCTGGGTTTAATAATGCTCTTAACAATATGTTGAATTTTGGGTACAACTTTATAGATATGTATGATTAGGATGGGATTTGAATTATTATCGTGTTGAATTTTGGGTACTAAGGAGCAAACCCTTCAACTGATCCATTGTCAGACCTCTCTTTAAACATATCCCAAATAATACTAAGCATACTTACCTTTGGTTTGATAATTAACACCCAACTGATCATCTCTTAGACCACTATAGCAGAAAGATTATCTATGTTATTTCTATTGTTGAAAATGCCGAAGTTGCTGTTATAATAAACCATGAGTGGTGTTGGCCTATGCCCTTGTTTTCAAGCTGCTTATTTTAACATTGTCTAGTACCGGTGGAATCCAACCGAGCAGTTTTCGGCTCGTGGCTCGAAAAACTCAAGCTATAAATATTTAACTTGATAGTTCGCGAATCAATTTGAAATACTATTAATTAATAATTAAACTTTTTAGATAATTGATTATTGAATTCTATTCATGTCAAAAATGTGTGTAGTTGAGTTAGAAGTCGAGCTTCGGATGTACCTGTACAGAGAAAAAGAGAGGAGCTATTGGGTCATCGGAGATGCTCTGAAGCTTAAGTTAGGGCGAAATAAGGTGTATGCAGGGGACAAGCATTCCCTTTTTAAGTTGAAAAAAGTTGGATCGTTTGGAATGCATACCTGACCCTTTTTATAGGGCTTTGGAGGCGGCATTGGTCCTAGGACTGCAGTGACATGATGCCCCCAACTGGTTCAGGTAATGATGCTTAGGAGGTCCAGCTAAATGGCTAGGTACCATTCACTAGGGTTTTGCCTTGCTGGCTTGATCAGGAGCCATCAAGGTATGAGGGCGGCTGGTTACCTGACACCCCAACTTGGTTTTGCAATGATGCCTAAGAGGCCCAACTGGGTGGCCGGGGGCTGTCTATTAAGGCTTTGCCTTGCTGGTTTGATCAGGAGCCGTTCATGCGCCTGGGGCAATCTGCTGACCTAACATCCCAACTTGGTTAGGCAATGATGATCTGGAAGGCGGTGATGACGTGGAGGCTCAGCTGGGGTGATGGAGCCCAGAAGGGCGGTTATAACCTAGAGGCTTAGCTGTTCGGTCCTGGATTGTCAACGTGTCTCCTTTGTATCCTGTCATCAAGAGGATCCGCGTGTCGTCTTCCTATTGGAGGGGTGTTTTTTGGCAGTATCAGAGGCCTCCCATTTCCTTGAGTACATTTAGATGCTTAAGGAAGTATTTTTATGGGTTCACTCTTTAATGGTCAGCTTTATTAGATTTTTGGGTTAGCGGGCTGAGGACCAGTGGAGCAATCCATTTGCTCGCCCATGAAGGCTTGAGTCCGAGGACCAAAGAAGCAATCCATCTGTTCGGACCTTGAAGAGAACGGGCCGGGGACCAGTAGAGCAATCCATCTGCTCGGACCTTGAAGAGAATGAGCCGAGGACCACTGGAGCAATCCATCTGCTCGGCCATGAAGGCTTGAGTCTGAAGACAGAAGGAGCAATCCATCTGCTCGGACCTTGAAGAGAATAGGCCGAGGACCAGTGGAGCAATCCATCTGCTCTGCCATGAAAGCTTGAGTTCGATAACAAAAGGAGCAATCCATCTGCTCGGACCTTGAAGATAATGGACCGAGGACCAGTGGAGCAATCCATCTGCTCGGCCATGAAGGCTTGAGTCCGAGGACAGAAGGAGCAATCCATTTGCTCGGACCTTTAAGAGAATGGACAGAGGACCAGTGGAGCAATGGGAGTTTGATCCCTGTAAAAGTGGCGGCGGACTTGACACATGACTCTTTTTGTGCAAATGGCGGTGTATGGGAAATGATGATTTCCTTTGGGAATTGAGAAGCCGTTTTGGGAAGACGGCGGCCACCTCAGGGAATAGAACGTCCCCTGGGGAAACGTGAGGGTTGCTTTTGGACTCCGAAGAGTCCCCTCTGTTTCTGTGCTTGCATTAAATGGTCCGCATTTGTCGTGTTTCTCTTTCCTATATAAAGGGGCATTTGCTTCCTTTCTTCTTCATTTCATTTCAAATCAGAGCTTTTTGTAAGAGAGAAATTCTTGGGAGCCCTCGGCCTCATCCCTTATAACCTTGAGAGTCTTCGTCCTCGACTTTCACATCAGAGAGTTTTTGTCTTCGTCCTTTTGTTGTCCGAGAGTGTTCACCTGTGAGTCTTCGTCCTCGTTCTTATTTTCGTGTGGAGGTTCGATGCCTGATTTTGTGGGAGAACAGATTTGTTTGGTGTTGGAGTTCTGGTGACCGCGGTATTTGGAGTCGCGAAAAATGAGTGCTCTTTGACAAACTTTGACGTTAGGAGGAGCTCAAGTCCGAATCCTTCAGACTTTGGTGAGTTCGTTTGTCCTTCTTTTTAATCATGTCTTCGTTTGATGCATATCGTGATAGGCCTAGCAGTAGTGATAATAGAAGGAGTAGTGTAGATAAAACTAGTGGCGATGGTACCGAGGAGGTAGAGACGTCTTCGTCCTTATCGAGGGGAAAGACTCATGTGGGGGCTGTGCCGAGGGCAGGCCCCTTGGCAATGGTACCGTATATCCCTTTGGATGAGGAGTATGAAAAGGACTCCTCTTCCGGGGATGAGATGATTAGGGCTTTGACCGACGTTCGGGAGACCTCGACCGGAGAGGAGAGAGAGGAGTGGAACTATATGGCCAATGAGATCCCCAGCCAACTAAAATAGGAGGACCTGGAGGTTATTCGAAAGACGTACCGCATCCCAAGCGAGTATGCCCTTCGGCTGGCCAGGGTGGGGGAAAGAGCCTGTGATGCCTTCCCTAACCGAGCCCCTTTCGAGCTTTGCGTATATGAACACCATATGCAGGCCGGGCTACGATTTCCCCTTCATCCGTTCTTTTGTACCGTCCTTCGGTACTTTGATATTGCGCTATACCAGCTGGTACCGAACTTGGTGTAGCTGATCGTGGCTTTTATCTGTGTTTGTTTGGAGGTAGGCAGGTCGATGACCCTAGATATTTTCAAGGCCCATTTCCTGATCAACAGGCACGGCCAGACCAGATGGGTGGTTTTTAGTACCTGGCCGAGGAGGAGGCTGTTGAAGAAGACGCTTTCGTCGATCAAGAAGTGGAAGAAAAACTTCTTCTTCGTTTGATCTGCCGAGGACTTCAGCCTTCCTCCCTCCTAGAGTATGGATCGGACTAGGAAGTGCAAGAATGTGGGCCTCCTTCCCTATGAACAAGATATTTTGGATGCCATGGTGGCCTCACCACTAGATGTTGGAGTCCTTTACAACAATGAGGGACTGGCTAAGTGTGGTCTCTGCCCCTCTTGCCCCGAGCCCTCGCTCGAGAATGGTAAAAGCCTTAGTTTTGCTTTGCTTTCTTTCTGCTTTCTTTTTTACTTGCATTCTTCCCTTCTTGCCATTTATACTTATGTTTTTTTCTTGGTTGTGTTTTTGGGTAGAGATAGAGGCCGCGGCTCTTGCCAGATAGCATGCCAAGAAATTGGCTCTGAAGAAGATGAGGGTGGCCCGGTCTGAGAAGCAACATACCTTAAGCTCGGGGACTAAAAAGAGGCCTCGGGCCCAGTCTTCTACTCCGATCGACCTGGAGACTCCCCTGAGGCATCCTTCCCAGTCGGAGACCACTCTCATCTCCAGTGCTGCCCCATCATTTCTGCCACTGCCAGACCCTCCACTGTTCCTAGTGCTAGCCAGGGGACTGCTTCTGAAGCCCCTACCTTCATGCCCAACTGGGCTATGAGGATGGATGACTCTGTCTTTGCGTACCCTCAGGTGGCGAGGGAGCATCTGACTAAAGGGACTCTTCCTCGGGATGTCGTTGAGCTAGGCAAGAAGACCACAGATTCCTTCTATGCTGTAGCTAAGAAGGTGGCGTCCAAGACAAGTTTTTCCTTTTAGTGTTGTTTTTATTTCCTTAATCTTTCTGTCTTTGTCTAACACTTTTCTCCTGATTTCAGATAGGCATCATCATAGGCGCGGCCACTCGTCAGTGCATGGAGACGACCGAGCTTCTCGGACGTACTTAGCGCCAGTTGGAGGAGAAGACGGAGGCCACTCATCAGTTGCAGGCCTTGTTGGATTCAGCTAACCAGGCCAAGGTTGAAGCTGAGGCTCGCGCTCAGGCTGTTGCTGAGGAGGCTGAGGCTCGCATCTGTGCTACTGTAGAGGATGCCAAGGCTCACACTCGGGTGGCCGTAGAGGATGCGTTGGCGGCTTTCCAGGGCTCAGAGGCCTATCGGTTGGCCGTGATCTCCGAGATGGGTCAGCAGTACCTCACTGGTTTCATGGAAGCAAAGGTGAAGGCCGAGGCTATGTTCTCAAAGCTAGACTTCTCTAGTTTGGACCTGCTAGGGCCCGAAGACGAGGAGGACGAAGAACTACTGGCTTCAAATAGGGAGCAGACCGAGAGGCAGGAGCAGCCAGGAGGGCAAGAAGAACATCCAGACACAGGGCCGCCTCTCGCGGGGGAAAAGCATCCAGGCTCAGGATAAGAGTAGCTCGCTAAAGAGGACAAAGAGGCTAAGGCAAGTAGACAAAGAGGCTACAGCAGTGCTTATCTTGATCTGGCCAGGCCAAAATTTTTGGTTTTTGCTTTGTACTTCGAGGCCGTTAGGGCCATATTTTATCTGTACTTCGAGGTTGTTAGTTGTAACTTTTTTAAAAAGTCAATAAAAGTTTCTTTCTTTAAACTTTGTCTTTTATATAATAGTTCCATGCTTTTACACTTAGTTATTTTTAGGATAACCTTCATTCTTGAAACTCGAGTGTGGGCTCCGAGTTTTTATTGGTAAAAAAGTCGAAGGTGTTCGGTGTTCTAGGTTCGAGGAATGGGCTTCCCATTCAACTCCTTGAGCTCAAAAGTACCAGGGTGGCACACCTTTTTGATTTGATATGGTCCTTCCCAGTTAGGAATCAACTTTCTCGATTCTCGAGGTCGAGATACTTTGTTCTTCCGTAAGATGAGTTTATGGAGCAGAAAGTGTCTTCCTTTTACTCTTGAGTTGTAATACCTAGCGGTGCACTGCTGATAAGCTGCTAGTCGGATTTGGGCTTTGTCCCGAGCCTTGTCTAGGAGATCGGCATTCATACAGAGGGCTTCTTTGTTACTTCTTTCCTCGAAGTTTTGTATTCAGAAAGAGGGTACTCCTATTTCCAAGGAGATCACGGCCTCCGACCCATAGGTCATGAAGAAAGGGGTTTCCCCTGTGGGTACTTGAGCCGTGGTTCGATATACCTAGAGTATGTTGGGAAAATGGCTCGTCCATTCTTTGTCCACTTCGTCTAATCGCCTCTTGATACCTTGGAGGAGCGTTCTGTTGGTTACCTCGGCTTGCCCATTAGCTTGGGGATATCCTACCGAGGAGAAACGATGATCGATGTTCAATTCATCACAGAAGGTTTTGAACCGAGTACTATCGAACTATTTGCCTTTGTCCGTTACCAATACTCGGGGTACTCCGAACTGACATACTATTGACTTCCAAACGAAATCTCGAGCCTGATTGTCGGTGATGCTGGCCAAGGGCTCGGCTTCTACCCACTTCGTAAAATAGTCGATTGCCACTATGATGTACTTTTGCTGGCCGGCTACTCTTGGAAAAAGTCCAAGAAAGTCCGTTCCCCACATAGCGAAGGAAAACGGACTAGTGATTGGAATTAGGAGGTTTGTCAGTCTGTGTGGTACGGTGGCATATTATTGACAGCTTTTACACTTTTTTACCAGCTCCATGGCTTCTTCCCTCATCTTGGGCTAATAGTAACCTTGGTGAAGAATTTTGGAATGTTAGGGCCCTCCCTCCAAGATGATTTTCGCATATTCCTTCGTGGATCTCTCGGAGGGTGTAATTAGCTTCGGTTAGGTCAAGGCATTTTAAGTAGGGCATTATGAGGCCTCTCTTATACAATCAGTCGTCCAAGATAGCGTACCGTGCTACTCGAGACATGACCTTCCAGGCTTCGTTTCTGTCGTCTGGAAGACAACCATCGTGCAGGTACTCAAGAATATGACTCATCCATGTCTTTTCGTCAACCACGGGTAATATCATAGTTTCATCGATGCTAGGTACGGTCAGTGTTTTGAGATAAACTGCCTGTCTTGGTTCGAGTTGGCAAGAAGACACGAGCCAGGCTAAGGAGTCAGCTTTTGAATTTTCAGCCTGCGAAATCTGGCTGATGCGAAATACTTCAAACTTTGCGCCAGTGCTTTAGCCTTCGCAAGGTAACAAGTGATCTTTTCCCCTCGGGCCTTGAACTCACCATTAATCTGGTTTACCACTAGCTGAGAGTTGCTATATGCGTTCAGAACTTTTACAGAAAGAACATCGGCTAGTTTCATTCCTGCGAGCAAAGCCTCGTATTCGGCTTCGTTGTTGGATGCCTTAAATTCAAACCTCAAGGTGTATTCTATGGTGAAGTTGTCTGGACCGCCTAAGATGAGCCCTGCACCACTTCCAGTGTCGGTAGAGGATCCGTCGACATGGAGGGTCCATCGAGGGAACAGGCTTGTGTCGTCGAGCATCTGAGGTGGCTCTTCCGGTCTTGGTAGAGTGGTTTCCATGATAAAATCGGCTAAGGCTTGGGCTTTAATAACTGCCCGAGGCCGACAGCGAATGTCGAACTTTCCCAGCTCTATTGACCATTTTACCATTCTGCCAGAAATATCAGGCTTGTGGAGTACTTGCTGAAAGGGTTGGTTGGTGAAGAGAATGATAGTGTGAGCTTGAAAATACGGGCAGAGCTTCTGGGTCGAGATCAAGAGAGCATATGCTATTTTTTCCACATGAAGATACCTTGTTTCGGCATCGTGGAACACTTTGTTTACATAGAACACGAGCTTCTGCGCGCCTTCCTCTTCTTGAATCAGGACGGAGGCCATTACTTCAGGTCTGACCGAGAGGTACAGAAAGAGTTCTTCGCCAACTATAGGCTTGGTAAGTAAAGGGGGTGTACCCAAATATTTCTTCAGCTCCCTGAATCTTTTTGACAATCTTCGGACCAAACAAAGTTTTTGGCCTTTCAGATAGCTTTAAAAAAGGGTAGACACTTCTCGGCAGATTTTGATATAAATCAGCTCAAAGCGGCTATCCTTCCGATGAGTCGTTGGACTTCTCTCAAGGTCCGAGGCTGGTTCATGCTAAGAACGGCATTTATCTTCTCAGGGTTTGCTTTTATGCCTCTGTGGGTTATTATGAACCTAAGGAACTTTCCCCCAGTGACTCAAAAAGCACACTTAGCAGGGTTCAACTTCATTCGATGATGGCGAAAGACGTCGAAGGCCTCTTTTAAGTCAACCTCGTGGTAATTGGCTTTGACACTTTTAACCAACATGTCATCGACATAAACTTCCATAGTCCAGCCTATCTGCCCTTGGAAAATTTTATTCACCAACCTCTGATAAGTGGCCCAGGCATTCTTCAAGCCGAAGGGCATGATCCTGTAGTAGTAGAGTCCTTGTTCTATAATAAATGTTGTCTTCTCTCGGTCCGATCAGTACATGAGGATCTAGTTATACCCTGAATAGGCGTCCATGAATGTCAGTAATTCATGTCCTGATGTTGCTTCGACAAGTTGGTCGATGCTAGGTAGAGGGAAGTTGTCTTTCAGACAGGCTTTATTTATGTTAGAGAAATCGATGCAGATCTGTCACTTGTCATTCGCCTTTTTCACCATTATTACATTAGATACCCAGTCTGGATAGCTTACCTCCTGGATAAACTTGGCCGAGAGCAATTTGTCAACTTCTACTCAGACGACTGCCTGTCTTTCGGGGGCAAATGACATTTTTTTTTTTGGATAACCAGCTTATGGTTTGGATCCGGAGACAGAAGCTATTGACCTTGCATAAGACTTTTCATGGTTATTAGACATGCCCCCAGCTGCGGGCCCCCCACAAACGATCTTGATGATTTTTGCCGCGGGGACCTCTGGTTTCTTCTGATTGGGCTCCCCATGGTTTGGCCCCAAGCTCTTCCGGATAGGTCGTACAGACCTGTTTCACTCGGGTGGGCGTTCAGGACTTTTTCGTGGTCGCTCTACAACTTTTTCTTTTTGTGGTATGGTAAACTTCTTTAGATGTCCTATGTTAATGAAAGCCTCGATCTGGTTCTTTAGCGCCTTACATTCTTTTGTATCGTGGCCGTAGTTTTTGTGGAACCTACACCAAGTACTTCGATCTGGATTGAGGTTTGATGGCCTCGGAGGCCACTGCAAGAGACCCATGTCGTGGATCTGCATTAGAACGTTGGTCCTAGATACATTCAGCGGAGTGTAGTTGTCGGATGACCCAGAGGTCCTGGGTCAGGTTCCGAAGGTCCTGGGTCCTATTCCAAAGGTCCTGAGGGTTCAAGGCCCACCTTCAAAAGGCCTGGGGGCCCTTGGTCTCTCGTCGCGAAATTATCGCTTAGTAGGCTCACTGCATGGGCTAGTAGGGCCTCTCTTCCTTCTCTCCGCGTCTCCTTCTCGCTCTCTGCAGAACGCCTGGTCATCTTCCACAAGCATGTATTTTTCAACTCGAGCTAAGACCTCACTCATATCAATGGGTGGGCGTCTGGTAAGTTTTGAATTGAAGACTCCAGATCTTAGCCCATTTTTTAAAACTAATAGATTAACACTGGGATCAAGGTCTGGGATCTCCCAAGTGGCGGAGTTGAACCTCGAAATATAGGCCTGGAGTTTTTCTCCTTTTAGCTGGACGATGTTGAACAAAGACTCCGAGGTCTTCTTTGGTCCTTTGCTACTGATAAAATGATAGGCGAAGGCGTAACTCAACTCCTTAAACGTGCGGATGCCTCCTGGTTTTAAACGGGAATACTATGTACCGGCTGCCTTTTCAAGGGTTAGAGGAAATGCTTGACACATCACAGGGTCGGAATGCCTGTGGAGTGTCGTTGTGGTTCTGTAGTGCTGGAGGTGATCTAAAGGGTCAATGGATCCATCATAAGGTTTAATCTGAGGCATTTGAAAAATTGGCGAGAGGGGGGCCTTGAGGACCTCCTGAGCGAAAGGAGGGTCCTGCACATCGAGCTCATCCATGACATTATGGCTACGGCTTTTAAGGGCTTCAGTGATCCACCCTTCTATGTCTTCAACCCACCTGCCGAGATCCCCACTCTGTTTGGACGAGGGGCTTTCTCTGGATCTGGCCATGCGGGGCTGGAAAGACTCGATTGCAGAACAGCCATTAGTAGAGTGTCTGCAGCTACCCGACACAGTATGACTAGGGTATGGCCGAGGGAGTACTGGTCATGGCTGGCGAGTTCCTCTGCGGATCTCAGCGGTTAGGTTGGTCACAAGTCGCGAGAGTTCTGCAAATTGCGCCTAGAGAGTGGCTATGTTAGGGCGTGCCTCAGACTCGGCCGAGGAACTCGTCCCGATCCTCATTATGTCCTTACCAAGGTCCCTGGCAGGGGTTTTGGGTGGCATGACAACAAATGAGTTCTTTAAACTTCTTCGCTGTTACTGCCAGCGAAAGATGGTGGTTTCCCACAAACGGCGCTAATCTGTTGATGCCAAAAATGTGTGTAGCTGAGTTGGAGGTCGAGCCTCAGACGTACCTGCACAAGGAAAGAGAGAGGGGCTATGGGGTTGCCAGAGGGGGTGTCTCCGAGGATGCTCCGAAGCTTAAGTTAGGGCGAAATAAGGTGTATGCAGGGGATGAGCGTTCCCTTTTTAAGTTGAGAAAAGTTGGATCGTTTGGAATGCACCTGACCCTTTTTATAGGGCTTTGGAGGCGGCGTTGGTCCTAGGGCTGCAGTGACATAATGCCCCCAACTGGTTCAGGTAATGATGCCTAGGAGGTCCAGCTAAGTAGCTTGGTGCCGTTTGCTAGGGCTTTGCCTTGCTGGCTTGATCAGGAGCCATCCAGGTATGAGGGTGGTTGGTCACCTGACACCCCAACTTGGTTTTGCAATAATGCCTAAGAGGCCCAGCTGGGTGGCCGGAGGCCGTCTATTAGGGCTTTGCCTTGCTGGTTTGATCAAGAGTTGTTCATGCGCCCGGGGCAGTCTGCTGACCTAGCATCCCAACTTGGTTAAGCAATGATGATCTGGAAGACAGTGATGACGTGGAGGCTCAGATGGGGTGATGGAGCCTTGAAGGGCAGTTATGACTTAGAAGCTTAGCTATTCGGTCCTGGATTGTCAACGTGTCTCCTTTGTGTCCTGTCATCAAGAGGATTCGCGTGTTGTCTTCCTATTAGAGAGGTGTTTTTTGGCAGTATCAAATTCAAACTTAAAGCTGTTCAAAAACTTAACTCCAACTCTAATAATGAGAGGTTTTGCATTGAAAGTAGTCTAGTGAAGTTTTGCTTGATGTTATTACTTCCCAATCGATGTGGGAATCCAAAATCAAACAAGTTCTTCACATGCTCTACAAAGCTTTTTATAAGGTGTTTTCTTGGCTCAATTTGTAGCCTTAACCATTGTGATATTGTAAGTGACAGTGTTGCTTGAGACTTTGAGACGGAAGGAATCTCACATCGGAAAAATAGCAAGTGGTAACAGGGAGTGTTGCTTATAAATACTTGGCTAGTCTTCCTCACTCACACATGCTGTCATGGGCTCATATCTTGGGCTTGTTTAATCATGTTTTAAGTTCCAAAAGGCTTAAGTAACTTGAGCCCTTGCTCATGTATTTTGGGCTTATTTATGTTGTTTTTCAAATAAATGAGTTAGTAAAACCCTTTTTAGAGTTGATTTTCAGTAGGCTCAAGCTCGCTTAAAATTGATCAAGTTGATTTTGAATGTTAGTTTTAGAGTTTGAGCTCAGCTTGAGTATCAATTAAGTTTATTATTCTCAAGTCAAGTTTCAACAATTGATAGTTCAGGGATTCAATTTTTTTTAATTGGGGGTAGGGTACTAGGAAAGGAAATTGATCATTGATCATCAATAAGCTTAGGATTGATTTTTTGGATCGATACCCGAGGTTAATGTAGACGAACTGTAAATTAGTTGGTAATATGTCTGCTTAAATTCCGCTCAGACCAAGTTTACCGTAAAATGTTATAAATCATTTTGTTGTCCATAAATGCCAGATAGGAAAAAATAAAAATAAAAGTAATTTTTTTATATATGACCATTTACTATTTCTTGAAACTCAGTCTTTCTTCCGAATGGATCGTATAGTCGAGAAATCCTGAATCAAAATAAAGCTTGAACTCGACTCGGTTCAAATGTGATCTTACTGAGCAAAATAGGGTCATATGGATTTCTTCTTTTAGTGAGGCTTTTCACACTAAAACTACTTGGGAAGCCAAGAGAAGAAAGAAGGCGAAAATTCCTTGGTACAAACTGATTTTGTTTTCTTATAGCTTGGTTGACAGACTTTCAGCTAAACTAAGACGAGAAATTGAATCTTAAAGTTACTGCCATTTGTTTTCTTTGTGGCATTCAAGATGAATAAAAAAATCATATCTTTTTCATTTGCCCTTATGCTTGGTCTGCTTGGCAAAAGGATTATGCTTTTGTTCAAGGTTAGCAAAGTTCCTATGGAAGACTGGGTCACTGAGCTAAATGGGGTCCTCCATCACATAAAAAGGACTGATTTTTCTATTATCCTCCTCAAGTTATCTTGGTGTGCCTTCATTTATCATATTTAGCATGAGAGGAATTCTAGACTTCATAGGAAAGCTTTCCCTAGATTTTAAGTTTGAACTTTGATGTAAATTCTATTGATTGAGAGTTAGCTTTGAATTGGCGTCTTCCTAATTCTTATCTTTGTCTCTCCTACGATAGCAGATTTTTTTCTTGCTTTGTTTGCTGTTTTCTTTGGATGTATAAAACTTTACACTTAAAAAAAAAAAAAAACCTCCAGCTATTCCATAATATTGAATGATTTTAGTTTGTGGGTCTTGTACACCATAATTATACTAATATATAGTATGCTCAACATTGAACGGCCCTCAAGTTTTCAACGAGCTTCTGAGGCTAAAACGAGAGAATAAAGACAAAGAGAATCATTGTGTTTTAATGTTTTATTGATAGAATAAAAAAAATATAATAATTTTTATTTTATGGGTAATGAATTAAATTAGATAAAAATGAAATGAAATAAATGTTTTCATTTAATACTGAGAAGATAAAATCACTGATTTTAAGAATAAAAGTTTTATCTTTTTATTTATCTATCTTATCACATCAACATATACCAAATAACATAAATATGGCAAATACCACAAAAATACTATATATACTATTACTGTAGATTTTATTTCGAATAACTATAAGTGCATCATGAAAAAACACTTATATCGACTCATAATATTAATATATTCGAGCATATATACAATATAGTGCTAAAGCTATATACATTACTCATATTTTTATTGTACTAGATTGATATCATATTAAAATCATCAACTTTGACACGCAAAGGTTTATTAATAACATACGATGACATCTGTCTATTAATTTTCAAGTTATAATTTATAAATTTTATCCATTAAAATTTCACCATTTTGATTAGTAGCATGTTTTGTGTGGGATTATTCATTTTGGTGGTCCAATATTTCGGTGGTACCAATATCTTTATCGCAAAAGAGTAATGATATTATGACAGCTAATTTTGACACCCAAAACAAAAACTAGAAAAGTCCATCAATAACACGTAATTTCAATCTATTCTTAAGTTTTAATTTATCAATTATAGCCTCCAAAATTTTGTTGTTTTAATATATGGTGTGTTTTGTATAGGATTATCCATTTTGGGGGTACATTTGAGTGATACCAATATATTTATAGTACAAGAGTAATGATATTAGGACCATTAACTTTGACACCCAAAACAAACATTAGAAAAATCTATTAATAACACGGTGACATCAATCTATTTTTTAGTTATAATTTATCAATTTTATCTTTCAAAAATTCATTATTTTGACATGTGACATATTTTATATAGGATTATTCATTTTGGTGGTCCATTTCAGTGGTATCAATTTATTTATTATAAAATAGTAATGATATTGCGACCACCAACTTTGACACCCAAAACAAACATTAAGAATGTCCCAGTAATAGCACAGTGACATCTATCCATTATAATTTATCAATTTTATCATTTAAAATTTTATTATTTTGATAAGCGGCATGTTTTGTGTGAACTTGTTCATTTTAGTGATCCATTTTAGTGGGGTGCCAGTATCTTTACTGCAAAATGGTTATTGAAGTCATCGACTTTGATATGAAAAACAAATACCAAGAGGTTCACTAGTAATATACGGTTACATTTGTCTATTTTCAAATTTAAATTTAAGTTATCATTATTTTATTAAATATTTACTCATAAATATGTCACAATTTCTTATACACACCATTAATTTTAGCCACGGATACTACAAGTACAGTTCGAATAAAAATAACATTGACAAAAATGTTAAAATTTACTGTAAACTATGGTGGTATTATATTGGAAGCATATACACTCTATTTATGAATATAACTATTATTAATATAAAATATCTTCAAATCTTAATCGTTTAATTACCGGTGCCATGACCTTTTCTAAAATTTTGTATGATGATGAGAAAATTAAATAATACGGTAAAACATACTAGTTTGTTTTTAGTCTTCGTTTGTTTTCTCGTAAAATGATTTACATCGTAATTGATTTTACAGTGTAAAACTTTTTACATGAGAAATCAAAATAACCTTCAAAATGACCATATTTTTACATTTCCTTGTTTATAATCAAAAGAAAATACTTGATTGAAAATAATTAATTACAGAAATAATACTAAATTTAGACATGATACTTAGGAACAATAATATCGTATAAAAAATCATTTGCATGTAAATATAATAAATGCACAAATAATAACAAAAAAAGAATTTATAACCTTAAAATATTAAATATCAAATAAATTATTATTTTTTCATCTATTAAATAAATTAAATATCAAATTAATAATAAGTCATATTGTGTATCTAAATATATGTATATATATAAATATTTTTAAAAAAACCAATATATTATATACAATAAATAATGTACCTGTAACATTGCAAAAAATGACTAATAAAAGTATTTTAATTTTCGTTTTTCAATGTAAATCAATTTATGATCAAAAAAGGAAGAAGTTGTTTTCCATATCTTATCTTTCAGTGATGTGAAATCTGATTTTAAAACGAAATTGATTTATATTCTAGTCAACACATTGATACGATATTTTACATGGCATAGTAGGCAGTCTTCTCCACCATTTCTGGTAGGATCTTCTTGTTGCCAGTACTAGCATGCCCCTCCATATCACCAGTATTCAAGGATTCTGACTCCGTAGCCACTGATGGGCTTGTTCTAGCTTCAACATTGTTTGGAGATGTGAACTTCGTGTTTTTCTTCAGAAGGAGATTTCCAAACCCAAGGAGATTTCTGGTAGCAGTATCGGCTCGGTTGCCCAAACCCAAGGCTTCTAAGAATCTCAAGTGGACTTTTCCCAGTTTGGGGATTTCATACCAAGAGTAATCAAAATCAGTACTCCAATATCGGCATCAAAAGGTTCTGTCCCCAAAAGCTGATCAATATCAAATTTGCATCTTTAGGCTTGTCACAAAGTATGAACACTTGGGTGGACATCTCCTTTTGATAATCTATCAAATTATCATCCCACAAATGAAATATATATATCCAAGACTAACTATAGGACACACTGAAAAGCAATACAAAAAAATAGCAAATGTCGGTAGCTCGAGCTCGCTTAAAATTGATCAAGTTGATCTCGAACGTTTGTTTTAAAGCTCGAGCTCCGTTCGAGTTTCAATTAAGTTTATTATTTCCAAGTCGAGTTTGAACAATTGATAAGGATTTTGACTTTTCTTAGTTGGGGGTAGGGTACTAGGAAAGGAAATTGATCATGGATCATCAATAAACTTAGAATTGATTTTTCTTGGGTCAATACTTGAGTGGTTAATAAAGACGGACTGTAAATTCGTTGGTAATATGTCTACTGCTCAAAGTCAGTTCAGACCAAGTCCACCATAAAATGTTATAAATAATTTTGTTGTCCATAAATACCATATAGGAAAGAATAAAAAAAAGTAAATTCTTTTATATAAAACCACTGTTTCTTGAAGTTCCATCTCTCTTCTGGATTGACCATATAGTCAAGAAAAACCATGAACTAAAATGAAGCTTGAGCTCGACTGGGCTTGTATGTGATCTTACTGAGAAAAATAGGGTCATATGGATTTCTTCTTTTATTGGGGCTTTTCATGCTAAAACTACTTGGGAAGCCAAGAGAAGAAAGAAGGCGAAAATTCCTTGGTACAAACTGATTTTGTTTTCTTATAGCTTGGTTGGCTATCATTGACAGACTTTCAGTTAAACTAAGACGAGAAATGGAATCTTAAAATTACTGCCATTTGTTTTCTTTGTGGCATTCAAGATGAACAAAACAATCATCTCTTTTTCATTTGCCCTTATGCTTGATCAGTTTGGCAAAAGGATTATGCTTTTGTTCAAGATTAGCAAAGGTCCTACGGGAGGCTGGGTCACTGAGCTAAATGGGGTCCTCCATCACATAAAAAAGACTGATTTTTCTATTATCCTCCTCAAGTTATCTTGGTGTGCCTTCATTTATCATATTTAGCATGAGAGGAATTCTAGACTTCATAGGAAAGCTTTTCCTAGTTTTTAAAGTTTGAACTTTATCCATTATATCCTTCAAAATTTCATTGTTTTAACATTTAGTATGTTTTGTATAAGATTGTTCATTTTGAAAGTGTATTTTAGTAGTATCAATATATTTATCGTAAAAGAATAATGATATTAAGACCATCAATTTTAACACCCAAAACAAATATTAGAAAAGTCTACTAATAGTACAGTGACATCAATCTATTTTTTAGTTATAATTTATCAATTTTATTTTTTAAAATTTCATTGTTTTGATATGTGGCGCGTTCTGTATAAGATTGTTCATTTTGATAGTCTATTTCAATGGTACCAATTTATTTATTGTAAAATAATAATAATATTGCGACCACCAACTTTAACACTTAAAACAAACATAAAAAATATCCCAATAGTAATACAAGGGCATCTATCTATTTTTAAATTATAATTTATTAATTTAGCATTCAAAATTTCATTATTTTGATAAACGGCATGTTTTGTGTAAATTTGTTCATTTTAGAGATCCACTTCGATGCCAACATCTTTACTGCAAAATAGTTATTGGAGCCATTGACTTTGATGCCAAAAACAAATACCAAGAGGTTCACTAGTAATATATGGTGACATCTGTTTATTTTCAAATTTAAATTTAAGTTATCATTATTTTATTAAATATTTACTCATAAATATGTCACAATTTCTTATACAGACCATTAATTTTAGCCACAGATATTAACTACAAGTGCAGTTCGAATAAAAAATAACTTTGACTAAAATGTTAAGATTTAAGGTTAAACTATGGTGCTAGTATTGGAAGTATATACACTCTATTTATGAATATAACTATCATTAATTTAAAATATCTTTAAATCTTAATCATTAAATTATCAGTCTCATGAATTTTTCTAAAATTTTGCATGATAATGAGAAAATTCAATAGGATGGTATAACATACTAGTTTCTTTTTAGACTTCATTTGTTTCCTCGTAAAATAATTTACGTCGTAATTGATTTTACACTGTAAAATTTTTTACATAAAAAATCAACATTTTTCTGTAATTTTATGTTGTTTGGCTATATAGTTGAAAATAACCTTGAAAGTGACCATATTTTTACATTTCTTTGTTTGTAATCAAAAGAAAACACTTGATTAAAAATAAATTAATTTGTAGAAATAATACTATATTTAGACATGATACTTATGAACAATAAAATCATATAAAAAATCATGTGCATATGAATATAATAAATGCATAAATAATAACAAAAAAGAATTTATAACCTTAAAATATCAAATATCAAATAAATTATTAATTTTTCATATTTTAAATAAATTAAATATTAAATTAATAATAAGTCATATTGTGTATCTAAAAATAAATATATGTATAAATATTTTTAAAAAAACTAACATATTATATACAATAAATATTGTACCTGTTGCATTGCAGAGAAAGTCTGATAAATGTGTTTTAATTTTCGTTTTCCAATGTAAATCAATTTACGATAAAAAGAAGAAAAATTTGTCTTTTATATCTTATCTTTTAGTGTTGTAAAATCTGATTTTACAACGAAATTGATTTATATTCTATTAAACACATTGAAAATGATATTTTATACCGCAAGCATTTTATGCTTATGATTTTCCTGTAAAACAAGCAGAACATTAAATGAAATTATAAAGAATTTGTTAATGTCAGTCCCAATTTACTTGCATCTATGAAAATTACAAAAAAAAAAAGAGATCTAAGTATTCATCCCTTTCCTTGAGTTATTTTTTGTTTTGTTTTTTGAAAATATGAATATAAAACATTATATTTCACTCGGTATATGGACTATGTAGTAATAATTTTCCTAGCTAGTGACAAAAGAGACATTTAAAGGGTTGGCAATGGCATGCATAAATAGGGACAATGGTCGGTGGGTCACGGGTGTCTGTGTAAACAATTGCTAAAGGGCAAATTATAAATTAAAAAAAGAAAAGAAGAAAGAAAGAAAAACGAGACAAGTCAAGGATAAGGCCACCGACTTGCAAATGGAGAGTGTGTTACGGACAACCTGTCTGAGGATAAACGCCAGATAGCGTGGGAAGCAACCATTTATGCCTTTTGTTGACAATCCATCTCTCCTACCAGGCTACCACTATAGTCAAACTGAACACACGTTTATCTCTTGTTTCTGGGTTCATTGTCACTTTAAATACCGATAAAATGACATGAAAGATGTATGGCATAAATATCTATTTCACTATTAAATGATATAAAAAAAGAAAAAAAAAAAATATTTTGTTTTCATTCAAATGTGAAATGGACCTCTGTGTTATATATCTCTTATAATACTGTGCTATATAAGAATTTTTTTTAAATATATAACTCCTACTTCGACACATGTTCAATTGATTTTAATCACTCGATATGCATAATAATTTATATTATTTGGACTCAAGTATGAGTGTCAAACATTCGTCTATTTTTAATATTTTCGTAATTTTTTTTTAATTTGAAGTATTGGAGTATTATTCTTTTATCTGAGTGTCGATGATCCAACATAAACATAATAAGATAAAATGAAAATACCATGTAACATAAACTATCATAAATAAAATTGATAAGCACTCATACTACACACTTTAAAAAATATTTCATCTTAAAAATTTGAGTTATAATTATTTAAAATTTAAATAATAATTATCCTTCAATTTTTCAAAGTGTATAAAATAAATGTTTTAATAAAGTGTTTCAATAACATAAATCCTCAACTTTCATCTTCTTAATAGACCGTTTGGTTTAATAATAATTTTGATTTGTAGTTTACAAAATATTTTTTTGAAATAGTTTTAATAAAACATTATTGATACACAAAGTAAAAGAAAAAGGAAAACAGTTTTTTTGTTTTTTAAAATGTTTTTATAAACTGTTTTTAAAATTATTTGATCCTACTCCTATTTAAAAAATATAAAAGAAAAACTATTTTATAAACTATAGTGCGTTCTTGTCTATAAATATTGACCAATTAAACTCTCAATTGCCATTGCCACCTAACACAGAAGAAGATATGTCAATGAAGAGGGGACCCAAGTCCCTTCTAGAAAACATGGGGATAGTGGCAAACAACCAGGAATACTTCTGTAATGGTCCTTTTTCATATGTAGACTGGTTTATTAACGGAATAAAAGGAAAGCCTTCCTTTAGTCTGAATTCGCAAACCGTTCACCTAATTCCTTGCACTCTAAACTTATGACCTCAACTACCCTGAAAACAGAATTCCGTTAGATTATGACTTAATCAAACGATTTAGTTACCACCATTAGATATCAACAATATTGGAGAATTAGAGCAAAAGAAAACAAAAAATAAATTTTTACATTAATCGGACCTACCGCATCAAATATTGTAAGCACGATTTTATGTACTTGTGCCATGGCACTCAATGTAGAGCTTGCGGTTGGACTCGTGAGTGGATCAAAAGAACTAATAAGTGCAATAAATAAAGACTTTTAGTTGGTGGTAGATTTGAACTGAATTTAAATATTAAGGTATTTAAGTTTGATTCGAATTAAAATGAATAGATTTGAGTTCTAATCGAGTTTAAAATTTGAATTTAAATACGAGTTCGATAAATTTTTTAATGGTTTGAGTTGTTAATTATTATGGTAACCTATATTGACTGACATGACATAAATTAAGAAAATTTGATGCATTTAATGTTAACTTATCTTGTTAGGCTTAGATAAGTCATAAGTGTTCAACAGTTGAGATTGTGTCAGGAACTTAGGATTGTGAATAAGGACAGTTGATTTATAAAAATAATTAAAATAAAATTTAAGAGTTTATGAAATTTATATATAAAAATTATATTGAACAACTCTAAAAATCAATTTAAAGAAAAAATCAAAAGATGAAAAATGGTTTTTAAAAAACTGAAATTTTGTTAAAAAAATTATTTGTTATTATTATTTTATTAAACACTAATTTTTTTTTATCTTTTATTATTATTTTATCAAAAAATTATTTTATAAATCATACACTATAATCATTTGTGGACCAACGGTACCTAGCGTTCATGGTTCTTAGTTTACAAGAATCTCGTGACCCTCCCGTTAAGCTTGGGCAAGTTGAGTTGAGGTGGTAAAAAGCTGACAGTAACTTCACCAATATCACCTTGAATAAGAGTTTTTATTCTTCAAAGTAATGCTATGATACAAGAATCAATCATTAAAATATTTAAAGTAATCCATGGATCATGAAAGCTACTACTAAACCCTTTTCAAATATTATTCATAATTAATAACACAAACCCAAAAGCGTGTAAACCTTATGAAAGCTACAGGCTTACAGCCTACAGTCACTAGTTTTATTTTGTGTTTTTTAAAGGGAAGAAAGAAATACAAGACAACGGCCTTATTTGAAAATGTTTTAAAGCCGACATAAAATACTTATAGATAAAATTAAATACTATAAATTAGTTCTAAGTAATTACAAACAACGTCATAAACAGCTGACCCATGATACACCTACCAAAATAGTATTTTCTATTTTCAATGAAAATAAAAGTAAGGAAAAAAAGAACAGAAGCCCAGATAAAGAAAATTGAAAAATCTGATAAAAGAAATATAAAGAAGGAAGCTTTTCTGTGGCTTTGGATTCTTCTGGGAAATCGTGCATGCCAGCTTTGCCTGGTATGACTAAACAACTATAAAATCTCTTAAAAATTACTTACAAAAATAAAATCAAGGAAAAAAGCTAGATAAAACCATTTATTTGGTTTCTGGGTTATGAGAATTCTGGGTAGAGGTAGAGAGAGAAGGATGGTGGAGAAGAATTGGGTGTTGCTGCTGCTGTTCACAGTCTACATTTTGGGATGGAAGCCTAGCTGCATCAATGGTGCCACAGATGCATCAGATGGTCAATTCTTGTTACTCGAATCTTTGACTTCTCTTGCTTTTTGCATCACTTGTATTATTTGATTTGTTTAGGAAGTGGGTTTCATGTGCTAATCTTTTTGTCAAATCTGCATTCTTGTGTTGCTTTTGGTACATTTTCTGGCCAGGACGGACTTGTTGTCTACAGTCTTCTCTGATGCATTTTGGATTTTATTTTTCACTTCATAGTATTACTCATTAGAGTCAACAGATACAGTGCCTTTAAAGGTGGGTAGATGTTGGGGTTATTTAGATCAGTTCTAGATGAGTAAAATTTGTTATTTTAATTACATAATCCCCATTCTTAAAATAATGAAAAAGAGAAAAATCACACAAACCCCATAAAAGTACAACGAGGATATGTATTAATGTAAAATTCTAGCCTAGTGTTGGTGATATAAGGTCTCATCCGAATATCACTGATTTAAGAGAACCTCTGTTTCTGATATGGTTGTTGGCAGCAATCTCAGGTGAACATGATTGGTGGATTGTGACTTTTCTGTCAGTTTTGTTAAAGGATTGACGGATTGAAACTGGTAGTGATCCCCTTAGAGCATTGTTTTAATGCAGTCAAGGATCATTTCCTGCGAATTATGGTTGATTTTTCTGGTGCCTGGTACGGGATTATGAAAAGTAATTTCTCTTGGGAGAGACTTCCTAAATCAGGAATGCATGAACGTCAAAAGGCCGTCGTCCTTCTCTCTTCATAATACTTCCACATGTTTGTATCCATGAATCTTTTGGGTTTTAGAACCAATTTCAGTTGTGTTGAATTTGAACTCCGAAGCAAAAAAGCATTTTGAAGAATTTGAGACCCTTCTTTCTGTAGCATGTTTTGGGTCATTTTCGTAAGAAATGAAGAAAGCTAGATCTTTTAAAAGAAGATTGATCTTTAAAAGTGAAAAGACTTAAGAATGTGTTTGGATGTGTTTTTTGTTTTCTGTTCTCAAAAGACATATTTTCAGAGACAAGACAAAAATCTAATTTTGGTTGTTTTCTGATTCAGATGTTTCCATAACTAAAATAATTGATGAAATAATGGATGAAATGTGGGCTTAGAGTGGCTTTAGTGCTTCTAAAGGCCTTAAGAAGGTTTATGCATTGAGTCCCCTATCTATTTTTTGGTTTATTTGGAATGAGAGAAATAGAAAGGCTTTTGATAGGGAGGAGAGGACTTTAGAAGTGATTAGGGATAGATGGTTCAACGCTAAGTTTTGAGTTTAAGGGTAAATTTTTTTTGTTACAGAAGAAGGCCTTATAGATTTTTTTTGGATTTACTATTGTGTAGAATAGATAGTCCTTGTAAATGGGTTGCACCTCCTTGTTGCTTTTTCATACAATCTTTACTTATCAAAAAAAAAAAAAAAACACTAAAACAATGGAGAAAAAGTAAAAACAATAAGAAGCTGTTCTCAGAAATAGGGGGTGTTCTGAAACATTGTTCTTGAAAATAGTTTTTGGTAGCAGAAAAAGCAACATCTTTTTCAAAAAAGCAGCTAACCGACAGGCCTTAAACTTCCTGGTTCTTCTAATTAGTAAACATGCTTGGATTGCAATTTTCAGCTAGGTCATTTTCAATACATTTTTGGGTTGTAGTGATACTAAAATACCTATTATTTAGAAGCACCAAGTATAGGGTTGTGGTTAGTAACTTGTTGGCTTAAGGGTTCCTTGGAATCCTTCTTAGTGTAATGTATATGCTTATGCATGTACTTAATTTCCACCTTTTTCTGCTACACAATCAATTCATTCGACTTAAAAAACCAAAGGTACATTTATGGTCCACATATAGTCTTTTAATGTCCAAGAAGCCAACATGTTATGAAATCAGTGAATTTTTCACGTGAAATGATTTACTGTCATCTGAACTTTCACAGTCACTACTGCTGATACCACTATACCATTATGCTGTGGATGGTTGGTTATTCTTCCTCGTCCTCTAGTTTCTAAGAAAGATTTTTTTATAAATAAAGTACCAAGAGGGTGCAATACATACAAAAACTATCTACACGATAGTAAATCCACAAAATCTATAATATGCAACACCATGCACAACCATCATTTCACTATTAGCATTTAGAGAATCAAGAAGAGGAAAAAGATGGTCGTATCTTGGTTGGGAATAACTTTTCAGAATGCCACAGTTGATTATGGGTTAATAAACATAGGGATAATTAGGATAACTCGCATCCTACATAATAAACTCACACACAAATTATTTACTGGTGAGATTACAATTTGCTGTTTTTCTTTAACAATTTCCAAGACAGCCATGGAGGAAAATCATGGACTTGTCTGTATTATATGACTTAATTATCCTTTTTGTGGCGAACTTGTTGTGCAGCTTCTGCTCTAAATGTTATGTATGGTGGTTTAAATTCACCACCTCAGCTATCACAATGGAGCTCAAGTGGCGGTGATCCATGCGGACAATCCTGGAAAGGCATTACTTGTTCAGGCTCTCGAGTCACAGAAATGTGATCTTCTCTAGTCCTTTTTTTATCTTCCCTCTTTTATGATATTTTCCTTCAGCATTGTCATTAGTGCTGATTTTGGATTTATAATGTATGTTATGTTCTTTTCTATCAGTAAATTATCAGGCCTTGGACTTTCTGGATCATTGGGTTACCAGCTAGGAAGTTTGACGTCGTTAACTGAGCTGTAAGATCAATGGTCTTCCATGTTATGTTACTTCCTATATACACTTATGTATGTATGTACATACATGCTTACATGAAGAAGATTTATATTGATAATGATGAAATTTTCAGAGACATGAGCAATAATAATCTTGGAGGCGACGTACCTTATCAGCTTCCTCCAAACCTGCAGCGATTGTATGCTTAATATTTGCATTATTATCTGTTCTTTTATTTGTTGCTCCCTTCTTGAATTTATGATTATTGACAGCAGGTTCTTTGGTATGCAGGAATTTTGCTAATAATCAATTCACAGGAAATATTCCTTATTCCATTTCTCTGATGACTTCGCTTAAGTACCTGTGAGTGCTTCTCTACATATTCATTTCTTGATGCCACTTACCAAAAGTCACTTTTAACACTCTCTTCCCTTTCAATTTTCGGGAGTCTAGAAACATTGGTCACAATCAGCTTCAAGGCCAGCTTAATGACATGTTTGGACCGCTCACTTCCCTCTCCACACTGTAAGAACTTCTCCTGCCCTTCATCCATATAAGGAAGTAATTATGATGTTTCCCTACTCTGGTTTTGACTGAAGAATTCAAAGAAAAAAGTCTGTCCTTTATTACTTTTATAATATAGTTAATGATGCCATTTTATATAATGCAATCAATAAAAGCTCTTAAAGTTCTACTTGGACTATATACTTGGGATATCTGTCTTTTCTTTGTTATCTTTCTTGTTAAAGAAGAAAAAGAAAAAAAAAAAGAAAAAAAGAACAACTATCCATTTCAATTGTGTCTATAGACTAGTATGCTATTCTTAGAGTATGTGGTTGGAATAATTTTTGAATTGTCATCTGCCACCTCAATTGGTGTGAGATAAAAATTACTGGCAACTTATAAGAAATGCTTCTAGTTGATATAATTGAAAGGCCAGTTGATTTTCATTCCTTGCTTCAGGGATCTCTCTTTCAATTCGCTGACGGGTGACCTCCCTAAGAGTTTTAGCTCTCTTTCAAGTATGACCACAATGTAAGAATTGGAGAGATTTCTCTGTGGAACACATTTAGTTTATAGTCTTGAAATCCTCCTTATATCTAATTTATCCTTACACAGGTATTTGCAGAACAACCAGTTTACAGGCACTATTGATGTCCTTGCCAATCTTCCTCTTGAAAATCTGTGGGTAACACATGTATCTGTTATAACATGTAGGAATATAATATTTTTCCATCCTAATAACTTACTTGTAGCATGGCATTTTATAATATTTATATTTATGTTTCTCAGGAATATTGCAAATAACCATTTCACTGGCTGGGTTCCTGAACAGTTGAAAAACATTAATTTGCAGTAAGCATTTTAGACAGTATTATGAATTGTTATGATCGCTATTCTTTTCTTAAATTTTTTTTCACAATTTTAATGCGAATAATCTTGATGACAGGAAGGATGGTAACACATGGAGCTCAGGACCTGCACCCCCACCTCCACCTGGTACACCTCCAGCCAGCAAAAACAAACCGAGTCACAAATCTGGAGGCAATAACACCCCATCCAGTGGTGATTCTGGGGGTGGTGGCAGCAAATCAGGAATAGGAGCTGGTGGTGTAGCAGGAATAGTGATATCCATCTTAGTTGTTGGGGCTATAGTGGCATTCTTACTGGTGAAGAGAAGATCAAGGAGGCCCTCCTCAGATATTGAAAAGCTTGATAATGAGTCATTCACCCGTCTGACATCGAATGAAGTGCAAGGTAATACCTACATTTTATAGCAACTTACATTTAGTTGGCCATCAGTAGCTGCAAACAATTTGGCATTATCCTTGACTCCTTGTAACTAATAGATTGATTTCTCCCATTTAAGAAGTTGGCTTCAGAATTTATTCTTATCTATGTGCGTGTTGTTAGGATATCAAAGAGTAGTTGGGCCCTTTAACATCAGCTTAAGCTTTTGGGATAATTGGTCAACCAACAATCTTTTTAACATGGTATCAGAGTAAGTTTTGTGTCCTTGTGTCTGTTCCTGGCAACTTTCCTGTCCTCCACCCGTCATTAATTCTTCACCTAGTGCCTTGCCCATATTTGAGTCATTGTGCAAAGCCCATTAATCCTTCTTCGGCTTGTGCCACGGTCCACGTGTAAAGCCCATTAATATTTCACCCGGTTTGCACACGAGGGAGAGTGTTAGAATATAAAAGGATAGTTAGGCCCTTTTCCATCCGTTTAAGCTTTTGGGATAATTGGTCCCCCAATTATCTTTCTAACACGTGTTTCTCTGTTTGGAACTTTGAAAAGTGAGATATGCAGATTGGACGATGAAAAAAGTAGGTAATTTCAAGTGATTGCTCAAGCACACAATCTGTTTAACCTTAGAAGTATTCTCCTTTGCACTGAGGCGATGATTTAAAGTCAACTTGGGTTTTCCACTGGGTGAGCTGGAAGATTATGTTCTTTTGGCAAGCATACTAGGGTGCAAATTGGGCTCCCTCCTAATAAATTATTTAGGGCTCCCTCTAGATGCTCTTTTTAGAGAGAAAAGAGTTGGGGATCGTATAGTTGTGAAGCTTGAGAAAAAGCTAGCTGAGTGGAAAAGGGACCACCTTAACAAAAGGGAGATTGACACTTATAAAAAGCACCCTATCTAATCTTCCAATTTGCATTTTTCTTTTAATCAATTAAAATTTGGCCCATTTCTCATTTCTTGAGTGTCATCCTTGCACAGGAGCATGCTAATCTTCTCCGTATATTTCCAACTTTATCATATGTCCCACAAGAGGACTAGTCTTCCAATTGACTTATGTCTCCCTTCTCTAGTCCGAGTGCAGTTGCAAGGCAATATTATTTTTAGCATCCAAAGGAGAATCCTTTTGGGTAACATGGAGGATAAGTACCACTTGGTGAAGTAGGGTGTTGTCAAACAACCAATTGAGAGGGGGTTTGGGCTTAAAATTGCTTGTTTCAACAAAGCTCTTTTGGGAAATGGTTATGGAGGTTCATGGTTCAAAAAGATCATATGTGGAGGAGGCTCATTAGTGCTAAATTTGGAGATCATAATGGTTTGATGTTCAAAGAGGGAAGTTGGTCCTTATGAGGTGGGGCTTGGAAGTGGATAAGAAGGGATGGGATACTTCTACACTTGAGATTGGAAATGTGGTGTCTACTTTCTTTTGCATGACTTGTGGTGTGGAGATACTCCTTTTGCTGAGATTTTTTCTTTGGCAGGGGATAAGGACATTTTGGTGGGTTCTTATATCTGTGCAACGCTCGGTTAAGTGGCTTGGGAGGTGTTCTTAATCCAAAATGCGCAATATTGGGAGATTCAAAGTCTAGAGAGGTTCTGTGAGCAGGTTTATGGTACTACATTGGACTTTGGGAAGACAAAAGGAAAAGGAATTTGAAGGCAAGGGGGAATTATGATGTTAAATCCTATTATAAAGTGCTAATTGGAGCATACTCCTCCTGAGTTCCTTTAAAGGTGGAAGTTTGATGGAAAACTTTTTACTATTTGATAACCTCCAAAAGAAAGGGAAAGTCTTAGTTGACCATTGCTATCTTAGCAATGAGGAAGCCAAGTCAATTAGTCATATCCTTTTAAGATGCTCTTTTTTGAGGCACTTATGGGAAACATCTTTCTCGGTTCTTGGAATCTCTTGGGTGACAGCTAGTCTTTGGAGGATGAGATTTGGGCTTGGAGGGCTATTTGTGGTTCAAAGGTTTTGAAGAAAGCTATAGCGTTAATTATTCTTTCTATCATTTGGATTTTCTAGAATGAGAGAAATATAATGGTTTTTGATGGGGAGGAAATGTTAATTTTATTTGTTAAAGACGTGGCTTCATACACTTAATTTTTGGGTTGTCATTCTTTTGTAAATGAGGATGAGCTTATAGAATGCCTTGCATTTTTGTCTTGTAAAGTTGTACATGGGTTGGGACCTCCTTGGTCCTCTTTAGACTCTGGTAATACACTTTTACTTATCAAAGAGAAACTTTATAGGCTGTTTTACATATATTCTTTTTAATTTATTTTCTCTTTCTCAGAGCAAATCTTTTTTTCTCTTTTTTCTTCTGCAAAACCATTATGCTTTGATTGTCTATTTTGTTCTCTTGATTTGACTATTAATCTTTGCTTCTTGTGCATAATATTGTTTGCAGAGATTAAGTCCGTACAGGCTTCCTCCACAGTTGACACAAAGACATTTGATACTTCTGCCTCAATAAATCTTAGACCTCCACCAGCGGAACGTCACAAATCATTTGATGAAGAAGATTTCCCCAAAAAACCTGTTGTTGTCAAGAAAGCAATCATGGTTCCTACAAATGTGACATCATATTCCGTAGCAGACCTACAGATGGCTACTAGCAGTTTTAGTGTTGAAAATCTTGTTGGCGAGGGGTCTTTTGGGCGTGTTTATCGAGCTCAATTTAATGATGGGAAGGTATTTTTCGTTTGCTCTTATTAAATCCATTTATGATGTCATTCTGAGGATAAGAACGTAATCTATTCTTAATTCTCCATTTAATTCAGATTCCAAGGTGAGAAGAACTTGTTTTCTTGATGATTGACTACATATTCATTGGTGAAAACATAAAGCTTTAAACACGGAGAGTGTGAGAGAATGACTAGAAGTAGATAGTGAATGTTAATACAGTAAACATATATATTGTATATTAATTTCCTTAGTGAAAGATGATCCTAGTAGATACTTTGTAGTTTTCAATTGGAAATTGTTATTTATCAAAAAAAAAACTTCAATTGGAAAATTTTCTCTATCAATATGATTGACTTTCATATCTTATTATCAGGTGCTTCGAATTGTTTTAGGAACCTTAAGTTGTACGTTATTTTTGACAATATTGTAGGTTCTTGCTGTGAAGAAAGTCGATTCATCAGCTCTTCCAGGTGAAATGTCAGAAGATTTTACAGAGATGGTCTCAAATATCTCCCAGTTGCATCATCCAAATGTAACAGAGCTGGTGGGTTACTGTTCAGAGCATGGGCAGCACCTGCTAGTCTATGAGTTCCATAAAAATGGCTCGTTGCATGACTTCCTGCATCTATCAGATGAATATAGTAAGCCATTGATATGGAACTCACGCATTAAGATTGCTCTGGGAACTGCACGTGCACTAGAGTAAGTTAATAATGAAATATTTGGCGAAGTAGATTTTTTTTTTAGTTTTGTTTTGATTTCCTTACATTTTAAATCAGCAATGCTAATGGAAAGAGTTGCAGATGATTTCGTTTTCTTCTTAACCTAAAACTGACTTTTTGCAATGGACACCCACTTCCTCTCTTTCACTCTCCCCTTTGATATTTGTTACTTGCCATTGGATTTCCTGATGTAGGGAAAGTATGGCTTTAGCATCAACAACATGATAAATATAAAAAAGACTTGTTACAATCAGAAAATATATCTCTGGCCCAAAAAAGACACAGAAGATATCAGAATAAAACTTGTTACCATATGTTAAATTGTTAAATGAGTAATATTGGCTCTAGTAGCTGTTGGATATAGTCCAACGTATTTAATAGCTCCGATAAATGTATATCAAATCTTTCCCATTCCTAGTTCGGTGGCTAAGCGGTTGGATGATATTCAAATGAGGTTCCTTTGGGGCAATTTGGGGGAGGAATACAAGCATCATTTGGTGAGGTGGGGTGTTGTTAAGCAACCGATTGGAAAAGGAGGACTTGGTATTAAATCCCTTTCTTTATTCAATAATGCTCTCCTAGGGAAATGGTCATGGAGATTTTTTGTAGAGGGATCATTTTTGAAGAAAAGTGGAGTTTGGGATGGATCCTAATCGGTGGATAACTACGGAATGGAGGGGGGCCTATAGCATAGGGGTTTGGAAATGGATTCGCAAAGGATGGGAAGCTATGGGTCCTTGTCTTTCCGTTATGGTGGGTAATGGGGAGAGAACTCGTCTTTGGCATGACGTGGGTTGGGAACACCCCTTTAAAAGATAGATTTTCGAATATGTATGCTATTGTGAGAGGTAAAGAAGCTCTTGTTTATTCTTGCATCTCCTTGATTAATGGTATAATCTCTTGGGATGCGCCATTGATGAAGTTTTGTATAGCTATAGGATGGATTTACTAGAGAGGATATGATTAGATGGAGGGATAGCCTAAATAAAGGGTTTGAGGTGAAATCTTTTTATAAGATTCTTCTTGATGGATTGACTAGAGAGGATATGAAATCTTTTTTAAGGTAAATCTTCTAGATTTTATGGAGTTTCTATCCTTTAGATAATCGTTGTACATGAGTTGCACCCCTTTTGGTGTGTTTCTTTATATACCTTTGTACTTATCAAAAAAATATATCACGAAGCTCCTGATGGTTAATCCTATGAGACTCCCCTAATGTGGCCTAGTGGGGTTCACATTTTCAAAATCTGCACAATCATATTTTCTTTGTCCTGTTTTTCAGGTACCTGCATGAAGTTTGCTCGCCATCTGTTGTTCACAAAAATATCAAGTCAGACAACATTTTACTGGACGCTGAGCTCAATCCTCACCTTTCTGACTCTGGCCTGGCAAGCTTTTTCCCAAATGCCGATCAGGTAAATTTTGAGCATCTTAGAATTTTACTGGTAATACATAAACTGGTAATTTCCTTCAATGAGCATCTTAGAATTTTACTGGTAACATATAAACTGGTAATTTCCTTAGATGTGAAGAATTTAGTTACCTGCTAGCATGGCATAACTATATTTTAATCTCATCTAACTAAACAAATTCCAAGTACAAAATAGGTCCTTCTTTTTTTGTCTTATACAGTGAAAGTTGGCCTTTTATGTTCCTGTATGCAGATTGGCATTTTAAAAAAAAAATCAAGATGGGATTAATACAAATTTTGCATATCTATTGCTTCATTATTAATTGTTAATCTCACAAGCTATAGGTATCAGAACAATATCATTTTGTGCATCTCGTCTAACTTACGTGGATTACATGTGAGGAACCATTTGTTATTCTCCTCAATTGAGCAATAACTGCCTGCCCCCACTCCATGGAACTGTGGAAGTGGGGAGTTTTTTGTGCGTAGCAATGGCAAAACTTTAAATGGTGTTGGCGTGATGCATGAGCCTTTTGCATCATTACCTTATTTCAAGTATTTGAGCTTTCTACTTTTGTGCTGAAACTTCATCTCTCTTCTATTATATGCAGGCATTAAACCATAATGATGAAGGGTCCGGATATAGTGCACCTGAGGTTGCCATGTCTGCTCAATATTCTCTGAAGAGTGATGTTTACAGTTTTGGAGTGGTTATGTTGGAACTTTTAACTGGACGTAAACCTTTTGATAGGTAAAGTTTCAACATATGAATAGTATGAAAGTGTCGTTACTTGATATAACTATTTCAAAAAAAATAGAGAGACAATCTGTTGGTTTATGATCTTCCTAATTATTGTAAGTGTTATTGACAGCTCCAGGCCAAGATCTGAGCAATCTTTGGTTCGATGGGCAACACCCCAGCTCCACGACATTGATGCTCTAGCTAAAATGGTGGATCCAGAACTGAAAGGGCTCTATCCAGTTAAATCTCTCTCCCGTTTTGCAGATGTGATTGCTTTGTGTGTTCAGGTAATATTAAGTCAAAAAGTGCAGAAATTGCTTATCCTGTCTTAGCAACTTTAATGAGATTTTGGGGTACCCGATAGATTTAGATGGAATCATTTGTTGGCTGATGGTAATCCGATCCTTTTATTCATTGTCTTGGTGCAGTCTGAGCCTGAATTTCGACTACCAATGTCAGAAGTTGTTCAAGCGTTGGTTGTGTTAGTGCAGCGAGCAAACATGAGCAAAAGAACGATTGGAGTTGACCAAGGAGGATCCCAACGAGGTGATAACCCAGATAATCAGGACTACATGTCTTAAATGGTCCAGAAAGAGTTTCAATTCAGCCCTACACTGTAAAATGTTCCCAAATAGTTTAGCTTAAATCTGTTGAAATGGACAAAAATACTTGCCATTTCGAGAGTGGCGACTTTGTTTTTTTGTTAATCATACTTCTGTTAATATTTCATTTTGCACAAGTTTGTTGTAACTCCTACCTGATCTAGATCTTCATAATTGGTAGTCAATTTTTTTCTGTTACATTGCCTGAATATAAGGTCAAGAGTTAACCACAAGGCATTCTTATTGCTTGACCATTAGTCTAATGCATGGAAGAAAAATCCTGCCCTGGATCGATCTTGCAAGGATCTGAGAAAGCACCAATCACATAATTGAAGCTATTGTCTTAAGAATGCATTACATAATTTTATGTATCATGCTGAGTACTAAGAATAACCATTTTGATAACCTGCCACTCACGATGATCACAATATCAACGTCCGCTAAACAATCAAGGTTCAGAATTTGAAACGTTTTCATCATGTGATTGGATTTTCATCATGTGATTAGCAATGAAGAAAAAAAATAGTATGCCAAGTGGTCTACAAATAATGCAACCAGAAAATAACCCAAGCACAGCAATTTAAAATACTTTATAAAAAAAATTAGGAACAGCCCCAGAAGGGAACCATACGGTCCACATCATTCCCACTAGAAGAAGTATAACAGCTAACTTCAGCTTGGATCAAGTTCAACTCAATTGTAGACCATGTATTTGGGTGTTGCACTGAACTTTTGGTACCCCTTGATGACCTTGTTCACTGCATCAAGGAAATCTTTCTCTGTCACTGTCTTTCATCGAGCTCGAATGGCATACATTCCAGCTTCTGTGCATACACTCCTAATATCGGCTCCTGACAAAAATAAAATCTGTCAGAAAAAATTTAGTATGACAATGAAAAGTATGTTGCGGACTTGACAATCTATTTGAAATGGAGCACAGCAGAAATGAAGAATGTTTACCGGTGGAATTTGGGCAAAGCCGGGCAAGAAGTTCAAAACGTATATCCCTTTCACAGTTCATTGTACGTGTATGGATCTTAAATATCTGCGTCCTACTCTCCAAATCAGGAAGACCAAACTCAACCTTACGATCCAATCTTCCAGGACGCAACAGTGCAGGATCTAGTGTGTCTGGCCTGAAAAATGGTACAAGCCAATCAACAATATAATCAAGCATTATGAACAATCTAAAAGCACTACCTTAAATATAGTCTACACATTAATAAGAGAATAAAGCAAGACAAAAGAGAGCAAATTCATGCACACAAGCAGATTTGTGGTGGAAGAGTGGAGAAGTAAATAAAATGCCACGTGACTAACCTATTTGTTGCCATAAGAACTTTGATGTTTCCACGAGCATCAAACCCATCAAGCTGATTCACAATTTCAAGCATTGTACGCTGGACCTCATTGTCTCCACCAACACCATCATCAAATCGTGCACCCCCTATGGCATCAACTTCATCAAAAAAACACAATACAAGCCTTTTTCGAGCGTGCCATCTGCAACAGATAACATCTCAGTTAGATAAAACAACAACTACAGATCGACAATGGATAACTAGAAGACAATTTAAACAGAAAAAAAAAATTAGAATATGATTACCTGAAATAGTTCACGAACCATCCGAGCTCCCTCACCAACATATTTCTGAACAAGCTCACTCCCTATAACCCGGATGAAGCAAGCATCAGTTCTATTAGCCACAGCTCTAGCCAAAAGAGTTTTACCAGTTCCAGGAGGCCCATAGCAGAGAACGCCCTTGGGAGGATCAATCCCAAGCTTTACAAATTTCTCAGGATGTAGCATGGGCAGTTCAACAACCCAGAAGAACAAAATTCATTAATTCAAGTATGACGTGCATCTATCACATCTAGACTAATAACTTATCCAAATTCACTATTTGTGGTGTTCACAAAAAGAACATTTGATATGTTAACAAGATAAACAGAGTGGTTAAGGGATATATATATATATATATATATATATATATATATAAAGAATCTACATGCACTTCTCTCATCTTCTCAATCTGCTCCTTACACCCACCAACATCATTATATGTCACATCTGGTTTCTCTTCCACTGTCATCATGGTCACACTTGGATCGATTTTTGGAGGCAAAGGAATCTGTATCTGATATTTATTTCGGTCAACTCTGCAATGATATAATAATGGTCAGCTAAAAAGAAGTTTGTATACATATTACACATGGATTACACACTAGAACTACAAAACTATTGAACTGTGAAGAAAACTAACAAAACATAATGTAAAATACACTAATGGCGTTGGTTGGGAGTAAAATTTTTAACTTTTGATGATTTAACCCAAACTATGCCAATATACAATGCATGGCCAAAACTTTTAGTGTGCATGGCATAATCCCACATATGATCCAAGGCACCATGATTGTAGTTCAATAAATAAATATTATAGATAACTGATAACTAAAGTGATATTGTTAATATGATTATGTATTAAAGTTTAAACAGTAGTACAATATAACCAAAGTGAAAAGATCACCAAGAATCACAATATAGAATGAGTTAAACTATCATCCTTGATGCATCTTCACGAGTAATCCCACTTACTGATCATGATAAATGAGGGATAAATATAGTTAGACTTCCAAGAGTCCTCTCACAGAATAAAGTGTTAAATTTTGACATGATATATCCAGCAGGGATATTTTATGCATCAATTAATCTCAGCTTAAGGTGGCATTCGCAACATCTGTCAACTGGTTAAGTTTGGTTCTGAATCAAATCCCATGAGGTGGCTTTACCAAACAAGATATAGCAAAATGTTTCTTATATTGGTTGAACACTTATAATTTGAAGTGAGAAGACTTCTCTCCTAATAATGGACATTGAATCATCAAACTAACAACCAAATTGTTAACAGGAAAGAATAGACCCTGCTGTATATGGCTGGCCTTGTTCTCTGGATTCCCAAATTTCAGTTCAGTATACGCACTTAACAAAAAAGACAGCATTACATGCCTTTGTAAACATATTTTAAATAACAAGAATAAGTTCAAGATAACATAAAGAGCATTTTCGCCTAATTCTTCAACACTGATACCAACAATATCTTTCAAGTATAAAAAAAGTAACCAATAATTTTCTCAAAGGAAACAAAACTTCATGCATTTTGCACTGAAAGAATATAAGGAAAATCAGAGAGGAAAAAAATGCTCATCATAAGAATGAAAGTGAACTTTGTTAACAAATAGAAAACCTACCCCACACGCATGCCCTCTTCTATATCGGTAGGAGAAACTTTGTCACCTAGCCCAACAACAAATTGCAGATACGAAAGGAAAAATAACAACAGAATAAAATTCAGATTCTAACTGATTTAAGGTAAGAAGTGACCAACATTTATCGGAAATGATATTTTAACCCTCAAAATAGCCACCCAAATTTGACACCCGGAATAGTGAACTAGTAATTTTGCACCACATCATGAAGCTTGACTAGTAAGTGACCATTTTACCCCCAAAAGTCACTGTAGCAAGTGGGGGATGGCTTCTGATTGGTCCATGCTTGGGTGGTAAAAATGGGTGTCATGGGCTGGGTGTTAACCTAGCAGCGCCCAACATTTACCCATAGAAACCTACTTTAGGTTGGTCAGCATGGAATAAATTTACACGTTGCAAGTGATTTCAGAAAGACCAATTTATGAGAACTTCTATCATAGAAAGAAAAAGGAAAATGTAACTGTTAATAGTTCCAGCAACTGCGTATACTACAAACACAGATAGACACACAAATGGACATATAATGTTAATAGACACACAATGTTAGCAATGCGAAGAAAGAAAAATAGAAGGCACTATAAGTTAAAGTATACCTTTGCAATTTGCTTAACATTGATAACATATTTGGCATCTTCAGTGTTTGGACTGATTATTTTTGTGTATCTTGCGACCTGGTTGACCAAAACAGTCAATGCCTCAGAAACACATTAATAAATGCTGACACTTTTGTCAAACCTCCTCTAGGAAATAAACAATACCTGAAGAGGCTGCTCATCCTGCATCATTTGCTTATCAGAGACAAGATCCCACTGGCTGGGTGCAGCTAATCCAGTATCAGATTCCTTGATACCTATTTTGCAATGCAAACCACTGATAGGATAACAAAAAGCATTTACTTATGCAAGACCAGTGCCAAGGTTTTCATCTTGGAGGGGCTAAAGCTGACATAGACTACAAAAGAAAATTCAATTGCAGTGACACCACCACTTCATTTATGCTCATGAAATTTAAAAGAAAATAAGAAAAAATAGTAATGAGAAGAAACTTGTAGCATCTTTTGTTGCTTCTCAAACTTGTTTTATACTAATCACAAGTGCCACAAAAGTATCATAGCAACAAACTATTATACTATATTCAGTGTATATATGTATATCTAAATGTAGTCTGTACAACTATGTGAATATTTGATTCCTCATGTTTACCGATCTAATATATTGGGGATATGTTGAGGGTTGTTACTATATCAAATGGGTATTGTTCTAATAACATGTTTCCACTAGACCGATATACGAGTGTTTAGATTTTTTACGTAACACATGCGATATTCATTGTGTGGATACATAAACTTAAAATAGTTATAGGTTATTCAGTAAAGTGAATTTCTTTACCCAAACGAAAAAAAGAATTCGGAAAAGTGAATTTAGTTGGCACAACCAAACCCAATACAATTGTCTTTACTCTTTGGATTGTGTAGTTTTAGTATGTCTTTATGATTTAAAAATGTGTGGATTTTGGTTTTAAATCTATTATGTTTTGTTATGAAATCTTGGAGGGTGCAATATGGAAAAAGATGACATTCTCTTAACTATCATATATATATATATATATATACAAGATTTTTTTTGGAGGTTTGGGAGGGACCCCTACCTCCACCAATGTATGTATGAACAACTATTTAACCATGTAGTAAACATAATGAAAAGAAAGAGGCCAACAAGGCACTCTAAAAAAGGAGAACCTACTACATAACTCATTGACCTTCTTGGCCATTTCCTTAATTTCCTTCTCTGCTTTCTTTATGCTCGTGGAATAAGGTCCTAAGCCCTGCAGAAACCATTGCAAGTGTGACGGGAGATGATAAAAACTATAACACCAAAAGAAAATAAAATAAAATTAACAGTGCAAAGAATTATTGCAACTCCACACATTTAAAAAGATGTGGTCACCATAACAAGGGCAAGGGCACAAATTAACTGCACTTATGTCAACTTCATCAATCCACACAAGCAGTAAATGAGAAATCAAATTTCAACAACCAAGAATCGATTTTTTTTTTATAAGTAACAACCAATAATCGATTTACCAATCACACAGAAATAACATGAAGCAAAACATGGATGAAGGAATCGGTGAGAGGAAACAGAAAAATTAAATGAACTTGAATCCCCATTACTTCAAAATTTTGTAAGGGGAAAACCTACTCAAAGTAGTTAAAAACAAGACCAAAAAAGCTTGCACCTCAGTCAATAAGACAAGAAATAAGATATTTAGATGACACTGAACAAGCTGCATCAGAATCCTAAGTATCGAGAGAAGTAGAGAGATTAATGATTTGGAAAGATACCATATCAAGTCCCATCCTAATCATTGCTTCCATCTAAAAGTGTCCCAAAACTATCAATCAACCCAGACAAATACACCAACATACATACTTATGAAAATTGCATAGAGAGCTGAGCTGGCTCTTATCTCCCCAAAACCACAAATAGGATGTTACAAACTAAAAGGTCCTTATTTGTATCAGCTGACCGCACCCTCTGATGGCTAATTAAATATGCATTCATATACGCTCAAGACACTCCTGAACACTAACGATCAATATAATCCTTCTCATAATGGTCACTACATCATTAAACCCACAAAAACATCAACGCCCAACAATTGCCCTGTCCCCCTCCCCACCCCCCCCCCCCCCCCCCACCCCAAAAAAAAAAAAAAAAAAAAACCCAAAAAGAAACTCGTGGGTACCATCTGTTTAGCGGAGAAATTTCTTAATTATTTATCTACCACTAACCAGAAAAGGAAAAAAAACTATCTGAAAATAATTTAGCTAAATCTTGCTCAACAGCAGCAATAATGAACTCGTTTTGTCCAGATATAAACCTACTCACTGAAGTTCGATCGTTTTAAAACCTAAAACAACTGCAAATATCGCATTTTCATAGACTTAAACTTAGCATAACGAACTCAAAAGATAAGACAAGTAGCAACAACATTAACAGAAACACTAGCGCCACAACAAACGCAAATCGAATCTCAAAAAATTTATTTTTTAATAAAAAAAGTAGAGCTAAAATTGAGGTAATCAAAGATCAGGTTTATATAAGTCTGAGAGAGTGAACGATTTGAGTTCGTGGGTCCTACATAAGTTTTGAGGAGAGCGATGTCGTCTTCGTCGAGAGGGCGTGGGTTCTTCTCGTCCTTGATCTCATCTTCTGCATCTCCTGCCATTTTTTCTTGATTTGATCTTAGCTTTGATATGATTCGATGAAACTGAATGATACACACACTGAGAACTTGAAGTAAAGGGTTCTTTCTTGCTGGAGTGGAAAGTCGACCAAAGATTGCTCTACTAGCTCTCTTTGCTTTGTCTTCTGTTTTAATATATATGAGACGAGCAAAGGAGAGACCAAGGCGTCGCACGTCCCTTGCACGCGATGTCGGGCCCTTCGACAATGACGAAAGGTGGGGGGAAAGAGTAGTGGTGACAATACGTCGTGCCAGCCCACGACCTGAACAAATTAGGCAGTACCGGTACATTCCACACTGTCACGTGACATATCATGTTTGATTTCAAGTGGATAGGATCCAGTCCGGTACAGTATGAAACACGATCCATAATATTTAATGAAATTCAAAATTATATACAATTTGATGTCATTAACATGATGAGTTAAGAAGAATTAGATGATAAATTTGATACTTTAGGAAAATAGAAGAAAAGTGAACATTATTACTTTATTTTTAGCATAATAGCACGTGATATACTAATTGTTTCAGTGCTTATCATTGCATCAAAATAAGCTTTTAGTATAGGTTCTAGAATTTTTTATGAATTGCGATCAAGACTATTACCGGAAATGATGCAAATGCTAGTATGCGCAAAAGATTAGCTAGATACAAAAGGTCGTACAACTAATATATTAAAGAAAAATCAATATAACGGATCGAGTGACGATTAAATATATTAAGAATGAAGAAAAGTTTGTATCTCCTTCCTCAAGTATAAACAGTGAAAAGTTAAATAATAATAATAATAATAATTTTTATCTTTCAAATTTTTAAAATTTCTAAGTTGTTTTTTTATATTTCACTTATTTGTAAGTCATTTTAAATTTTTTTTGTTTATTATCTGTTGTTATTTTTGTAAGTTATTTATTTAGAAGATTTTTGGAACTTGTAATTTTTAAGTTATTTGTTTATTTTTTTGTTTTTGTTCAATTTTTAAGTTATTTGTAATATTTAACTTTATCAATAAAATGATTGTTTTTCCATATAATTATAAGCATTCGATTTAATATTTACAAGTTTTTTTTTTTTACTATTTTCAACAAAAAAAAGTCAATATATACCTAATAGCCATGTGGGCCTTGGGCCATGCCGAGCCTACATTCTTAAAAAATTGGCATGGCACGACACAACACGAAAGAGAGGAAGGCACAGTAAGAAAGCCCGGCGGCCGCCTTGTGTGGGTCGTGGGCCAGCATGACACGACCCATTGCCACCTTTAAAAATAAGTGAAGCCCAAGAATTCTTTTTTTTTTTTCGATACGAGTTACACAAGAATAATGTAAATATGAGCAGAAATTGATTTTAGATATTTTGTACGAAAACAAATAATTTTACTAATTAAGCTAGCTTATACTCACCTTAAGAATCTTTTCAATTACACCTTAAGCGAGCTTGTGGTAATTAAAAAAAAAAATCAACGAACATGAACCCACAGTTAACAAATTTAAAATTCGTTACAAAAATTTATTAAAAGCCAAAAATACCCTCATATATATGAATTTCATGTGTATCTCTCTTTGTGCAAATCAACTCTTTAAACCTTTCTCACATATGTTGATCATTTTTTTTTCTTTATCTATGTCTTTTCTCTCACACACGAAATTCATGAGAGTTGATAGGAAGTGCTACTACTCAACGGTGATGTAGTAAGGTAGGGTTGTTGCACAATCGCAAAGGCTATTGGGAAAATCAATTTTAAAATGTTTTGACTGATGTAAAAATGGAGGTAAAATGAGAGAATTGAAAGGAATGGAAAAGCATAGGAACATAATATAAAGGAAAAACAAAATTTTGAGCAATTTTAACCTCTCTATTACCATTTATTCATACATTCAAGGGTATTTTGGTCATTTTGTTAGCTTTTTTTTTTTTTTTTTATCAAAGTTCTTAGTGGCAATTATGGATTGGACTGATTTAAAATGTACTTAATGTACTTTGGGCTTGATTGTCCACTTTCGAAAATAGAGGAGTAGGTTGTAATTATGAGTAAAACTCAAAGATGAATTTATAATTTGCCTATTTAAAAAATATTCAAATATTCCTTTAACATAACTATGAGCTTGAGCTAAGCGAACATGTCTTTTTAATTAATAAGCTCCATTTTTGTTGTTGAAAATGATGCAATAACGTACAAAAAAAGTTAAGTACAATAAGCTCCAAAATTGGAAAGCGAGATTTTAAAGTGTGCGATAGCTAAATGTCATATTTTAACCTAATTAACATATATAGTAAACTTTTCTCCAATTATAAAAAAAACAAATAAAATAAATGCATTTATGAGATTAAAGTACATCATGAGGAAGTTGACCAAACATAAGTGAAGCTCAACTTTAACTTAAGGCAAGTTAAGGATGAGGTTTTTGTAAGACCGGTTAGGTAAGGGTTCAAAAATCTCAATTTAAATTTCAATTATGTCAAGTTGGAGGTTTATGAATTTTTTATACTCTAACCCAACTCGAACCCCCAACTTGATTTTTTAAAAATATATATTTATTATGTATATATTTCAAACCTTTATTCCAAACCCTACAGAATAAAATGCAACGGTAGAAATCAAAACTTATTTCACTAGCAGGTTTATTAACTCTCACTAAATCAACTCTAAGCAATACACCCTTATATCTCTTTTTGGGTAAGTGGATTTTATTTCCTTGTAGACTATTCATTACAAAAAGAATTGGTGGCAGTACTTTTAAAGCCAAGGTTAATTGGAAAGATACTTGTTTGTCATAATCGGGAGGAGGTCTTGGATTAGAGAATTTCATCGAATGGAACATTACAAATGCTTTGAGAATTATTTGGTTGTTGTTTATTAAAGCAGGTCACTTTGTGTTGCTTAGATTCACCTTAACATTTTCAAATGAAAAAGCTTTGGTTTGCTAAAACCCCTACTAATTCTTCTTAGATTTGAAGGAAATAATTGAAGATCTTTAGCCAAACCTTTCATCAAGTATATCTTGAGAAACAGTAAGGGAATATTCCTTTGGTTTGACAATTGGCTTCCTATTGGGTTTCTTGTTGAGAACTTTAATATTATCAGAATCATTTATGATCGAGGCCTCAATTTATATGCAAAAGTTGATCTTGTTATTGTTAATGAAAACTGGAGCTAACATGCTGCAAGATCATAGGATATTGTAAAGCTACAATATGTTATTTATCCCATGATGAGTGCCAAATATTGCATGTTTTGACCCCTTAATTTACATTTGTTAGCTTAGGAATTTATTACTTTGAGTTGTTTTTCATTGTTTTACAGGTTTACAAGCTTGGAAAGGAGTTTCACTAAATTGCCAAAATTGCTCGTACAGATTAGCCATTTTTTAGGATTAAACTGTATTGATTCAAGAAGAACCAGGAGATGAACCATATATGCTTGGAAAGATCCGAATGTCTATTTTCTGAGGAATTTTATGGATCAATAAAATGATTTTTCTAGAGAAAGTTATGGCAGTTTTAGTAGACAAAGGTCAGGCTGTGCATGATTTCAGCGTGACAGATCAGCCATTTTTTAGGATTAAACTGTATTGATTCAGAAAGAATCAGGAGATGAGCCATATATGCTTGGAAAGATCCGGATGTCTATTTTCTAGAAAATTTACGGATCAATAAAATAATTTTTCTAGAAAAAGTTATGGTAGTTTTAGTAAACAAATGTCAAAGAGCAAAAGCTAGAATCTGTAGTATCCCACATCGGATTGGAAACACATTGCACTTGTTATGTTTCCCTATATAAGCCCCTATTCACTTCATCTTTAGGAAGCAATCCAAGTGCCATTTTGGTGCAATTTGGAGGACTTCTACTAGCATTCTGGTGGATCTCCAAGGGCTTTGCTACAAAGGGGGGAAGCGCTGCTCAACAACTGTGAGTGAAATTTCTCTCAATATATAGTCAGTTTTAATTTATTTCTTTTTGAGTTTTAATGCTTAGCACTTTAATTGTGCAATTTAGTTTCATAATCATGAGTGGCTAAAATCTTCGGTTAAGGTTGAAGATGAAGCATTTCCATTGTTTAGCATTATATTTTCAGATATGTTCATACAATTCTGATATTTTTAGGATTAAATGTTCTATTTCAATTGTTTGAGTAAATTCTTACGATTTATAGTTTTTAAATTGTTCAAGTTGGATATTCCGTGTGTTTCATCTGATGGATACATCAAATCATTTTGATTAAATTGGATATCCTTTGTGATTTGTAAATTAAACGGATACATTAGGTGGTTTTGGTTTAATTAGGGTATTTGTTGTGATTTGTTTAAAGTTGGATTCATGGAATCATTTGATAAACATCTTTTATATAGAATATGAAGATATGTGCTTTACTTTGGTGAGGTGGATTCAGAAACCTTAGTGTTTTTATCATTTGTTTTTAAATCAATTTAGTTTAGTTTATATTTGTTTTGCAAAATACAATTTAAAATTCGGAACTAGGTTAAGATAAGGTTAGTTTAGATAAAATTATATTTTCACAACGCAATTCCCTGTGGATTCGACCTCGCACTTGCACGACACTATATTGCAAACGACTAGTGCGCTTGCGAGTAATTTAAAACTCACAACATCCCATCCAATTGGATACCAATCAACTTGATAAATTTGTTTGGATTCACACTCCAAGTGGTAAGTTTCAAACCAAAGCTACTTAAGAGAAATAAAAATCAAACATCCAAAGATACATGATTTGGCTCAAACTACTTTAGTTTCTTTTATATTTTCAAGCATAGTTTTATTAGATGGTTAGTTATTTTGGATAAATTGGCTACCAAAACTAGGTTAAGGCACTAAGGCCTTTCCGTGGATCCTCTTTGTTTATTTTGTGGTTACTTGGATGAAACAAGAAATCATCTCTTTTCAAGCTGTAACTTCTTTAATCAGCTATGGACTCAAGTCTTACATCTATCTGGTATAAATGGAAGATCAATTGGAATGAATTATAACAGGCTAATCACCATTTTAAAGTGAAAAACATGCTTGTAAGCTTGTTTAAAAATTATCTTGAACTTGTTACATTTGCCACATCTGACAAGAGAGAAATTAATTTAGGTTGTATAAAAACCTCTTCCATAGTGTTGATCAGTTACTTGATTTTGTTCTCTTAGCGAAAGGCATGTTCATTAGGTTGAATGAAGTTCATGTCGAATATATGAGCAAAACATTCATAAAAGTTGTACTTTAGCTTTTGGGTGTTCAGTATGTAAGTTCCATAACAAGGGGGTCAGTTTCTCTTTCAACAAAACGTTTCTAAAGCCGAATTGGAGAATAAGCATGAAGCCATAGTTGTAGTATCCACAAAGGTCCAGAGCGATTGGATTGCTGTTTTTTCTGGATAATATCTTTGACCAATGCGTTAATACTATGATATAAAGAATCTAAAATGAAAGAGATTAGATCAACAACTTGACTCTCACAATTTCTTGAGCCATTGGTAGATATTCTTTCACTATTTTTTGAGAAGAAACACAAAGAATAAATTTTCATAGCCAATAGAAAAGGAAAGTTGTGAATTCTTTCAGTTATACTTTTGTCCTTTATTTTCCTTGACGCACTATGTAGAAACTCCCATAATTGGTGGTCAAGGAGTGAGTATCAACTTGTAGTTCATTAGGATTGAGTATTTTCATGCAGGTATTAGTTGAAATTTGACCAATAGGGGCAACCAATATGATGCCTGCCAAATCTAAAGGTGTGACAGTTAGGTTTCCAAAAGGAAAAACAAATGTATTGGTTGAGGATGACCACAAAACAAACGACCGCGACAATTAGGGTATAATCTTTCCTAATGGACACTTTGAGAAATAAAAGAGATTAGAATTCTCTAGATTGTCCAAAGCATCCCTTTTTTTGTGTTTTGGGATTCTATTTAACTAGTTAATGAAGTCAGAATTTAAGCTCGGCCAAGTTCTTATTTTTTTATTATCTTTAATGAGCGAGAAGAAAATGATTTTCATTTCCCATAAGAATTTTTCTTATTCTAATTTTGGGAATAATTTGTAAAATTACGAAGGAGGTTCTTGAGCAAAGGAAAGACCTAACATCGGTGCAGTGAAATGTTCGTCATGGGTTAGGAACTGAATGTTTATCTCGACAATATTTCTAGTAAATACCAAATTCAGACGAGTGGTGGCATTGAAGTACTGTGCTGAAGATGAAGGGATGGTTGATGGAGTGACCATTCTTTCAGAAGTTTGGCCTTCACTTCATGGATTGGTCTGACTTTGGCTATGAGATTTGCATGTTGTTCTCTTGTTTGCCATCAAAGTTGACATTTCAAAAACTTCAGTTGAAGGGATGTATTGATTCGATGAATTAGGGCTTGAAAGATGAGTCAAATCTAAAAAGTTTGCTTCGTGGCTTTGTTGATTCTGTTGGTTTATAATACAACTGCTAATACAATTGCTGACAGTACTAGCAAACAATAGCTAAAAGACTTAGAGAAAGAAGAAGAAGACAACAAGAGTAACAAGACAGAAAAAGGGAAAAGAAATGATAGTGAAGCAGCTGTCCAGGAGCCTAAAAAGTCCCCCTCCAAGGGTTAAAGCCAAGACAATCCGGATAGCACAAGGGAAATGATTAAGAAGAAGTCAAGATTAGTTAGTTAGTTACAAAGAGGTTAAGAGTTGCTAAGTGTAAAACAGAATTGTAACTAACTTTGTAACTCTCAAACTTAACTAACTTAGTAGTCCTAAACTTATATAAAATAGGACTTGTACTCATGTACTGAATCAATCAATGAAAATTTCCATAATTCCTTTTCTCTCTTTGTTACAATCTTGTAGCATTCTTGGAGTTAGACTTGTACTCGAAATCAAGTCACTCTTTTTAAGCTAGGGAAGGCATCATTGGTGCTTTCTTTGACTCTATCATCTTCTCCATTTTTTCCTTTCAAATCTCTCAACATAGATGAAGGAACAAGATTAAAGAATAATGAAGTCACATGGGAAAAAATTTAACAACTCCATAAACAAATGAAGGATGTGATCCTGGATTCCTTCCACTAACTTGAACAAAAAATGATCAAAGCCACCTCTGACATAGAAGAAGTAAAGATCACTCTTAGTAAACATGATTCTCCCACACCATCATTTCATGATAATTAAGAAGAAGGCAACTGTCCACCCTACAATGTGGCACCATTCAAGGAAATCAAACTAGATTTTCCAAGATTTAGTTCAGGAGATCCTTCAGATTGATTGTTCAAGGTGGATCGATTCTTCTTGTATCATAAAATTGCTGAATTCTACAAGCTTACTATGGTTTCTTTCCACTTATATGGTCCAACATCAAGTTGGTATTAATGGATGTATCAAAGCAATCAATTATGATGCTGGAAAGAATTTGTTCATGCCTTACAAGAAAGATTTGGACCATCTCTCTTTAATGATCCCCAAGGCAACCTCGCCAAGCTAACACAGCAAACAACTGTCCAAGATTATCAAGATAAGTTTAAAGCACTACTTGCAAGGTTCCTAGCCTTACTTTGTAGTTCTTGAAGAGTTGTTTCATTTCAGAACTCAAACCTTCAATCAGGAAGGAAGTCCTGCTGTAGAGACCCCTAGTTTACATGAAGCCATTAGCATAACAAGAATGGTGGAGGCAGAAGTGGTTGAAAGATACTTATCCATAAGGAATTGGGGCTTTAAACTAACTAAATTTTTTCTCTCTTAGGTCCTAGACTAGTGCAACAACCTATACCACCATTGTCATGACCAAAAGACATTGTCAAAAGGCTTACACCATAAAAACAACAACTGAAGAGGGAGAAAAGACTATACTTAAATTGTGATGAAAAGTATAGCTCACGATACAAATGCAAGAAACAAGACACAATGTGTTTTTTTGAAGGAATGGAGTCAGAAGAGAACACCATACTAGAGGAGTCCAACATTCCAGAAACTTGGCTTATAGGTATTGATACTAGCCCTGCTATTAGCTTTCATGCATTAATGAGTCATGCATCTCCTCAAACATTAAGGTTACAAAGAACGATCGGGGGACAAACATTATAAGTGCTAATAGATGGAGGTAGTACACCCAATTTTATCCAAGAAAAAATTGCACACTTCTTGAGATTGATCATTACACCTTCACATCATTTCAAAGTACAAGTAGGGAAGAGTGAGTACTTGTCTTACATTGTTAAGTGTCATGCAGTAGAAATATGGCTGCAAGATCATAAGTTTAGTACTTATTTCTTTATTATACCTGTCTAAGAAACTGATGTTGTGTTAGGAGTACAATGGTTATAGAATTTAGGTCCTATCACTATTGATTATAGGGCTTTAACCATGAAATTTGTGTGGGAGGAAAAACTAGTATTGTTACAAGGAAAACAAAGACTAGATTGTGATATCGTGGGGTATAGCAAACTGATGAAGATAACGATTACTGATTCATTATCTTCATGTTTTATGTTAATGTCCATTTTTGACCCTCAACAGAAAGAACAAAGGTTCATGATTTACAAACACCCATTTGACCCCCAAATTCAAAACATCCTAAAAGGGTTTAAGGTAGTCTTTGATGAACCTAATGGCTTACCTCCAACAAGAAGAGTGGATCATAAGATCTAATTGTTACTTGGTTCTTCTCCTATAAATATCAAGCCTTATAGGTACCCCCCATTTTCAAAAGATATAAATAGAGAAACTGGTTAAGGACATGTTCCAAATGGGAGTCATTTAACACAGCACAAGCCCTTACAGCTCCTCAGTTTTGCTAGTAAAAATGAAAGATAGAAGTTAGATGTTTTGCGTGGATTATAGGGGGTTGAATGTAGTCACTATCAAAGACAGGTTTTATCGCTACTATGGATGAATTGATTGATGAATTACATATTGCTAAGGTATTCTCAAAGATAGATTTGAGAGTTGGATATTATCAAATCAAAATGCATCCAGAAGACATTGAGAAAATAAAATTCAGAACTCACCATGGCCATTATGAGTTCCTGGTTATGTCTTTTGGTTTAACAAATGCTCCCTTCACTTTTCAAGCCGTAATGAACCAGATTTTTGAAGTCTATCGAATAAAGCTTATCATAGTCTTTTTTGATGGAATCTTAGTATATAGTCATTCCATGGACACCTGGAGCATTTAAAACTGTTGCTTTGTTTACAAAAAGCATATATGTGTGCTAAACTATCAAAGTGCAGTTTTGGCACATCTTCAATTGACTATTTGGGGTACATAATAGTAGTGGAATGTGTGGCATCTGATCCCCAAAAGATCAAAGTTATGTTCAAGTGGCCTACACCAATTATTATAAAGAATTAAGAGGCTTTCTAGGCCTTACTGGCTATTACAGAAAAAAATTTAGAGACTATGCTTCAATTGCTTCACCACTAATTGACTTCCTCAAGAAAGACAATTTTCAATGGAATGAATGTGTAGCTGAGGCATTTCAGAACTTGAAGGTTGCAATGAATATAACCCCAATCCTAGCATTGCCATACTTTGTTCAACCCTTTGTGCTTGAAACTAATGCATCTGGTTATGGTATTGGAGTTGTCCTTATACAATAAGTCCATCTTATTGCATTATTTAGTAAGAAGTTGTGTCCTTTATTATAAGTAGTATCAACCTACATTAGAGAAATGCTTGCAATCACTACAGCTATACAGCATTGGAGACAATACTTGCTGGGTTTTAAATTCTTTATCGACATATAGTAAAGAATTTTAAGGGCTTCACTAGACCAGACAATTCAAACACCACAGTAACAAGTATTTCTAAGGAAGCTCGTAAGCTTTAGATTCCAAATTGTGTACAAGCTTGAAAAAGACAATATGGTTGATGATGGCTTATCAAGGATGCACCCAGACAATAAGGACAAGGTGTAATACCCATGTTCTTAAAGTAAGGGTAAAGAAGTAATTAGATAGATATGACATGAAATTAAAATAATATATATATGAAAGATTTATTATTGAATAAAATAATTATTTTGAAAAAAAATTCGGTGCAAATACCTGGATTCCAAGTGTAAACTGCCCAACATGCAAAGAAATGCATGTTGGATAGTGTAAATGGGGAGAACAGTGGTGGCAGACAATTTAGTATATATAATTTATCTTTTTATGTCTTGTTTTGTATTTTTTACCAAATCTTGTTTAGTTTTCTTCTTTCTTCAGTTCAAATTATTCTATTTCTTTAAACACCTGGGGACTCAAAGAAATGTTGAAAAATTGAAATTTTGAAGAAGTTTACAAGAGAATTTTATAGAGATTCAAGAAAAGCTTTAAGAAAAACAAAAGGTGTTGACGATCAGCAAAATTGCTGAAATGAGCAGGAAAGGCAAGGAGGTGATCCACGGGTAGTTTTAACTGCTACATGGCGAGTTAGATTTATTTTTAGTGATTGAGACTATTAAAAATATGAATTTATGATATTTGAATAAATGGTTTAATTAAAATGATTTAACGATGTACTTTTCGATAAGTATGGTAATTGATTTGGTTTATTGCTTTGGGATTTAATAAAATGTTGAATATTAATTATATGAATAAATGAAAAATATGCTGAGAAGTTATATGAAATTTATGACAATATGATTGAAAATTTTATATGATGTATGAGGAGATGATTTAATGAAAATGATAAAAATAATAATTTTGAGAAAGAGCTAGATAGCTAAAGTAAATGCTTGAATGTATGCTTGTTTTTATATTATTGCTCATATGCATAAAATAAAATACCAGGAAGGCAGTTGGTTTGCTTGTTTCCATATTATTGCTTATATACATAAAATAAAAGAACCGAAAAGGCAGCTGGTCTAGCTGAAAATAAAAGAACCGGGAAGACGGTCGGTCTAGCTAAAAATAAAATAACCAAGAAGATAACCAGTTTAGATGAAGATAAAAGAACCGAGAAGACAACATGTCTAGCTGAAAATAAAAGAACCGAGAAGACAGCCGATCTAGCTGAAAATAAAAGAACCGGGAAGGCAGTTGATCTAACTGAAAATAAAAAAACCAAGAAGGCAGCCGGTCTAGATGAAAATAAAAGAACTGGGAAGGCAGTCGATCTAGCTGAAACATGTTGACATGTGGGAAGACATTCCCAAATAATAATATGAAATGATCTGATGAGAAAGAAAGAAAGAAAACTTAAATTCATGCATTACATTTGTTTTAATTATTGATTATTATCGATTGAGATGCTAAAGCATCAGTCTTGATTGTGATATGATTGATAGACAAATGAGTCTCACAGAGAGACAGATATGATGAGAAAGAAATATGACAGTATGATATGATAAAAAATGATTTGCTTAATTGATTATATGCTGTGAACCTCATAACAAGGTAAATAATGATGTTTAACTGAAAATCTCAAATTGATTAAATATATGAGTGTAGCTCGAGGTTTCAACCCAAGAGGGGGGTGAATTGGGTTTTTAAAAACTTTTGCGAAATTTATACAAGTTTATAAAAACTGATAAGCAACAAATAATTAATACAAGTAAAAAGCTGTAAATAAAGAGTTTAAGGAAAGAGGATGCAAACACAGTTATAGTGGTTCGGCAATATCGGATTCGTTCCGACCTACGTCCACTCTCTTCAAGGAACTCCTTGAAGTAATCCACTAAGAAAACTTAGTCGCACAACTTAGCCGGGTGTTGCACAAACCGTACACAAGCAATTTACAGGAATTGCTTAAACCGAAAAATCCCCTTCCTTTCGGAAGTTTCCCCTTCCTCTCGGAAGTAATCCCTTTACAAAGATGGTGTAAAGTAAAAGGTAGAGAGACAACAAATGAAAGCTTATTACAACAGAAATGTCTCTCTTTCAAAGTAAAGCTTGAAGAAATGGCTCAATAAGATTATTTCAAAGCTTTTTGTGTTTCAAGAGTATAAAAACTTGATTATATGAGATCAACTCTTTTTGAATATTTGCATCTTGTTTTTGAATGCTTTGCTGAATGGGTTTATATAGCAATCAATTAATATGGCCGTTTTGGACTTTAATTTGAAAAAGATTTACTTTAAAACGTTTAGATTTGGAGTCCAACGGTCATATTTTTGAACTACCAGTCGACTGGGTCGAGAGTCTAGTCGACTGGGTTCACTTGAAAAATACACGTTTTCAGACCTTCTGGGCATCCAGTCGACTGGTATATATCATCCAGTCGACTGGGGACTTTCTGTCCATTTTACCAGTCGACTGGGTTGATTCATCCAGTCGACCGGAATATTACTGGTCAATGTACCAGTCGACTGGGTTAATTCATCTAGTCGACTGGGTACCTTCTGACCCATATACCAGTCGACTGGTATATGTACCCAGTCGACTGGGTTGTCTTCCAACCCATATTTTTTTTTGATTTTCATTAAAAACATTTAAAAATAATGGTTTTAGAAAAACCTTTTGTGTTTGAGCCATTGAACAAGCTAATACAATGTATGAGTGAGACTTACATTGGTTCTAAACCTTAAGACCTATACTAGATCTTCAGTCTTCACTTGATACTTGATTTGGTTCGAGTTTTTGTACTTTGTTCCTTGGTTGAATGTGTTTGATCCTTAATACAACTTAGTTTAAACATGTTAGTTAAATAACAGTTGTGTTTTGCCATCATTAAAATACGGGCGAGGGTCAACAATCTCCCCCTTTTTGATGATGACAAAACTAATAATGTAAAAACAGTTTTAAAAACTAAGTGTTAAGATTTTACAAAAATTTGGACAGAGTCTCCTCTGTTTTTCGAGTAAAACCACCCTGTAAACAAGCAAACACAGTTTATATTTCTTTCAACCAATCCAGAATTAAACTCAACCAATCAATAAACGTTTTTACAAAGATATGGAGCAATGCTCCTCCTAAATCTATGCATTGGTTGCGTTTTACTTAGATTTTCTCGTTTTACTTAGATTTTCTCGTTTTTCTCATTTTTCTCCCCCGTTTTGACAACAGCAACTAAAGGGGGCATAACATAAAAAATAAGCTACTTAGCCAATACAATCAAATAGATTATTAGAATACAAAGATGTACGCGAAGATTTGGCTTCTTTCGAATTTCAAAAGCCTTCCCGAGAAGAACCGGAAGTTTTTCAAGCATATAAGCATTTTATAGCAATTTTAGTGACCAAACAGATATTTAAAACAGTTCTAACATATCACAAATAGCGTAAATAAATGCAAGAAATATGGCTAATAGTATTACATCATCATAAAGAAAAAGTCAATATAAGTAGGGCCTCATAGAGCCATAACTAAGAAAAACAAACATGAGATGTCCGTGCTATGTGACAAATACTGGAAAAGTGCTAAGAACTGATAAACGAAAGAGACTCATGGTGCGGGAGAGTCCGAGCTGTCACGAAGAAGTTCCCTAATCTCAGCTAGGGAACCCTCGGTGTGCTCTCGATGTAATTCGAAGTCATCCCGTAGATGGTCTATGGAGGAGCTCAACCTCTGATAATCGGACTGCATGGACTGAAAACCAGACTCCATCATCATCTGAAGACTCGTGATAGCTCGTAGGATGTCACTATATCCAGTCTGACCAGTACTCGAGCCACCAATGGGAGGTGCTCGGGTATCTGTCTCCATCTCAGCAGCCGTATCAGCATCCTCATCACTGTCACTCGCATCCTCTCGAATCCTTAGGCGCTTTCCGGCCTTTGGATAGAGAAACTCTTCACGAACAGTACATCCCATCTTCTTCAGAGATGAGATGTTGATGATATCCGTCAATCCGATATCCTGAGCCTCGGAGGCAGGCAAAGGTACCCGGAAGTGCTGGAGGATGAGCGTAATGAGCATCCCATAAGGAAGACACCCGGAGTCGTTTGCTTCGCCGTTTATCATGTTAGCGAGCAGCAGAGGATATATATTGAAGTGGTGCCCAGATTTTAGGCACCAAATCAATATCGTATCTATTTTTGATAGATACCTTCTACTCCCGAGTCTCGGGTGAATGGTCCAACTGACAATCAATTGAAACATCTTTGAGTCGAGGGGCAAGTCACTACATGTGTGAAATGTAGTGGGTCTGTACATATAGTTAGGGTCGCCCCTGACTATCCGACAGGCCTCCTCAACTTCAAAGTTGTCTGGCCATCCATCCAGACTCCATTGAACCCCCCTTATAGGGATTCTCAGAATGCTCATCAAGAGGTCAGTGTTGACCTCAAACTCCACACCGCTAACTCTGGTTCTGAATCTCAGAGCCAGAGGACTGGGTTTCACCAAGTTCGCATAGAACTGGTGAATCAGTCGCGGGTAATATTTTTCATGAATTCTGACCAGTGGGGTCAGATTTATTGCATCAAAGGCTGGTAGAATATCGGAATTACCATGATGAATGGATTCGAAATCAACGACTCTACCCATCATGATTTTCTTGTGACGGATTATAGAGTTATACCTCTTATGAGCCGCTGGGCTGTAAAACAGAGCCTGCTCCAACTCTGTTCTGGGCTCCTTGCTGGATGACCCTGCTACTCCCTTCCCTTTTGACTCCGAAGCTGAAGGTTTTGAAGACTTTGGCTTTTTAGGCGCATTAGGTCCACTTGTTGTGAGTTTTATACGGATTTTGTCACTCATTTTCGAGAAATTTGAAGTTTTTGGAAAAAGGAAATTTGGTGAAAATGAGAGATTTTAACCGTAGAAAGTTAAAAATCTCTTTAGGAATGAGTAGATCGGTGTGTTTAGAAGGGATTTGGATGGTTTTTAGATCAAAAAGATGATCTTTTTTAGAGAGAGAAAGCTTGGGCTCTTTGAAAATGGAGTAAAAATGGCGAAAATGAACAGTCCCTTTTATAGAATCGCGATACCAGTCGACTGGGTAAACGTACCAGTCGACTGGGCCCCTTTGAAAAGATGAACAGTTTCTTTTCCAGTCGATTGGGTAAACGTACCAGTCGACTGGGTCATCTGGCAGAGAGTTACCAGTCGACTGGACTATTTTTACCAGTCGACTAGAGGACAAGGGTTTTTCAAAAAGATGGCTCCAAACAGGATTTTAATTTTATAGACGACTGGAGAAGATTTACCAGTCGTCTGGTTGAATTGGCAGAGTGTTACCAGTCGACTGGGTCAAAATTATCAGTCGACTGGAATATCTGGCAGAGACTTACCAGTCGACTGGGTCACATGTACCAGTCGACTGGACTCTTAGCAAAATTTTTAGTCTGGTATTTTAAGCACGAATTTGTTTATCTATGACATTTTTGAGTGAAGGGAATAATTAAACATGGATTAATACTCTATCACTCAATGTCAAACATGCAAATGATGAAATGAGATGCAATCAAACATTCAATTTATCAAAATCAAGCAATCCCATCAACATTCTAATCTTACAAAAACTAGCTGCACTTAAGGGTTTTGTAAGAATATCAGCTATTTGATCTTCTGAAGGTATAAATTCTAATCTTATATCACTTTTTTGAGCATGATCTCTTAGGAAATGATGTCTAATCTCTATATGCTTGGTTCTAGAGTGCTGAATAGGATTTTTGGTTAGGTTGATGGCACTAGTATTATCACAAAATATATGAATATTTTTGTGGTTCATGCTATAGTCTTCTAGTTGTTGTTTCATCCATAGTACTTGGGCACAACAACTGCTAGCTGCTACATATTCCGCCTCAGCGGTTGATAGTGCAACTGAATTCTGTTTCTTGGAGAACCAAGAAGTTAACATAGCACCTAAGAATTGGCATGTTCCACTTGTGCTTTTTCTATCTAACCTACATCCAGCAAAATCAGCATCCGAATATCCTACTAGCTCAAAAGATGATTCTCTAGAATACCATAATCATATGGTCTGGGTTCCTTGTAGATATCTAAGGATTCTTTTTACTGCAACTACATGTGATTCCTTAGGATTAGATTGAAATCTAGCGCACATGCATACACTGAACATTATATCAGGTCTACTTGCAGTCAAGTACAGTAAAGCACCTATCATGCTTCTATAATATTTAGAATCTACAGTTTTACCTCCTTCATCAAGATCAAGTTTGGTGGTTGTGCTCATAGGCATTCCAATTGGCTTTGAGATTTCCATCCCGAACCTCTTTAGTAGATATTTGATGTACTTTTGTTGATTGATGAAGATACCTCCTTTTAGTTGCTTGATTTGCAGTCCAAGGAAGTAGGTAAGTTCTCCCATCATGCTCATTTCAAATTCACCTTGCATGCACTTTGCAAACTCTTGACACATAGATTCATTAGTAGCACCAAATATAATATCATCAACATATATTTGAACTATCAAAGTGTCATTTTTGTGAGTTTTTGTGAAGAGAGTTGTATCTATTCTTCCTCTTACAAAATCATTATCAATCAAAAATTTACTTAGTCTTTCATACCATGCCCTTGGAGCTTGCTTCAACCCATATAGAGCCTTAGAAAGCTTGTAGACATGATTTGGAATACTAGGGTTTTCAAAACCAAGAGGTTGTTCAACATAAACCTCTTCTTCTATAAAGCCATTTAAAAATGCACTTTTCACATCCATTTGAAACAGCTTGAATTTATTAAAGCATGCAAAGGCTAATAACATTCTAATAGCTTCTAATCTAGCTACTGGAGCATAGGTTTCATCAAAATCTATTCCTTCCTCTTGGTTATATCCTTTAGCAACTAGTCTAGCCTTATTTCTAGTTACTATACCATTTTCATCCATTTTATTTCTATATACCCATTTAGTTTCAATAATTGAATGATCTTTAGGTCTTGGAACTAATTCCCAAACATTGTTTCTCTCAAATTGATTTATCTCTTCCTACATTGCAATTATCCAATCATTATCTTTTTCAGCTTCTATAAATGTCTTAGGTTCTACTTGAGACAAATAAGCTACAAAATTGCAAATATTTCTAATGGAAGAGCGAGTTCTTACCCCTTGTGAAGGATCACCAATTACTTGATCAATTGGATGATGATTTACATACCTCCAATCCTTGGGTAGATTTTCCTATTGTTGACTTGAGGATGGTTGGTCCAAATTAGGAGTTGCCATCCCTTCATTTGTTTGAGTAGAACTGACTTTTGGGTCAACAATGGAAGTAGGAGTTTCCATTCTTAGAATAAAATCTGCATCATCTTTAAAGGAAACTTCTCCACTACTTATTGGGTTAGATTCATCAATAGTTACATGCACAGATTCTTCTACTACTAGAGTTCTCTTATTGAAAACTCTATAAGCCTTACTAGTAGTAGAATATCCTAAAAATATCCCTTCATCGGTCTTGGAATCAAATTTACCCAAGTTAGTTTTATTGTTATTTAAGATGAAGCACTTACTACCAAAGGCACGAAAATATGAAATATTGGGCTTTCTCCCTTTCCATAGTTCATAAGGTGTTTTATCAAGCAGGGGCCTTATCAAAATTCTATTTAAAATATAGCAAGAAGTATTCACTGCTTCAGCCCAAAAATATTTTGGTAAATTATTTTCACAAAGCATTGTTCTTGAAAATTCTTCTAGAACTCTATTTTTCCTCTCAACAACTCCATTTTGTTGAGGAGTTCTAGGAGCTGAAAAGTTGTGATTAATTCCATTTTCATTACAAAATTTTGAAAAGCTTTGATTTTCAAATTCTTTGCCATGATCACTTCTTATGCTTGAAATACAAATTCTTTTTTCATTTTGTACATTTTTGCAAAACTTTTCAAATCCTTTGAAAGCTTCATCCTTATAAGCAATAAAAATAACAAAGGTAAATCTTGAATAGTCATCAACAATAACAAGAGCATATTGATGGCCACCTAGACTAATGGTACTAATTGGACCAAATAAGTCCATATGCAAAAGTTCCAAAGGTCTAGTAGTTGAGACAACATTTTTTGCTTTGAAAGATATCCTAGATTGTTTTCCAATTTGACAAGCATTGCAAATTTTGTTTTTCTCAAAATTGATTTTAGGAAGACCAATAACTAAATCTTTTCTTGAAACAATTTTTAGCAAGTTCATGTTTACATGACCAAGCCTTCTATGCCATAGCCATTGATTTTCACTAAAAGCAGGAAAACATTTTTCATTATTGGAATGTAAGGATTTCAAATCAACTATATAGACATTTTCATGTCTATGGCCAATGAATTTGATCTTGTTGCTCTTGATGTCTATAACTAGACAATGAGAGGTCTCAAATGTGACTTTATATCCTTTGTCACATAATTGACTAATGCTAAGTAAATTTGGCTTTAGGCCTTGTACTAGCAATACATTATCTAAAGTTGAGAAATCATTACCGACTTTTCCATGCCCGATGATCTTTATTTTAGTATTGTCTCCAATGGTCACAAGTCCACCATCTCTTAGAGTTAGCTCCTTGAATACGCTTTTATCACCGGTCATATGCTTCGAGCAACCGCTATCAAGGTACCAACAGTTACCTTTCTCCTTGGTGTGAAGGCAAATCTACATCACACAAGGATATACGATAGCACTTTTAGGTACCCAAAATTTCTTGGGTCCTTTGAGGTTAGTCCTGGAAAATACGGTTCCTTTTGGGACCCATACTTTCTTAATATGTGGTGCTCTATGAACAAGTTGATGATGTACATTCCTAGCATTATAGTTATAGAAATTTCTAGGAAATCTTACATGTGCATTCCTATAATCCTTAGGATGATAGTTCCTAGGATACATGTTTCTATAGTAAGGAGTATGGAAATGCATGTTATTTCCAGAAAATGAATGATGATGCATTCTAGGATACATGCTAGCATATGTATGCAAGTTATTTCTAGAATAGCCATGATGGTGATTCCTAGGATGAGCATGAGCAGAATGCATTCTTTGACTATACACAGTGTTCCTAGAATGAGCATGATAATGATTTCTAGGATGTGTATTAGCATTTCTAGAATGAGCATACATATAAGCATGAGTATTTTTAGAATGCTTCAAATTAGTATGATCGTTCAAGTTTCTAGACTTCCTAAGATTTATCGAGGGAGTGCTTTTAACAATGCTAGGAGCTTTTGAAGTAGAAGCTCCATCTACACAAGAGGCTTTCATGAATAAGCTCTCTTTTGTTTTTTGTTTTCCCAATGGAGAATATCCTACACCAGATTTTCCTCCACTTAATCTTTGGGAAGAAAGCACTTCATCAAGTTTTTCTTTACCAAGCATAAGTCTAGATATAGTGCTGTTTAATTCAGAAATTTTATTTTTCAAATTCTCATTTTCATCTTTAAGAAAATCTTGAGACGAATTATACAGTAAAGATGATAATTTTTCTTTTTCTTTTCTAAGAGCTATCATTTCTTTAGAAAGAGATGATACTTCTTTCTTAAGAACAGAATTTTTAGAATCAAATTTCTTTAATTCTTCATGCATTTCATTTATGACTTCTAGCAATTCTTCACTACTAGTAACAATATTATTTTTTGAAGAGGGAGAAGATGTTACCTCACTTTCATCATCGATTGCCATTAAACAGAGGTTGGCAATCTCTTCGTATCCGATTTTTTTGTCTGATGACTCATCTTCTTCGTCATCGCTCCAGGTAGTTGCTACCATAGCTTTCTTCTTGAAGCCCTTGTATGGTTTGCTTGAAACCGGACAGTCAGCTTTTATATGTCCTGGCTTCTTGCAGCCATAGCACATAAGTGGTTCCCTTTTTGAGGTGGGATCCTTTGAGTAAGGTTTCTTGCTTTTCTTCAAGAACCTATGGAATCGTCTGGTGATTAAAGCCATTTCACCATCCTCTTCACTGCTCTCTGCTTCTTGTTCTAATTCCTTTTCTTTGTTGCTCGTAAAAGCTTTGAGAGCAATTTGCTTCTTCTTCTTCTCATCATCATTGACGATAGGAGTCATTTCTTCCATCTCGTATGTCAATAATGACCCAAGCAGCGTCTCAACATCAAGCTTGTCAAGATTTTTGGCCTCTTGAATGGCTGTCCTCTTTGGTTTCCATTCTGGAGGCAGAGATCTTAAGATTTTTCTGGTTAGTTCAACTTCCTCAATATTCTTGCCAAGCAATTTTAAACCATTTATAATAGTAGTAAATCGTGAGTGCATTTCAGAAATGGTTTCGTTAGGAGACATCTTAAAAGATTCATATTCAGAAATTAGCATGTAAATTTTAGACTTTTTTACTTCACTTGTTCCTTCATATGTGACTTGCAATTTGTCCCATATTTCTTTAGCAGAAACGCATGCAGATATTTTGTTATATTCAGAAATATCTAATGCACAATGTAGCATGCTTGTTGCTCTGCTATTGAGAGACATCGTTCTACAATCCTCATCAGTAAACTCAGTTTTGAGTTTAGGCATTGTATGAAGAGTCTCTCCAATAACTATTTCTTTTGAGAGAATTTTAGGTCCCTCTTCTATAATTCTCCATAGATTGTAATCTTGTCCTTCGACGAAGATTTTCATTCTATTTTTCCAGTAATTATAATTTGATCCATTGAACAATGGTGGTCTAGTATAAGAGTGTCCTTCAGAGTAGCTATTTGCTGCCATTGGATCAACTCTAGGAATTTAAGCCTTATAAAGAGAACGAAGCTCTAATACCAATTGTAGCTCGAGGTTTCAACCCAAGAGGGGGGGTGAATTGGGTTTTTAAAAACTTTTGCGGAATTTATACAAGTTTATAAAAACTGATAAGCAACAAATAATTAATACAAGTAAAAAGCTGTAAATAAAGAGTTTAAGGAAAGAGGATGCAAACACAGTTATAGTGGTTCGGCAATATCGGATTCGTTCCGACCCTACGTCCACTCTCTTCAAGGAACTCCTTGAAGTAATCCACTAAGAAAACTTAGTCGCACAACTTAGCCGGGTGTTGCACAAACCGTACATAAGCAATTTACAGGAATTGCTTAAACCGAAAAATCCTCTTCCTTTCGGAAGTTTCCCCTTCCTCTCGGAAGTTTCCCCTTCCTCTCGGAAGTAATCCCTTTACAAAGATGGTGTAAAGTAAAAGGTAGAGAGACAACAAATGAAAGCTTATTACAACAGAAATGTCTCTCTTTCAAAGTAAAGCTTGAAGAAATGGCTCAATAAGATTATTTCAAAGCTTTTTGTGTTTCAAGAGTATAAAAACTTGATTATATGAGATCAACTCTTTTTGAATATTTGCATCTTGTTTTTGAATGCTTTGCTGAATGGGTTTATATAGCAATCAATTAATATGGCCGTTTTGGACTTTAATTTGAAAAAGATTTACTTTAAAACGTTCAGATTTGGAGTCCAACGGTCATATTTTTGAACTACCAGTCGACTGGGTCGAGAGTCCAGTCGACTGGGTTCACTTGAAAAATACACGTTTTCAGACCTTCTGGGCATCCAGTCGACTGGTATATATCATCCAGTCGACTGGGGACTTTCTGTCCATTTTACCAGTCGACTGGGTTGATTCATCCAGTCAACTGAAATATTACTGGTCAATGTACCAGTCGACTGGGTTAATTCATCCAGTCGACTGGGTACCTTCTGACCTATATACCAGTCGACTGGTATATGTACCCAGTCGACTGGGTTGTCTTCCAACCCAGATTTTTTTTTTGATTTTCATTAAAAACATTTAAAAATAATGGTTTTAGAAAAACCTTTTGTGTTTGAGCCATTGAACAAGCTAATACAATGTATGAGTGAGACTTACATTGGTTCTAAACCTTAAGACCTATACTAGATCTTCAGTCTTCACTTGATACTTGATTTGGTTTGAGTTTTTGCACTTTGTTCCTTGGTTGAATGTGTTTGATCCTTAATACAACTTAGTTTAAACATGTTAGTTAAATAACAGTTGTGTTTTGCCATCATTAAAATACGGGCGAGGGTCAACAATGAGAAAAAAATTGATATGTTTGATGATTAATTTAAGATGAGGTTGATAAATGGTTGAAATGATAATATGATGATATTATTGATTTATATGAGATAATAGATGAATGAATATAGGAAGATTATTTGAAAGATTGAATGATTATCTGTGAAGAAAAAGATGATTTATATTGATAAATTATAAAAGATTAAATTATAAGATGTAAATGGAAGTATATAATCGACTACTTCTAGTAAATGTAATTCACTAAACTTGTGAAGCTCACTCCTCATTATTGAAAATTTTCAGACAACAGGTAGGGCAGATAGAGTTTAAAGCTGATAACAGAGTAACTACTTTAAGTAAGTCTCATGGTCAAGTCCTCAGACATTGTATGAAAGAATAATGAAAAATTTTCAGAGAGGGCGTGGTAGGCCCTCAATTTTTAGACAAGCTAAGGTTGAGATGGAGGCAGATGATTAGTAGTTGAGAGAGAACATGATGGTTAGTTACACCCCAGAGACAACTGAGTCTATTCGTTGACCCAACAAGATGCATAGATCACTCCTGATATTGTTATGGGTATGGTATCTATTCTTGATAGACATGCTAAATTATTGATTGATCCTGGTGCAACCTAATCTTTTGCATCAAGTGCTTATATGAAATCTATTGATGCTTATGTTAGCTTTTTGATGCATGCTGTTATTGTTGAGGTTCCTACTAAGGATATAGTTATTATCAGGACAATTTATCGGGGTTGTGTGATTAGTGTGGCTGATAGAGAGTTTAAAGTTGATTTGTTTTCTTTGAATACGGTTTATTTTGATTTGATTTTGGAGATGAATTGGTTGTCGACGTAACATCTTTAGGTATATTGTTTTAAAAATAATGTGGTGCTCAAGACACCAGGACAAATGAAGTTGAACTTTCAGCGAGAACATAAGATACTTGCCAACTATCTTATTTCTGCCCTAACCATTAGTAAATGGTTGAAGAAGGGTTATGAGGGGTATTTAGCATATGTGGTGGATTCTAGAAAGGAGATTAGGAAGTTAGATGAAATCTTAGTAGTGAAAGTTTTTTTTTGATGTGTTCCCTATGGAGTTAACTGGTTTGCCTCCCAACAAGGAGATTAAGTTTTCTATTAAGGTGATTTCGGGTTCAATACACATATCTATAGCACCTTATAGAATGACACCAGCTGAGTTGAGAGAATTAAAAGTTCAGCTTTAGGAGTTATTAGATAAACAATTTATTCGACCTAGTATGTCGTGGAGCCCTTGTGTTGTTTGTGAAGAAGAATGATGGAACGATGAGGTTGTGTATGGATTATAGATAGTTGAATAAGATCACCTTCAAGAATAAATATCCTTTACCCAGGACAGATGATTTATTTGAGCAGTTACAAGGGGCTATGGTATTTTCTAAGATAGACTTGAGATCGGGTTATCGATAGTTGAGGATAAAGGAGGGGGACGTGCCTAAGACTGTATTTAGGGCACGTTATGGCCATCATGAGTTCTTTGTAATGCCATTTAGGTTAACTAATGCTCCTCCATCATTTATGGATCTAATGAATCGAATGTTTAAACCATTCTTGGATAGATTTGTGATTGTATTTATTGATGATATTATGGTATATTCCAAGAATGAAGAAGAGCATGGGCAACATTTAGAGATAGTGTTAGAAATTTTGAGAAGATAGAAATTGTATGTAAAATTCTCTAAGTGTGAGTTTTGGTTGAGTGAAATATCTTTCTTGGGGCATCTTGTGTCAGGAGATGGTATAGCAGTTGACCCATAGAAAGTGGAGACAGTGTTGAATTAGGAAATACCCACTAGTGTGACTGAAATTAGAAGCTTTTTGGGGTTAGCTGGTTATTATAGGAGGTTTATCTAGAATTTTTCTATGATTACTAAACCATTGACTAGATTGACCAGGAAGAAAGTGAAGTTTATGTGGTCAGAAGAATGTAGGAGGAGTTTCCAGCTGTTGAAAGAAAAATTGACTACTACTCCAATATTAGTGCTTCCTTCTGGTGATGAAGGATTTGTGATATATAGTGATGCATCATATCAAGGGTTAGGATGTGTGTTAATTCAATATGGGAGAGTTATAGCTTATACTTCTAGGCGATTGAAGAACTATGAGAGAAATTACTTGACCCATGATTTAGAATTAGCTGTCATAGTTTTTGCTTTGAAGATTTGGAGACATCATCTGTATAGAGCCACTTGTGAAATTTTTACTGATCATAAAAGTTTGACGCATTTATCTACCTAGAAAGAGTTGAATTTGAAGCAAAGAATGTGGATGGTGTTGATTAGTGATTATGACTGTAAAATTCATTATCATTTAGGGAAGGCTAATGTAGTAACTGATGCATCGAGTTAAAAATCTACATGGAGATTAGCTTCTATTGGGAGTCATGATACTAGCTTGATGATAGAATTAAGAAAAATAAGGATGCAGTTGAGTGTCAGTGATAGATGAGTATTGATGGCAAATATGGTGATACAATCTTCTATTATTGATCGCTTGTTACAAATGCAAGGTAGAGATGAAGGGATATAGAAGATTAAACAGGAAGTATTGAGTGGGAACCAACTGAGTTTAGAATTAGAGAAGATGGTGTAGTGGTATTGGGACATAGAGTTTGTGTTCCTAATGATGTTAAGATGAGAAAGAAGATGCTAAGAGAGGCTCATGATTCTGTGTATTCTATGCACCCGGGTAATAATAAGATGTACAGGGGGTTGAGACCGAATTATTGGTGGTCAGGGATGAAGAAGGATGTAGCTAAGTATATTTCTAGATGTTTGATTTGTCAACAAGTGGAGTCTAAGAATAAACATCCAACAAGTTTATTACAGCCTCTTCCAATACCTGAATGGCCATGGGAGAATGTAAGTATGGGTTTGTTTATGGTTTTCCCAGTACCTAGAGGGGTCATGATGTTGTATGAGTTATAGTGGATAGACTTTCTAAGTCTTCGCATTTTCTTCCTATTAAAACTACCCAGAGTCTTGAAAAGTTGGCTGAATTGTATGTAGCGGAAATTATGAGATTATATGGAATACCTTTGAGCATTGTATCAGATAGAGATTCTAGATTTATTTCTAGATTTTAGAGAGGTTTTCAAAAAGCTATGGGTACGCAGTTGTAGTTTAGTACAACTTTTCATCCTTAAACTGATAGGCAGACAGAGAGAATCATTAGAATACTAGAAGATATGTTGAGGGCAAGTGTATTGAGTTTCTCAGTGAGCTGGGATGCTTATTTACCTTTGATCGAGTTTGCATACAATAATCAGTATCAAACTAGTATTAGGATGGCACCATTTGAGGCTTTATATGGTAGAAGGTGCAAAACTCCAGTATGTTGAGAAGAAGTTGGAGAAAGAAAGATATTCGGTCCAGAAATGATAGATTTGACTACTAAGAATATCAAACTGGTTAGAAAGAACCTTAAAGCAGCATAGAACAGAAAAAAGGGATATGTTGATAATAAGAGATGATCACTTGAGTTTTAGGTTGGTGATTGGGTGTTTTTGAAGATATGTGGAAGGATGTATTAAGATTTAAGAAGAAAGGAAAGTTGAGTCTGAGATTTGTGGGGCCATATAAGGTGATTAAAAGAATTAGACAAGTAGCATACAGATTAGATTTGCCTCTAGAGTAAAAACATTTACACAATGTGTTTCATATTTCACTACTGAGAAAGTATTTACATGATGAATCTTATAGTATTTCGAGTCAAGCTTTAGAACTTCAGGAAGATTTAACCTTTATGCAAGTACCAATCAGAATTCTAGACAGAAAGGAATAAGTCTTGCGTAATAAAGTCATTCATTTGATTCAAGTATTATAGCAGAACAAAGATAATGAAGAAATTATTTGGGAGCATGAGGCAAGAATGAGGAAAGAGTACCCCCTAGCTTTTTCTTGAGTTAGGTAAGGAAATTTCGGGGATGAAATTTTTATAAGGTGGGTAGAATTGTAATACTTGTGTTCTTAAAGTAAGAGTAAATAAGTAATTTGATAGATATGATATGAAATTAAAATTATATATATATATATATATATAAAAGATTTATTATTGAACAAAATAATTCTTTTGAAAAAAAATTGGTGCAAACATTTGGAGTCCAGGTGTAAATTGCCCAACATCCAAAGAAATGCATGTTGGACATCGCAAATGGGGAGAACGGTAGTGGCAGACAATTTAGTATATTGATTTGATTTGTATTTCTTACAAAATCTTGTTTGGTTTTCTTCTTTATTCAATTCAAATTACTCTATTTCTTTAAACACCTGGGGACTCAAAGAAAGGTTGAAAGATTGAAATTTTGAAGAAGTTTACTGGAGAATTTTATAAAGATTCGAAAAAAGCTTTAAGAAAAACAAAAGGTGTTGACGATCAGCAATCGGGTGAAATTGCTTAAAGGAGCAGGAAAGGCAAGCAGGTGATCCTCGGATAGCTTTAAGTGCTACGTGGTGAGTTAGATTTATTTTTAGTAATCGAGACCAATAAAAATATAAATTTATGATATTTGAATAAATGGTTGAATTAAAATGATTTAACAATGTAAGTATGGTAATTGATTTGGGATTTAATAAAATGTTGAATACTAATTATATGAATAAATGAAAAATATGCTGAGAAGTTATATGAAATTTCTGAAAATATGATTGAAAAATTAATATGATGTATGAGAAGATGATTTAATGAATATGATAAAAATAATAATTTTGAGAAAGAGTTGGATAACTAAATTGAATGCTTGAATGTATACTTGTTTTTATATTATTGCTCATATGCATAAAATAAAAGACCAGAAAGGCAGCTAGTCTGCTTGTTTTCATATTATTGCTTATATGCATAAAATAAAAGACCAGGAAGGCAAGTGATCTAGTTGAAATTAAAAAAATCGGGAAGGCAACTGATCTAGCTGAAAATAAAAGAACTGGGAAGGCAGCTGATCTAGCTGAAAATAAAAGAACCGGGAAGGCAGCTGGTCTAACTGAAAATAAAAGAACCAGGAAGGCAGCTGATCTAATTGAAAATAAAAGAACCGAGAAGACAGTCGGTCTAATTGAAAATAAAAAAACCGGGAAGGTAGCCAGTCTAGCTGAAACATGTCGACATGTGGGAAGATGTTCCCAGATGATAATATGAAATGATCTAATGAGAAAGAAAGAAAATTAACTTAAATTCATGCATTGCATTTGTTTTAATTATTGATTGAGATGTTAAAGCATCAGTCTTAATTGTGATATGAATGATAGACAAATGAGTTTCACAAAGAAACATATATGATGTGAAAGAAATATGACAATATGATATATTAAAAATTGATTTGCTTAATTGATTATATGTTGTGAACCTCATAACGAGGTAAATAATGATGTAAAATTGAAAATCTCAAGATGATTAAATATATTAGAAGAAAAATTGATATGTTTGATGATTAATTTAAGATGAGGTTGATAAATGGTTGAAATGATAATAGGATGTATTATTGATTTATATGAGATAATAGATGAATGAACATGAGAAGATTATTTGAAAGACTGAATGATTATCTGTGAAGAAAAATACGATTTATATTGGTAAATTAGAAAAGATTAAATTATAAGATGTAACTAGAAGTATATAATCGAGTACTTCTAGTAAATATAATTCGCTAAGCCTGTGAAGATCACTTCTCATTGTTGAAAATTTTCAGGCCATTGGGCAAGGCAAATAGAGTTCAAAGTTGATAACAGAGTAACTACCTTAAGTAAGTCTCGTGGTCAAGTCCTTAGACATTATATGAAAAATTTGTAATAAAAATCTTTTCATGCATTTTGTTATATGTATATATTGTTTCTGAGAGGATGATGATGATGTATCTTCTCTGAGAAGAGTTAACGATTGGATGAAATTTTTAATTTGGTTGATCTATGTTTGTATTGTTGCATATATGTGTCATGCTGGGATTTCAAAATGTGACGACACTGTCTTAGGGGGGGACAACCCAGGATGGGTCGTTACACAAGGTATCTTATCTTTCCATTTCACTGCCTTTCTTTGAATTCTTGGACACTTTGTAGTTAGAAAACTCTCAACTTCCAGAGTTAGTAGAACTAAGAATTTCCATTGCCAATAATCCTACTCAATATCATGAGTGGGTAGTTATAAATGGATTGATTTATTGGAAGGGCAAGCTATATCTCAGCCTTTAATAAGTTTTAAAGACCAAATTGTTGTAGGAGTTTCACTCCTCACCTATAGGAGCACATACTGATATTCAAAAAACATATGTCAGGCTATCTTCCAGCTTCTACTATAAACACATGAGGAAAGAAATAGTAAACTTTGCATAATAATGCTTGGTTTGCCAACAAACTAAGCAAGTGAAGCATGCTCCTTATGACCTCTTATAATCTTTGCCCATACCTGAGCAGATATGGGAATATATCTCAATGGATTTCATTATATATCTACTTCTTGCCCAAGGATTCACAATAATTTTGGTAATAGTTGATAGACTATCAAAATTTAATCATTTTGGGTGCCTCCCAAAACACTATACAGTTGCTAAGGTGGCCAAACTCTTTGTCAACATGGTTTGCAAGTTTCATGGTTTTCCAAAGACAATTGTCTCAGATAAAGTCTTGATCTTCATGAGCTTATTCTGGACAGAACTGTTTAAACTACAAGGCATTGTGCTCAACATGAGTAGTGCCTACCATCCTCAAACTGATGGCCAAACTGAGGTAATAAACAAATCCTTGGAACAATACTTAAGCTGCTTTGTAAGTGATAGCCTGAAAAATGGCCAAAGTTTTTATGTTGGGTAAAATTCCACTAAAACACTGTCTTTCATTCTTCTATTGGCATGGTTCCCATTGAAGTAATTTTTGGTAGAAAACCCCATAATATTGTGGCATACTCTAGAGGAGAAAGTAGCCTAGCAACCATTGATCAAGACTTGGGAGACAGAACTGAAGTCCTTAAACTGGCTAAATTGCAGCTCCAAAAGGCTCAAGCACAGATGAAAGCTACAATTGATAAGCATAGAAAGGATCAGTCCTTTCAGGTTGGAGATTTGGTGCTATTTAAACTAAAAACTTATAGACAAACCTCGGTGGCTAACATACAGTCCAACAATTTAGGGAGAAAATTATTTGGGCCATTTCTTATCATCAAGCAGATTGGAAAGGTTGCTTACAAACTCTAACTGCCAGAAGATGCCAAAATCCATCTTGTTTTTCATATTTCCTTACTCAAATTGTACAAAGGACTTAAGGAAGGTATTTCTCCATGTCCGTTACCTAATGTTGTTGAAGAAGGCCATCCCATTTACAAACCCTTGGCTATAATATACGAGAAACATATCTGAAGAAAAAAAAAAGGAATTGTATTTCGTAATGCTTAATTCAGTGGGAATGTTTGCTAGTAGAAGAAGCTAAATAGGAAACTGCCTCAAACTTCCAAAAAAAATTTCCACAATTCCATCTTGAGGACAAGGTGTTTGTCAATGGGTGAAGTATTGATATAGCTGCTGATAGTACTAGCAAACAACAACTAAAAGAATTAAATAAAGAAAAAAAAGATAGCAAGAGTAGCAAAGCGGAAAAAGGAAAAGAGAATGATAGTGAAACAGTTATCCAAGAGCCTAGAAGGTCCTTAAGACTCAAAGAGTTGAAGCCAAGACAATTTGAATAGCACAAGGGAAAGGATTAAGAAGAAGGCAATATTAGTTAGTTAGTTACAAAGAGGTTAAGGGCTATTAAGTGTAAAACAGAATTGTAACTAACTTTGTAACTGTCAAACTTAGCTAACTAAGTAGTCCTAAACTTGTATAAAATAGGATTTATACTCAGTGTTTTCAGAGGCAATGGCGTTTTGTTTCAATGAGGCGAGGTGTAAGCCTCGAGATGTTTGGGCATTTTGAATAAAATAATATTAATTAAATTATAAAAATATTAAAAAAATTAAAATAACATAAATAAATTAATTATCAATAAATTTTACTAACTTAAGACCTATGAATTAAGATTTATCCATATTTACAACTGTTTTTTTTTCATCCATTGTTACTAGTCAACAATCAACGACCGAAAAAACTGCTTTTTAAGCGAAGTTGATAACCGTGATTTAAAAGAGGAAGACATTAAACCAAACACAGTTACAAAAAATCTGTTTTTAACCACGATTTAAATTTTTTTTACCATAATTAAGCAAAAGCCAGGGTCCTCTCACTAACACAAGTCATGATTCAATCTATGGTTAAGCAAAAGCCAGCGTCCCTTGTGTTAAACACTTAAACCATTAAATCTGTCATTATACACGTGGACCCATTTGTCCCTTTCTCTATCTCTCTCTCCTTGTACTGTCTCTTTATCTTTTGAGTCTTTGACCCATCCTTTCATTGTACTACTGCACAAAGGCAAAAAAAAAAAAGGTTACCACCTCGTGCTGCAGAGGACACCATTTTCTATCTTGTTTTTCCATTTTGTATCATCGCCAAACAGCACCGTTTCTAGCATAAACAACAAGCAAAGCAAGAGGGAGCCTGTTGGAGACCAGACTGAGGCCGAGAGAACTTTTTGCTCTCGTGGCGACGGCAGCAACGATGAAGATGGTGGAAACGGCGACGCTTGTTTTCATATGAGAAATGGTATGGCTATCTCTACTCCAATACATTCTTCTCATCTGGTTTTCATTTCTCTTAGTTTTTTACAGATCCTTTCAGCTGTTTGATAAAATACCTAAGTGATTTTTTAGGTTGTAGAAGAAAAAAAAATAGCGTTGGGCGTACGCCCAGACGCTCGGAGCGTCAAAGGCGTACGCTCAAACCCAAAAAACGTGCGTCAAGTGATACTTTCTCCCTAAGATTCACGCCCTGGGGCGTTTTGGCCCGAAAACACCTCCGGGTGCGTCCCGGAAACGCCTCTGAAAACACTGTTTGTATTCATATGCTGAATCAATTAATGAAAATTTCCAAAATTCCTCTGCTTTCTTTGTTACAATTTTGTAGCATTCTTTGAGTTAGACTTGCACTTGAAATCAAGTCACCCTTTCTGAGCTATGGAAGACATCGATTTATAGAAAAGGCAGCTTTGAGGAAATCAAATCCCAAAACAGACAAAGGAATTGAGGGATCAATTGTGGAAGTAGTGTGAGGAAGGGTTTTTCTTTCTTGTTGATACTTTTTATAAAAGTAAGGAAAACTATCTTTATTGATTTGGTTTTTTTAAACTGATGATGAGAAGTTGAAAAGTTGATAACTTTTAGAAAATTAAACTTGAATTCAAATGTAATCTTTTCCTATTTCTTAGGGATGCGGTTGAACGATTATTACTCATCTCTTATTTATACTTGTACAATTCAAATCAATATACACAAACAATTCATCAACAATTTACTTTTTTATCTTAGGAGTAGCAATAACATAAATTTAGATTATGCTTGTGATTTTGGGAAATATATTTGACTATAGTGTTTTTAATTAAAATTTTGTTTATATATTGCACAATTGTTAAGGTTATTATTTTTGCATAAATAATGTAGTTCTTTTAAAATGAATTTAGTCCAATCTAACCCATATATATATTTGAGTTCAATTTTGATTTCACGAATGAACCCAAACCTTAACTCAAATTTATATTACATGCTGAACTTGGATTGACTTCTAGTTTGACCAAACTCAACTCATCTTCACCCTTATGACCAAAATAGCCTTAGATGAGTACCATTAAATAAAAAATTTACATGATGCTTTGAATTATGAAAAATTATCGATTTTAGGACCTATGGTTGAAAAAAAGAGTTGCTAAAAGAAGTAAAAATTGATATCAATGTTGAATCCCTTCAAAACATAATTATTATTGAAAATTTTGGCAAATTAAAAACCCCGTTTAGTTTACACAAAGAATGGAATGTGAATGCAATAGGATTAATAATCTAAAATGAAAGTTGAAGGAGATTAAAGGGATGAAATGTTGATAGTTTTGTTAGTAAAGCATGTTATCTCATGTTTACTTGAAAGAAATAAAAAATAGAAATGTTATCTTAAACTTGGGAATCCTATTATTTTCAAATGAGCATAACATAACATACTCAATCGACAAAACTACTAACAGCTCATTGTCTTAGTCCCACTCAACCTTCATTTTTGGAGCACTAATCTCATTCTATTGGGGGCTTAAAAGGTTGTCGTACAAATCGAGCTATTGCACTAAGATTTGATTCAAAATTTCCAAAACTATAAGCACCTATGTTGTGCACCTGTACCTGTTTTTCAATCATGTCATGAACAACCACAGTTCCTCCCATCAAGCTAGCGTGCCTATAAAGATTAGAATGTATGTTAAAGAACACCTAAACAAGAAAATGTGAAGAATGGTGGCTACTGACATGATCTTCCCAAGTTAAATCTTAGGCTAAAGTTAAAGAATAAATGCAATATTCTAGATCCCACTTTCTGAGTTCTAAGACATCAAGCCTTGGACTAACTAACCGGACTGGGATGTATAAAGTTTAGGACGTATGTTAAAGAACACCTAAACAAGAAAAATGTGAAGAATAGTTGCTACTGACATTAAATCTTAGGCTAAAGCAACATCAATGTCTCAAGTTGAAGAATAACTGTAATATTCTAGATCCCACTTTCTAGTTTTAAGACATCAAGCACCAAACAAAAAATGCTTGGACTAACTAATCGGACTTGTATCGTCTCCATTTGAGAATTGAAAAGAAGTAAAGTTTATGGTGAGGTTGAATGTCACATCATCAAATAGAAAAAAAATTCAAATTCAAATTTAATTTTGTCATAATGACATTTAATCTCACAATGAATTTGACCACCATTTTAATTTTCAACCGGAGAGAATCCAAATCCTAACTAATCTAGGAGATTTCGGACATTCTTTATTTCTTTTAAGAAAATTTAGGATTAAGAGAGAGAAAACTGATTTCTATTCATTTCCATTATAACTGTCACCTAATTAGTATTCAAGATAGCAAACATGCAAAACAGTGTCAACTACACTGAGATCTTGTACTTTAAAACATCAATAGTGTTCAAATTAAAGGTCTTGCAGATATTCAAAATAGCACATTCAGTCAGGCCACCATGTTCCTCTACCTGACGAAGAAGTTCCTGAAGTTCTTCTGATGGCTGCAACATCTGCTCATATTTTTGTAAATAAAAACAAAACAGGACACTGTATCAGTAAGTAAATGGAAAGACAATGCAAGTGCAGCCCAACTATAAAAGCCACATTAACATAAAAACTATATTTCATCATAATTGATAAATATAAACTGAGGGAAGCCAATATATAGTGCAAGTAGTTCATCTATAAACCATGTCACATCAAATAGTGTTACTAGACACTCACACGAGAAATAGGAATAATTGGCACCAAAAGATCAATATCACAAGTTTTCAAAGACAATTTTTTAGCATGAATTTTAAGTATTGAGAAATGTTCTAAGTAGTTTATATCTTCAATACCACATACAATTCCAACAAGTCCTGTGGAGACCAACATAAGTAGAAGATTTTAGGAAAAATAAGCCCTTTCCAAACTGCGGGGATGAAACAAACTTGAAGTCAGACCTGTCAGGCATGAGCTTCTTGCTAAAACAACAGGAGATATTCAAAAGACCCAACATTTAATAGGATTCTAATTGATATACTCCCAGAATACACAAGATACTCAAATTTTATTGGACTCTTGCAGATGAAAAAGAACCCTTCAGCAGAGTGCTTATTAGGAATAATATCACATACATTATCAAATCATACTAGCATAAGTGAACTTACCCATGCAGAAGCTTTAGAATTGCTGATTCCATGTTCAGAATCATCATGCTCAATTTCATTCCCTTTTGTATTTGAAGTACCTAAGTTTTGCGTCTGTGAGTCATTTGAAACTAGCTGAAGGAGCTTCTCACTTCCCTACATAATGTAAATACAAGAGAAAAATAGATGAGAAAAATTGTAGATCCATGCATGGTGTACAAGGGGAGTGGCCTCAAAACACTGGTAAAGGAAGGCAATAATGAAGAGGGTAGGGGATTAGGAAATAATAGCTTTTAAAATGCTCTTAGGAAACTCTAGGGTCAAGAATGACACCAAAATGAAGCAACCCACACTCATAAAATCCTCTATCTCATGGCTCAATATATGGCTATGATATCATAGACCATTTTTTTATTACCAGCTTAAATTACATTCTTTCAGAGCTCCCTCTAGTCCTTGTATTATGTATAGCAATTTGACTACTGCTTTTATCGATTATTTTAATAAATAATGCTTTTATTAATGGTTATTTACTAAAACATGACGAAAAGGTGGCTACAAGACCAACCACACTTGTCATACCATGATGACACACTCGACAACCAAGAAACAGTATGCAAATATCAGAAATCATAAAAATAAAAACATGAGATGACTGCAGAAACAACCATATAACACATGCATGATGCACAAAAGAAAGTAACAAATTAGTTCTGCAGGTGCATCCACGAGTGGTCAAAGGTAAAACCAAAAAGAGTCTAAAGAGAAGAGAGACAGGCTTGCAAACATTCATAATGTGCAATACGGACTACTAGTGCATGTGGTTCAACTTTAATGTTTGAACAAAAATATTTCCCTAATCAGATGATGGTACCTACAAATGATTTGTGATGTGGAACCACATGGTTGGGATAAATGTTTTAAGCATTATTTTTACTTATAAAAAATAAATGATTGGGATAAAATGTTGTGTAGAGTTAGATTTTACTTGCAACAACCATTTTTTCCGAAAGAATCTTTTAAACTGAACTTCTGTCACACACATTAGCATGTTAGCATATCCAACACCAACTCCCATCTTTGCAAATCATTCAAATTCAAAAACTAAAGAACATTGGACAAACCTGGAGAGCTCGCCAGTGCGAGTAAGTGCGAAACAAGACCCAGAAAAAGGGAATGTTAGGAAGAGGTAAAACCTATATGAGAAAGAAACAAGTAAAAATGTTAAAAAAAAAGAGTAAAAATAAACAAATTTAATTTCTTTAAAGTAGCACATACGTACCATAAATGCAGATGTCAATGGAAGCAAAGTAACTGAACCATAGAGGCGTTTCTTGTGGATAATTGTCCCCCTGATAGTCATACAGCACTTCATAATCAGAATGAACTTACTTATTTGTAGGAAACTGAAAAACCTAAATAAATAAAGGAAATCAAATACAATTTCACGTCTCTTAAGCTGTGAAAGAGATGGAAAGAAAATTCCATCAGGAGATCAATAAGCTTTCAAGCTGTTATAGGGATTTGAACAAGGAGTCTTCACTGAATGGCTATCGTTATTAGCAAGGGGATTACCTCATGGCAATATGGCGTAACCTTCGACGCACAAGTCGTGCATTTAAACTGCATTTTGTCAAACAGTTATTATTAAGTCACCAAAAGAAATTTGAAAGAAAAAATTAGAATGCTGTGAAATCTTATTCTGGATTTACATCGATGGTCAAAGTGCAAAAAGTGCTATGAATATACAAAAGAAAAACTTCTTTTATAATTAAAAAAGAAAAAAGAAAAAAAAGGTTCCTTAAAAAAGTATGGAGAATTGTTAGGCTAAACGAAATGAGCTCAACTGTATCTGGTTCAAAGGTAAATGACTATTTGTAGAAAGAGCATCAAAAGTCTGTGCATTTACAATGAGCTAACACAAGATAAAGAGAAAGGCTACTAAAACAACTTAAAAAAAACAATCTATAGAACAAGGCTTTCAAAATATTAGGAAGCATATCATCTAGTATGTTAAAAAATCAGTGTGGTAAGCGATGCTAATTCAAATCCCACCACATAATCTCTGTTAAGACCCCATCACATTCGTATTCGTCTATCACATAAAAATGTTGGGAAGCTAGCAATGGCGATGCTTCTACTAGAAGATGGCATGGCAACATAAACAGTCTGTCTAGTTAGCAAGATAAACAATGTTTAGAAGATAGCAAGACAACAAATGTAGGACATAATATAATAACAACAGAAGCACTAAACACGTACCAATCTGATTAATAAAACTAAGCTACCAATCTGATTAACAGAACTAACTGAAAGGTTAATAGCACAACCACGGTTTATAAATGCATATAGAAGCTAAGTGAGAAAGTAGAAAAAGACCTTGAAGGGTAAGTAACATGGACATTAGTAACGTCCTTAGATATAGATTTCAAGAAAATCTCAGAAGGCTTAACCCGAGCCAGAAGCCGCAATCCCAGCCTACATCAATCAACCACATTTGATGTTAACAATCAGTACAAAAAGAGAGAAGAAAAAGAAAACCCCACCCACCAAATTCCAATCCAAAATTAGACACAAATATTAGGCATTTCGAAATATAATAACAATAGCCACCCACCCATGAATCTTATTCTTCAGAGTCCCTTGAGGCGCCCTCTCCAGACCCATCCATGCTCTATTCATCTATTAAACAAATGAATCACAGAACTTTCATATCAGCATAAGAATTTTTTTTTAAAAAAAAGATACCCTTTTCTACGCATAAATAGATTGATTGATCCATGAACGTATATGGGCATATATTTATTGAACATATACATAAATATATAGATACCTTGTCAGAGATGAAATCGACAAGAAGCTCGGCATTGGCATTGATGGGCTTGGAATCGGAGGAGATCCTTTTCCAGAGCCCCTTGAGCGTGGATGGAGTATCAGCAGAGGCCGATTGGGATGCAGAGTTCTCAATGCATCTGCTAAAGCACCAGTTTCTCCCTCTGATTGGGAACACCACCAATCTCGCTTTCATTACTTCACTATCTGATATCTATATATTGCAGTGAAAAATTATCTATTTTTTTGTCTATAAAAGAAGAAGAAAAAAAATTGATTATCTTGTTTGGATACTGAAAAAAATCGTTATGTATATTCAAAGTCACGACAAATGAGCAAAGAATAATCTATTTACAGAGAACTGATATTAATAAATGCGAAAGCTTCTTTGTATATATTAAAGACCAAAGTAAAATGAGAGTTAGATCCTTAATAAACGCAAACAAACAATAAAAAAAGAGAACTCTAAATATGTTTATTGGTACTACTACTACATAATAAAAGCTCGGGGCTTTGAAGAGGCAACCAAAAAGGAAGAGATTGACCAGGCGGCGGTTTTCATCAGTGTATAAAGAATGCAGAGAATACAGTGGATGTGTTCTTCTTTTCTAGTTGTTAATGGAAGTTAAATTCGATTGTGTACTCTAAACCATGAGATAAAATGACTCGGCCATTACCACGTGCGCATTGGTTCTTCACGAGAAGTTTTTGTTCAGCAACCATGTGCCATGTAACTAATTTTTCGTTATTTACCTCTTTGATTCTTTCAAGCTTTTTCGTTATTTACCTCTTTGATTCTTTCAAGCTTTATGTTACATGTTTTTAGGGGAGACCCAATTAGTCTACTGGTCGGGTAAAGTTATTAAAGAAAATTGATTTATAATTTTATAAAATACATACTTGAAATTATTTTTTTAATATTATTGATATGAATATATATAGAAAAAATTTAGACCAAATTTTAATAAATCGATATTAATCTTTAATTATTATAGTAACAAAATTAATATTACCATATTAATATCATTTTATCAAAATCAAGTTTTTAAACCAAAAAAAATTGTTAAATAAGTTATTAATTATCAAGTACCACTATTAAGTACCAAGTGATCCTCCACCACTATTTTTTTTTTAAATGAAAAGCTCAAATGGGAATTCAAACAACAAAACACAAGGAAAAAAAAGAGGGTAAACCTCAAATGAAGCAAAAACTTTAAGTAAAGAAAACTTAAAAACAGAGATAGAACGAAAGAGAGGACGAATGAAAGATAGGACGAACGAAAAAGAGAGAAACAGGAAAACTTTATAATTTATTGTGAAAATTTTGATAATTAAAGGTAAATTTTTGCTTATTTTTTTATATAAAAAATGATTTATTGATAAAATAGATAAATTATATGTCCAACAAAAAGGAGAACTCTAAAATTGAACAATCTCTCTCAATCACTACACTAAGGCCCAATTTGGTACATGGAACTAACGTGGGATAGGTTAACTTAATTCCACATGAACAGTTAGTCTCATGTTTGGTTGGAGGGACTAACCGTTCATTTGAGGTTAGGTTGGAACTAAACTAATCACAATCCCATGAATTTTATCCCACACCCTTAAGGACAGAATTAATCCCATTGCTTTGGGATTAATTTTTTCGCTCAACCCCATTTTACCCCTTCCCATGCACAACTTCTCTCTTTCTTTCTTCATCTTCTTCACTTCCATGCCAGATCGAAAATCTTCTTCTTCCTCCTCCCTCCTCCTCATTCTCATCCTCCTTTTCCCTTTCCCTTCTCCTTCCTCCTCCTCCTTCCTCTCTCTTTCCTTTTCCTCTTCCTCCTTCCTCCCTCTTTCCTTTTCCTCTTCCTTCTTCCCCAAATTGAGCTGTGTGTCGCCTCCCCTCCCTCCTCCTCCTCCTTCCTCTCTACTTCCTTCTCCTCCTCCTTCTTTCTCTCTCCTTTCTTTTTCTGCTTCTTCCCCAGATCACGCCGCGCGCCGCCTCTCCTCCCCCTCCTCTTTCTTCCTCTCTCCTTCATTCTCATCCTCCTTCTTCCCCGCCTCTCTTCCTCCTCATTCTTCTTTTCTCCTTCTCCTTCCCCTCCTTCCTTTTCCTCCTCCTTTTTCCCCAAATTGCGCCTCCTCTCCTCCTCTTTCTTCTTCTCTCTCATTCTCCTCCTCCTCCTCCTTCCTCTTTCTCCTCCTTTTTTCCCAGATCGCGCCTCCTCTTCTCCTCATTCTTCCCCTCTCCTTCTCATCCTCCTCTTTCTTCCCCTCTCCTTCTCATCCTCCTCTTTCTTCCTCTCTCCTTCTCATCCTCCTCTTTCCTCCTCCTTCTTCCTAGATCGCGCTACCTCTCCTTCTCCCTAGACCACCATTGCACCAGTCCGACTGAGTCTAGAGAGCCGTGGATTTGTGGGTTTTTTCATTTTTTTTAGGGTTTATGGGTTTTTGGATTTGTGTAGTGGTTTGTATGGATTTTTGTAGGTTTGTGGATATTTTTTGGTGATTGTGTTAATTTTTTTTGGTGATTTTGTATTAAGTGCATACCGATAAAAAACCCAAGTTAGGGTCTGTTGGTTCAACTATTGTGTGAAATTAAGAAAAAGCTAAGGATGTTTGGTGAAAAAAATTGGGAAAGTAAATAAAAATTAAAGGGTAATGTGGTTTTTTAACATATAACCCTATTTTAATACCAATCAACTAATTCCATAAGCCAAAAATAAAATAAAACATTCACACTTTAATCCCACTTAATCCTATCACATTGTAATATTGTCCGTGAACCAAATATATCCTATAAACTTAAAGCATGTCTAGTTAATTTACTTAAGGTTCATGATAATTTCAATTTGAAAATTGAAATGAAATCAAATTTATAGTGAGATTGTTCAAAATCAAATTTGTCAATGTTACATTTAATCTCACCATAAACTTAATATCTATTTCAATTTTTTAAATAAAATAAAATCGTGGTCTTTCCATGTTCTCACTTCTCCCACTCTACGGAGGATTCAATAAAATTGGGCTTAGTTGCTCTAATATCATTAAGAATCACACCCCACATCCTAGTACTTCTAAAGTATTGCACAACTGAGCTAAAGGCAAACAATCTGTTTCGTTTGGTAGCTTCTCAAGATCCAACTCAATAGCTTATACCTTCAAGAACGGCACTGGCTTCCACCGACAGGGGATCAGTAAAGACAAGACTAGCATATATAGCGAGCAGCTATTGCGAAGCCATCATGGTCATGCGCATACTACACTCCTCCACCCTTGTTTCTCTCCAAGCATGTGGCTCCATCAACAGTGATCTTCAATCTGTCTATACCAGGCACTTTCCTCTTACCAACTCTTCGCGACAGTCGTGGCTATTCAGGGATTTGAGCTACCCAAAACTCCAGAATCCGTGATGCAGAAGAGATTTTTCCCAGCTCGCTCTTATTGTTTTCCCCTGCTTGGATAGCATGATGATTATTCCAAGGAGACCAGTAGACTAGCAAAAGAAAACCAAAATTTTCTTCGTTGAGTGACTTGTGAGCTGAAATCCAGACCTTACAAGTGCCCGTCAATTGATCTTATTTTGATTTGAATTCAATCCGTAAATCTGATCCGGACAAACTTTGATTTGTTAATTCAATTTTAATCCAAATCTATTAATATATTTAATAAATAAATTAGATTTAAGTTTATTTTGATTTGTTTTTATAATTCCTCTATTCGATTTTTATATTATTATATTATATATATATATTATTTTTTGATTTTTATATTATTATATTATATATATTATTTTTTATATTAAATATATATTGTTTTATAATATAAAAATACTTACTTTTAAAACGAATCAAGTATCTTATATAAAATATTTGTATTGATAAAATATATATATTTTAAATATCATATAATATAATGTTTTAAAAACATCCCTTAAATGGACGGTCGAACACGGGCACTCGAGAAAAGTTGGGTACAGTTGAATACAGATGACGCTTCAAAGGGCACTTCAAGTGGTGCTGGAGTAGGGGTCTGGTGCGCAATCTTGAGCTAGCATTTGATGGTAACTCTTTTATTGGAGAAGCAACTTTGAAATCTGATGGCGCTGAAAGCCGTTTATCTCGCTATATGCGAATACTTGAGCCATCCCCCACCCTCCATCTCAACCCTTTCTCTAATGTAGGAATTGCACTCCAAATACTCCTCCATGTTGAAGATGGTTTGAACCCCAAGCAAGCTTGCAGTCCATATGACTCAACAAAATACTTATTTTGGAACTCTGTGAGGGTATCTCGTCAGGAGAGCTAGCACTACAATTTTCTCATTTTTTTAGATTATCGGTGAGGGTATCTAACAAGTACTAAAAATATTTACGAAGACAAATGATTTTACGAATTAGATTAGTTCACACTCACGTTTTTAAGTTCTATTAAGTTACTTCTATTCACGAGAAACGGGAAAAAAAGTGAAATTCTGAATTTATTTACGTTTATGAAGTTTTCGGATCATTTTAAATAAATGTTTTCCAATTGCAAGTGAAAATTACTAGTCTATATAATAATTAATTTTTTTGTAATCAAATCCCATGTTTCTCTTCGTACTTCCCCTCTTTCTCCCAAATTCTCTAAATTGTCACATAATTTATCTTCTTAATTTTCAGACTTTTATTTCGTTAGTAACTAAAAGTTCACAAGTTTATTTATTTATTTGTTTTTGTAAAGCAATTCAAAAGTAAGTAAATTGCATTGTTGGCTTGTTGCTGGTTGGTTAGTCCTAAAAAGACAACTGTGTCATCACCACATTTGCAGCACTCCCCCGACCCGTAAACGGCCTTGTCATGATTATGTAATCCACCAGTCCATATTACAACTCTTTCTTTGAACAAGTCCAGATTACAATTCTAACAGCTGCATTTTACTGAGAAGAAAAATCTACAAGTTCTAGCAAAAGAAAAAAAAAAAGAAAGACCTGTGTATATTTCCTTTTATAATCACGTTTCCTTCTCAAAATCCTTGCCAATTAAAGAAACGAAATCCAACAATATAATTCTTCTAACAACCATCACTTTTTAACATCATCAAGGAATGATCCACAAAAACATGGACTGTAGTAAGAAGGAAGAATCATGTAAAACAAAACTGACAGCAAAAAATGCAAATGCTATTACTATACACTAGGATACATGTTAATAAATTTTCAGCTCAGCAAAAACCAACTATCTTCAGCAGCTGACTATCTCAAAGAACACTGATCCATTCAAAGAAGCCAACTTAAATCACAGAACATAACAATCAACAAATTACTGTATCTTCATTCATCGTCTGCTATGAAGTTCGGCTCTTCACCTTGGCAGAGGTACTCATCACACATAGAAGCAGTTTCCCAACCCTTTCGGAGCCGCAAGATGTCCTCTGTGAAAGTGGATCCAGGGGCTCCAATGAACACACTAGACATAGTACAGATTGTCTTATCCAACATAGCTTCCACCTTCAAGATTAAGTTCAAAACATGCATGTAAGAACACAGCTTTTAGGCATTAGTCTTGACATAGATACAAAAAACTTTCGTTGTCTTTCAAGTAATCATTATATGTAAGCCTCATTAAGATTCTTGTGTGGATGCTTTGTTTAAAAGAATGGGATAAGTCAAAAGGCTCAGAAACTTTTCTACATCTAAATTTGATTGGGGTTAAGAATGAGAGTTCTACGCAACTTTTGGTAAAACATCATCTAAAATCTGGCACAGGCCAAAATTTAAAGTTCTCCTACATAATCTGCAACTGTGGATAAACAGGCCTTAACATCAACTGACACGTTACCGACTAAAAAATCCAGACTGATACTACCTAGTAATTCTCTAAGAGGTAGAACTATAAATCTAGAAAAGAATTCTCCCTCGTTAAGGTTGAAGGCTACTAGGTAGGGAAATGGCAACCCCAACCCCAAACTCCAGTTATTAACTTTTTTTAAATTAAAAAATTGGATGAAGAATTCAGTTCAGGGAGAATCCTACCCCACAAACCAGAGAGAGAGAGAGAGGAATCTCACCTGAGAGTCACCCTCAAGACCATGTCTGTATAACAAAGCATCCCATTTTTCGGCTGAATTACGATCTGGTCGTTGGACAAGTGGCACAGTCTTTCCATTCAGAAAAATTAGTGACTGAAGTAAACCAGTCTCGCTCTCTGCAGCATCTGTTGAAAGGTATATAACTGGTGCATTGGCCCTTTCAACCAGCCTAGTGATGCAGTCTGCAGCTTGGGGAATGGGGTAAAAGCGACTCGGCTTTTTGGCATTGCTGGCAAAATAAGCATGCAATATTAAATGAATTTCAATGCCAAAGTTCTAAGTGAAGGCACATAGAGACAAACTTGAAATACCAGTAAAATGTGCATTTGATCAAAAACCACAAGGCCTACAATCAAATTACTCATTCACACCTTTTGAAAAATAAACAACTATTCCTTTGAAAATAAAATCTGAAATACTCACTCCATCAACAAAGTAATTGCTCAGTTATAAAAAAAAAGTAATTGCAAAATATTATAGACCAAGTTGTCAGTTGTCACAGTCAAATACAGTAAATGCAGCTATCCGATTCATCTCAAGGGTCCAGTAGAAACTAAGTATGAATTTTTTAAACAAGTCATTGAACCAAGAATTATTCTATTCTTCAAAGATACAAACAGAGAAGTGCACCTAGCAGAACAACAGGCTATCTGTGATACAGATATGCACATAACACAGAAAGTTACCACTAATTATTCAGTAAACTTCAATGCCTTGAAATCTCAGCCTATGGCCTTTGGACTACATTTCAATGCTTGAAGACTAAAGTGCAAATTTCCAAACTCAAAAGAGACAAATTAACAAGCCAACATCTAACTAAAGCAAAATGTTACATTCCATGTGCATGTCACAGAAGTGCAAGAGCATGAACAGACTGTGTGTTTTTATACCTACAGTTTTCCGTATCTTATAACCCCCGAACCTGTGCCCCAAAAAAGAACGAACCCCTCCTTCCTTCTATGCTTCCAAAGCCCTAGGGGGAGAGAGGGCAGCTCCTTAGACTTGTGGCCTCAATACCTAATATTTCTTGACATACCTTCTAGAGTCTAGATACAAACTAAACCACAGCTAGCTTCCCAATACTAATGTCTATAACTTGACATTTATTCTTTATAATATTATATTTATATGGTTGATGATCAAAACAAGTTTCCAAATAGGACTGAACTTTAGCATGCAAAGTATTACTTCATTTCTTATCCTTTTTATGCACTTATACATCATACATGCCTCCTACAAGAATACCAATGAAAATCAAAACTGAAGGTTACATACAATCACAGCATTACCTACCCTGCCTCCACCAATACATAAACTAGTTCTAAATGGTTTGCATGTTTGCTGTAACTACTAAAATGTAATTACTTCCAATGCATCAATCAGAAAGTTAATATTGCATATTCTTTAAAGCTAATAAATTAGAACAAAAAAAATGGGAAGTGCAAAACATACGAGAACTTCAAAAACCCATGTCTGCGAAAATGAATAGCAATGTAGTTCTTCCCCAAGAAGGTCTGAACGAAACGCTGGGCGGTGAGCAGAATGAGACGACTGGGTTCGATCAAAGTCTTGCATTTGTGAGCAATCGGCCCACTGGGCTGCATCACCCAATCTTGTTCCACATCCGCATAGAATACGTCCCCAATCGCAATCACATCCTCATCTGACTTGAACTTAGCCTCCACATCTTGAACCGTCCTCTTGCTGGGCTTCTTGATATCCTCAACCCAGGCCGCCTCAAGCTTCCCCGCCATGGAAATCCCCAATCCTTTCAACTTCTTCACGTGATCTTCATCGACGTAACAAGGCTGCGGCAACGAGAAGTAGCATATGAACCTGTCGATGCGGGCGTGGTTCTTTCTGGTATCCATGAACTCCTCAAACGAAACGACGACTTTCCTCCCCAAGCAAGTGTTGATGTGGTCGATGTCTAACACTATGTTGTACTGGTAATCAAACTTGGAACTGGGAATCACCAAGACACGACCCAACAGTGCAGCGAAAAACATGTGCTTCTCTAGACAAATCAAATGGTTACTCATTTGACCCGACAAGCAAATTGCAAACAAGAACTTGTTGGACCTCGGCTTCCATTCAATCGTCTTCCTCTCGGAGAACTTCTGATCCACTTTCCGACACCTATCGTAGTAGTAACCCGTCGGATCGTCGGAAACGACGCCGTTTTCGGAGAAGTTCCCGGTCCGATGCGGGGTCAAGAGGACCTGTTGGATCTGTTTATTTAACGAAATTTGCTTGAGCACTGCGGATTTAACGTCCTCAAGGAATGTAGACGACGCAAAACTCGAAGAATTAAAATTAATCGAAGAATCATTATTACTAATGCTACTATTACTGTTATTAATAGGTGAATTAAGGGAAGTGTTGTTCCAGAGAGAGAAGAGGGAGAGCTGTTGCTGCCTCAAGAGGTTGAGAGCGCGGAGTTGGGATTCCTTGACGCGATCGGAGAGGGAGTCGAACCTGAGGTTGGAGAGGTCGGTGGAGAACAGGTTGCGAATGTCGGTGGAGAAGTACACGAGGATGATGACGAGAGAGAGGGAGATGGCGAAGAGGTATCGTTTGTTGAGATTGAACTTGAAACGGCGTCGGATTCGGGACTCCAATTCCTCGATGTGGAAGGTGGATCGTGGGCTCCTCGTAGTGGTGGCGGTGGGTAGCTGCTCGTGCTTGATGTCGTTTTGGCTGATTAGGTTCCGGCGATCGTCTTCATCGTCTGAGGAATCTCTCTCCATCGTCTTATTACGACTGACTCAGTGAGTGAGTCAGGAAGCGAGTTTTTCGAGTAATGCTACTATAATGGCAATGCAAAAAACAGAAAATTGATATTATATATATACATATATAAACGAAAATAGGATTGTTGAATTGATTAATTTGGGATTAGATGTGAAAGATAAGGGAGCTGAGGTGGTTAAGAAAGGGAAGCGCAAGGAGGAAGATATCGATAACCAGTTGGTGGACGAAAATGACTCGTCACCGGCCCACCATACATGGCTCTCTCAACTGGGAGCTGGTTGCCGGATCTGCCCGATTGCTGACATGGCTTTTTCTTTCTAGTTTAAACTGCAGAAAACAAAAGGACATCGTTGTGGCACCACCAGGGAGAAGAGCCACGTAATGTTGTTATGGCCACGTGGCAAATCAGCACGATGTCAGTCTGTCACTATAGCCACGTGGACATTGCTGAAAATGCAAAATTGCAATTTTGGCTGCTCAGCAGCTTTTATATATATATATATATATATATATGTATATATATATATGTATATATATATATGCTGCACGTATAGCCGGAAAGAGATCAGTAGAGAAAAAAATCTGTGCTTTAAGAAAAATTTGATTGTTTGATTAATTAATGAAAAATGGAGGGAACTAGAGTACTAAAAATACATCATTAAATTGTATTAAAAATTATCAATTACAAATTAATATTAAAATTAAGATTTTTAATTTTTAATTAAAAAAATATTTTAAAATCAAGTTAAATTTATTTTACTTTTTCTATTATTTTTGAATAAAATTTTTTTTATCACCAGATCAAAATTAGAAAACCAAAACCTTAAAATTAATATTTACTTTTTCGTCATTACTTATAGATCTCGACAGTTATGCGGTGGTCACACGAAATTGGATATGTAGCTAGGGAAACCGCAGGCCCCAGGATCAGAGAATTTATTATAGAAACCCAGCCCACCACGACACTCGGGTCATGGACATCTGTGAATTATAGTGGCAAAAATATCTAATATGGCCTTTGATGTTCGTTACTTTGTTATCCTCCACCCCAGCAGATATTGTACAGACAAAACTATCCAATTCCTTTCCCTCTCCGCATTTTTTTGTGTGGTTCCCTCTGCGCCCTTTCTCTTCTCCCTTTCGAAAACATTGCTCAGAGCGACTTTGTTTTCTGTTATCACCGTATTATCATTCGAGTACTGCGAAACAGAGAAAGTGATGTATCTTTCAACAACAGTATGCGTAACTTGCATTCTTGTTTGTATTAATAATCTTTAGGTGAAAAATTGGATTCTGGGTTTGAGTTTGTTAGGCTGAATGAGCTCCCATGCTTTCACTAGGTACAATTTCTTGGCTTTCTCTTTATTTTTATTTTATTCTTTTGAATCTCAAGTTGAAATCATTATCTGCTTGTTGGGATTTTACTATTAAGGTAATTTAGAATTCATTTTATGTATTTGTAAGCTTAAAGTTTCATAGCTTTTGCAACCGAAGAGACTTGGTTAATTGATTACTTCTTTGTCACTTCCCTTTCTCTATGGTTTATTTTTCTGGGTTTTCTAAAATTAGCGAGGTTGTCAGATGAAATTCTACTTTTTTATTTGTCCTTCTATTTTTAGTGGTTTTCATTTGCTTCCTTTTTAATACAAAATGCATAATAAGAGTTACCCTTTAGTTTTTTTAGCTTATTTTGATGCAAAATTCAAGCCTAATATAATAAGTTTTTGGCCTGTAAAGGCTCAAGTTTTGAATTTGTTGATGTTAACAAGTTGGTTTTGAGGTTGTCTAGTTAGGACTTAGGGTGTTGTTTTTCCACATTTAGTGTTCCGATTTGTGCTCTTACTTTTTCTTTTTGATAAGTAATTTGGGATCTTACTTAACACTGCATTATGCTAATGATTAACTAAAGAAGATACTTTTATCATGCTTGTTTTTCTTTAGATATTGCTACTGTCCAGCCTTCCTTGCAAAATCATATAGGTCCACTGAGGGCTCAAACCCTTATTCATCATAAAGCTTTACCAAGTCCATGGAAATCCTCCCAGTTGCCTAAAAATGTTAACATTTATACCGGGAACCATCATATGCGAAGAGGTAAGCTCCTCGTCACAGCTGTTGCCACCCTTGAACCCAAGAGTTTGGTTCAGAAGGAAGATGGACAAAATAATTCACAGTTGGGTGTTAATCCAAGTCCCTCAAGAGATCAGCACAAGACTTCTAGTGAGGACACCGAAGAATTGGATGAAAAAGAAAGGTTGAGAAGGATGAGGATTTCTAAAGCAAATAGAGGGAATACACCTTGGAATAAAGGCAGGAAGCACAGTGCTGGTAACCAATTACTCCTCTATCTTGGCTTCTCTATGTATCAATCTGTTATTGTTTTGATTGACACTTATGTATTAATTTTCTGCAAATCTTCGTTTAATATGCAGAGACCCTCCAGCGGATTAGAGAGAGAACAAAACTTGCAATGCAGGATCCTAAGGTGATGTCATGTAAGAATAAATTTACATGTCATATAAAAATCAATTCTATAAGTAGAGCCACTTTCTGTGCTAATATCATGATTTTGACAAGGATCTCATTTCATTAATGTTTAATTGTGTAACTGGTCCATGCACTTTTTTCATAATGGCCACATATTGGTGAATGAAAGGCAATTGACCGTATAGTTTACAGGTACTAATACTATTTAAGCATGAAACTTAAGAACAAACTAGTGAGTACAAAATTTGGGGTTCCAGGCAATAATATTGCAGTGCTTTATGAGCTGACGTGTACTCTTTCCATATATATATGTATATATATATATTTTCTGCTTTTATTATTCAACTTCTCACATATTTGTGTAATTTGCATGAATCTAATGGTCTGTCCTTGGAATAATGAGAGCTCCTCCAAGTCCTCTTCTGGAAATTGGCCAGTTCCAGTGGTCTGTTATCTTTCTATGAGAACTAAATCTTTAATTGCCTGAAGAACTTAGTATGATGATTAGTGGTTGACTTTTATCTAGTGTACTCTATGCACTGGGATTAAAATGCGGTCAATAAAGTAATAAAATGTTCTATGTTAATGATTTGAACGTTACATGCCCACCAAAGAAAGAAAAGATTTCATTTACTTCGTCTTATATTTGTATTAATATGTGGTTCTGACCTAGTCTCTTGTCAACATGGACAAATTTGTACACAATTTTTCTCAGGCCATTTGGCAGAATAGAGTATTAGTAGTAGGTAATTATCATGTCGCATACAGATTATATGTGATGAGGTGAAGGTGAATCAGAATAAAGTATTAGTGGTAGGTAATTATCATGCCGCATACAGATTATCTGTGATGAGGTGAAGGTGAAATGTTTCCTTATTGTGCATAGTCAGATTTAAGTTCTATGAAAATTGTTTATTCTCTCAACAATATTTGGCATTGCAGGTCAAGATGAAGTTAGTTAACATTGGACATGCTCAGAGGTGGGTACTATGCTCTTTAACTTCTTGTTAGGGGTTTGTTTTTGCATCTTCCTTGGCCAATTCTGGCGGAGTCCTTGTCATTTACAGTGCCTTGATATAAGTCCTAATTGGCTCATGCCTGTGTATTCAATGATTTATTAGAATTTCTTGAGATTTTTACTTTCTGTTATACCTTTTAACAAGTGGTTTTCCCCTCTTCCTAATGATCTTACAGTGAAGAGACAAGGGCAAAAATCGGGGTTGGAGTGCGAGTAGGGTGGGAAAGGCGGCGTGAGAAGCTAATGGTGCAGGAAACTTGCTATTTTGAGTGGCAGAACTTGATTGCAGAAGCTGCTAGAAGAGGCTATGTTGGTGAGGAAGGGCTAAATTGGGATTCTTACAAGGTCTTGGATAAACAACTTACGCGGGAGTGGTTGGAGAGTGTCGAACAAAGAAAAACGACGCCTAGGCCAAAAGGTAGCAAGAGAGCACCAAAATCTCCTGAGCAAAGAAGAAAAATTGCAGAAGCCATTACTGCCAAGTGGGCTGATCCTGTAAGTGCCTAAAGTAATGTATTTTAGTTGTTGCATGATTTTTGTTTTCTGCAGATAACAAAATTTTAGCATTGATTCTAATCTGGACCTTAGATCCTGGTTCTCTCCATTTAGAGAGGGGTGAAACATAAGATAAGAGTAAGTTTGCACCCATCCCAACCTTTCATATAGTTAAAATGTAGCATAAAGGATTTAGATTTGGACAGCTAAGTCTAAATAGGAATACACAAATAAATAGCATCCTCTAGTGTAAGGAGTGCTATTATCTCTTTCCACACTCTTCTCTCTGACCATGCATGTCGTTTTAATTTATCAGATCTATCTCTTAACTTTTTAAGACTAGAAATCTTTACTTTAGGCTAGTCATACCAACAACTGTAACAATTGCTAGAAAGACAAGTGGAAAAAAAGGTAAAGCATGAAGATGCTTGATAAATACTGAAATCCTCTTGAATGGTGATCCAGAAGTAACAAAAAAGTGTGTAAACGTTGAATGAAACATTCACATAATCTTGTACTTTATTATAAGAAAAGCTTCACAAATGCACAAATTTGGAAATTTTTTTCTTCTAATTTTGGAATTGTAGCCATTAATACAGATTTGGGATAAAGATAAATCTAAACTATTGATTGTAGATTCAAGGACGATTAGAAAGAGTGAAGACACAGATCCAAGAAGAAGGCAGAAAAGTAGGGAAGAGGGAGAGTTTTGCAATGGAATCCACTGGTGCTGTTAAACATGTAATAACATGCCAAAACGATATAGTTTTAACTTGTTTGCTGATGTGCGTGGTCCTATCCTGCAATGATATTTGTACAGTCCAGATGGATACAACTTTATCTTCCTCTCGAACAGAGAGAACCAAAATCTACCCTGGATCTTGAGTTGTGTCTAAAATAGAGGGGATTAGGGAGCCCGGCCGGGGAGGTGGGGTGGATGGATGGAGGGAGTTGGCATATTAAAGCCTTGTTTGGAATTCAGTTCCTATCGAAAATCTAAGTTGCGTTTGGACATGACAATCATGTTTAATTTCCTGACCTGTTACGGAGGGAGTTGGTGGATTAGAAGTTTAGAACCTATGTTTGGAGACTTTATTTCTGCCCAAATGACAATTGTGTGAAATTTCCTCATCTGTTTGTCCAACCTGAACGTGAACCTTTCTCTCTATTTTCTTATCCGACTCTGTCTGACCTGGAAAAGATGTTAGAACAGCCTATTCCTGGCCAACATCTAGGTTTCCAACGCAAATGAACATTACCAAAACCTCTTTGTTTGGTCATAATCTACAATCAATTGATTATTTGTAGATTGGGAACATCAAACTCAGGGCATTAGGATTATTCTCAATCATTTTCTCTATGAGCTGAGACTCATGCTGATACAATTACTAGCAATCTAACGTTTTAGTTGGGCACGTGAACTGAACATGGGTTTTCTTTTTCATTCCATAATTTTTTTTTCTCCCACTAGGAATATCGAGAACGAGTGTGTTCTGCCTTGGCAAAATATCATGGAGTACCAGTTGGAACTGAAAGAAAGCCGAGGAGAAAGCCAAGTGGCGCTACACAATCCACAAGACGGAACCACGTTAAGAAGAATGCTAGTGATAATAACAGTTCTTCTAGGAGTGAAAGTAGAAGCCAAATTGAGCGGTTGAGGTTGCGGAAAAGTAATATCCCCCTGTATAAGGATCCTTTGGTAAGTTTCAAGTTGGAGATGATAAAGAATATCAGAGCACAAAGAGTAGCTGCAGAATCCAAGAAAATTGAAGCCATTGAACAAGCAAGGTAGTTCACTTATCTGTGCTTACATTGGTGTTAATCATTTTAAACAATTTGATGCAATTGCAAAAAAAATGATCTTCTTAAGTCCTTATTGGCCATGTTTGGTTTCTTATTTAAGCGAACTTGCTTTTAAGTTGGCTTAAATAAGAAACCAAACATGGCCATTATATGCTGTTGCTGAAAATGAAAAGAATACTGTGGTAATGCGAGAAAGGATGAGCTCCTCCAATAGTCCAGAGCTTTATAGTTATCTCTCTTTTGATTTCCACTCATTCCCACTTACATATAAGGGTGCTCATTCACTGAACTGAAGAGCTCCTTGCTTATGTTATATGACATTCTACAGGCTGTTGATTGCTGAAGCTGAGAAGGCTGCAAAAGCCCTCGAGGTTGCTGCAATGAAGAGTCCTATTGCTCAAGCGTCCCTTATGGAAACCAGAATACTTATAGCTGAAGCAATCCAATCCATCGAGTCCATAGAGACAGGACAGATCACATCCAATGAGAATGGCATATACCCTTCTGTGCCCTCAACTGAACTGCTTCTTAGCCAGGTCGAGAAAGAAACAGAACTAGAGAATGGAGGTTCGAACCAAGGAGACCAGAGAGAGGTGAATGGGACTAAATTCCTTCCGTTGAGTGAAAATGAGGACTTCAATTTTGCTAACCTCACCATGCAGGGTATAGTAAATGGTGAGGAAATTCTCCCTCCAAGGTCTACTGGTTATGGTTTGCCAACATTTAACTTTGATGGTCTGATAAAGAACTCTGTTTCTACAAAGCAACTTGGTTCATTTGAACCAAATATCAAATGGGAAAAGAATCCTCGACCAAACGGAGCCAAAGTTCATCTGTTGGAATCTAATGAGGATATCAAATGCGAGAACAATTCTCTTCCAAACGGATCCAGAGTTCATGTAATGGAAGATGACGTACCTTCGAAGCCAGTCACTGTAACTAAGAAATGGGTTTGTGGGAGGCTTGTTGAAGTAACAGAAGGAGCTTAGTGTGTCATCAGAAAACATCATTAACTTGATGTAACTTTCATTCCAGCTTCCTGAATCTGCTGCAATTAGCAATTACAGCTATATTGACTGAAGAGCTCATCAACTTACCTATTGCGGTTCTCATGCAGGGTTCGATTTTTATGGTTAACTATTTTTGGTATACGTAGCATCTAGCCATGGAAAAAGATATATGGAGTATGTAATATCTTCGAGTTATGTTTAATACTGCCATACTTGAAGGATAATTGCTGTCGATAAGTCATTGTATCTATTACTACATTTGAAATTTGATTTAGATTGGTGACTTTCACAGAATGGACTGTGCCTGTCTTCATCTTTAGTTTATTCTGTTGCACCCGTTTCCTCGACTGATGAATATTATATGCCATGAATGCAAGTAATAGTATTGACATGAGTCCTGTAATTCTAGTTTGGCTTACATCTCCTAATTGTTTATAGGTTATCAATGTTCTTCAGTAACTTTTAGTTTCTGTCATCAAGAACAAAACCCCATTAATATGCTAAAACCACAATAAATTTTGTACATCTTGTTGGGTCTTAATCCCTTCTAGTTTGGAAGCTGGGTTGCAAAGTAGCGGTTGTGATTATATGAAAGATGTTGGATCCTGTGGGCATGCGAAGGGATTTCTTCTGGGAACATTATGAAAAGGCTAAAAAGCCATCTTGCCTTTACCACTAAATTAGCATCGACTGCCATAATGAGGACGAAATTCACTCCCTGATCATAATTTTGTCTAAGCATATTTTTTTGACTTGAGAATCTTAAATGCAAATTAAAGCCATGATTGTAGCAAAATAATGATGTGAACAAAGATTGTTTCAATTGTCTTTAATGGTAAAAAAGGGTTAAAGCCATGCAAAACTTAAAAACTTTGGGTTGCTAAGATCTTATCACCGAAACGAACAGTGGTCTGAGATTTGTTTGTGATATTACTGATTGTTGTTAACAAATGAGATTTAAAAGCTAGTGAAAAATTAAGTCAAGTTTTATTACCTTCAACGCGGAAAGCAGGTGGGTAGTTAGGGATGAAAATTTATTAGATGTTTTTGATCTTATTCAATATTATCTTTCGTCCATTAACAAGAGAAACTCCTATAACAATTTCAAGTAATTTGAATTGTACTAATATATTGTGTTATTATTTAAATTTTTAAAATTTATTACTAAAATTTTTCATATTATCAATAAACAAATAAAAAACACTCAACAATTTTTCGTTAGCGACATCTTCCAATTATTAATCTAGTAACCTTGGAGTAGTCTCACTCGAGAATTTTGCATTAATTAGACAGTGTTGACCGGTTCAAATGCTTAAGCGTCAGGGTTAAGTTAGAATGGATTTTTCCAAAGGAGATTTCCTAGAAAAATGACTTGCTAAGATTCTTTTGTCCATTATAAGAAAATCAGTATATGGGAACATGGAATATAAGTCAAGGGGATTGAGAATCAGTAAAGTAGTGGTAAAAAAACTACCACAACTGTGAAAGTGCAATCTCATTAAGTGGAATCTTCCAATTTCTTTTACAATCAAATAATTGATGTTAAAACCTCACAGTGAATAGATTTTAAAAAAGAGTTATAAAAATAATGATATTGGATTGTAAAATAAAATCAAAATAATGATTTTTACCATAAAAATAATGGTTTTTATCATAAAAAATAATTTTTTTTTGAAAAAGAGAGAAACAACAAAATGAGAGTAATAATAGTAAATTAAAAAAAAAGTGAAATAAAGTAGGCCACATGGCCCACTCTCACTTAAGTCATGGCCATAACAGGAGTCAAAGAGGAAGAACCTAAAGAGACGCACATTGACTCTTTCTTTTTACATTTTCAGTCATATTTCGTGCTCTACTACCAGTCGTACCTTTGGACCCAAATAACGTCATCTTCTTGGCTTCTACCTCTTTCTCTTCTTCTCCAAAAAAACAGCTCAAAAAAAGTCTTCAAATTGGAGAATTTTTTGTGCTTTCTTCTTTGAATTTTCACTCGTCTTGCGTTTCGTAATTTCCTTCCTTAGACGTTATCCCCACCCTTAAAAAGAGCCATTACTAATCCCTCAAGTACTTAACGAGAACCTCATTTGCTCTTTATCCATCTCTAATTCTTGATTCTAGTTTTTCCTCCAAAATTCCCATCTGGGTTTTCCACATTTTTGGCTTATTTTCTCTGGGTTCCCTTCATTTGCTCTTTATCCATCTCTAATTCTTTATTCTAGTTTTTCCTTCAAAATTCCCATCTGGGTTTTGCACATTTTGGCTTATTTTATCTGGTTCCCTTCATTTGCTCTTTATCCATCTCTAATTCTTGATTCTTGTTTTCCTTGAAAATTCCCATCTGGGTTTTGCACAATTTTGGCTTAATTTATCTGGGTCCTTTCATTTTCTTGAATTACACTAAGTCTCATCTTGTCTGATCAAAGAACAAACCAAACAACCATGGATGGGCCTGGTAGTAGATCAGCATTTGACAGTCCAGCAACAGTGGAGATAACAGGAAAGATCATGGTGGTAGCAATTATAGTCCTCTTCTTGGTTGTAGCATTCGTCTTTTTCCTCCATCTCTACGCCAAATGGTACTGGTGGCGCATCGAACAACCTCCAACTCCTCGTAATCGCCGCCAGCGACGCCGTTTCGTCTTTGCTCCTGGCCAAGACCGCTTGCGCACCACAGGCCTTGACGCTTGCATTCTTCGGTCACTACCCGTTGTGGTGTTTAGACCACAAGACTTCAAAGATGGATTGGAGTGTGCAGTTTGCTTATCGGAGCTTGTTGAGGGAGAGAAAGCGAGGTTGCTACCAAAATGTAACCATGGTTTCCATGTTGATTGTATTGACATGTGGTTTCAGTCTCACTCCACTTGCCCTCTCTGTCGACACACGATTGCTTCTCTTGATTGCGAGAATTCGGGTTCTGTTGGATCAGTTACAGAGGATGTCGCTACTCATCATGTTCAGTCTCCACATGAAAATTTGGCTTCTGGGTATTCAATTGAATCTCCAAATTTCCCTACTAATGTCTTGTTTTGGGGGAATCAGACTCAGGTTAGCACTGGGGTTTCTTCTTTTGAAGAGATTGCTAGTACTGTTTCTTCTTCTACTTCTCTGCAGTCACCTTGTTCACCTAATGGTAGTAGTACTACTAGGATGCAAGATGAGATGTTGGTAATTGATATTCCTGCGGATATGAGTGAGATTTTGTCATCGTTATCGCCAACGGGGTTTGCTGAGGAGGAGTTAAAATCGCCAATGACAACAAGATTGAGGTCATTGAAGAGGCTTTTGAGCAGAGAAAAAAGGGTAGTTACTAGTTGTAGTTCTAGTACTTCTGTTGATGTATGAAGTAGTGAGGTGAGGGTGAGATTTGGATAGCTGATTTTAGATGCCTGAAGATATTTTGCATTATCTCGGCACTTGTTTGGCTCTCTTGAAGATAATCCAAATTGAATTCTGGTATATATCTTTGAGAATTGAGATTTGATGGCTCCATTTGAAAATGGATTCTTTTGTTTAATTGAGAGTTGGCATTGTATGAATTCAGTCTGTTGTACAAGGTGTTGTTGGCAACTTTCTTGAAACAGATTTTACTACGGTTTCAGCTGGATTCATATCTGCGAAGAGATATAGACTTCTCTGCTTCAAGAAGATGAACATCAATCCATCTTCTTCCTTTAAAAGATGTAATTTGTGACATTCTTGTTTCAATTTCAATTCATATGTTATAAAGTTATTAATCCAACTAGTAAACATCATACTGACAGTTTGGGGAACCACTAACTAGAAACAGAAAAAAGCCTTTGGCTCATGCTGTCTTTTAAGTGATGTTAGGTTTCAACCGATGGTCTCCCCTCCCGAGGAGTTCTTTGTGGTGCTCACATCGACTTCCTTTCGATGTCACCTAAACCTCTGGCCCCAATCCTTTGCAAGGTTATGGGTTTTTGGATTAAAGAATGTGTATTGAAAACTTTGAAAGAAAAGAAAAGAAGGGTGTCACGTACATTTTTATAAATTTTAAATTTAAAATTTAAAGAAAAGGTACACGTATCCATTTATTGTTTTGTAAAAATGATTAAAAAAATAAAAAGAAATGCGAAAAGCAATAATCCCGTCTTATTTCATTTTTTACTCTTTAATCCTTTTAATATACAACCATTGTGTCTTATTTCACTTTTTACTCTTCAATACTTTTAATATGCAACCATTGTGATTTCTATGGAAAAAATTTCAGTCCCTCAATTTTCTTTCATGCCAATTGCCAAAAATTAGAAAAGTACTTTTGATTTTCTTCTCTTTCTTCTTTCTCTCTCTCTCTCTCTTTTCCCCTACCAATGACAACCTCAATTTTTATACAATGTTCAAGTAGTTCTTGTGTCCCTGTTATCAGTCAAGCTCTGTTCAATGATTAAGACTTGTTCATTGTAGAAACCACGCAATTGCACTTGTTAAAATTAGGCAACATAACCGAGTCTTGGTTGTTTTAATTGACTGCTCAAGCAGGAGACTATTATGTCTTTTGATTTTCTTCTTCATGGAGTATTTTCCTATTCTTTCTTGTTTACTACTCCTATTTTCCTTTTGACTGGACTGTGACAGATAGCAGTCAACAAGGCAATCAGGCAGTCCATACCCAATCCAGACAGCATTAGGAAGATACAATGAAAGACTAGATGAGAATGAGAACTTCAACATACATTGTTAACGAAAATTTCCAGATGATCAAATTTGTTTTCTTGGAAATTAAAGGTTCAGTGCAATTTAAATCTTGTCCAGATGCTGAGTTTATTTTGTTTATGCGTTGTATGAATTCTAGGACATTGTCAGAAAAGAAACAGAAAATTATAATACAAATCTTCTATTAATTTAGATAAAATCACAAGTAACTGCTCACAATTATAAGCTTCTGACAATGATCTCATGGATGGCTTTAGTTTCAAGCTCTTGCCTGTTTTGTTTCCTAATTAAAATGATCCAGTACTCATAGTTGTCTCCAAAATCTTCCCTAGTTCTCAAATGGATCTCCATATTCTTCGTTACGAAAATGCAAAACAGAAAAATTAACCAAACCTGTAATTGATACTATGTTACTAAGTAAACATGTCCATAGGTCTTGACAGAATGAGGCTTGTTAAGCTGATCAAGACACATATAGGGCATCTCATTCTCTGCTTTCCTAGTAGGGTTGAAAAGGTTGGTCAGTGATCCAGATGTTTGACAGCGGTATCTTATATCGACTCCCTTGCCACTCCCACTTATTGGACCAGAAACATGAGTCCTCCTTTGTTTCAAAGTGTGAGAATTACTTGCAGGTTCCATGCTAGGCTTGCTCTTTTTCTCAGCTTTCCACCAAGAGAACAGAGAATTTTTCCACGACTTTTTGATCTTTTTCTCTTCCTTCAATCTCCCCTTATTAACTTCTTCTGAATCTGAAGATGTGCCCTGGAAGTTTACTTCTCTTGCATGTTGTCTTGCTTCTTCCAAGAACTGATGATCAAAGCAGTAACCAAATAACATTGACATTGTAATTTCATAGAATTAACAGAAGATCTTTAACGATTCCTCTCATTCTCTATACTAATTACTAGGATTACTTTTAAGGAACAACTTTAAGCCAAATATCTAAACAGCCAAGTAAAATTAGATTGCAATGAGAACATGAATGTTGTCAACAGTTATGTGCTCACAGTTGTTTTTCTTCACTAAAATTTGGGAAAAGTTGAAAAAGAAAAACAACACACAGAGAAAATGAAAAGAATTAAAATAACAGCAGCCTGTTTACCTGTGAAAAATCAATCTGAAGATCAAATTCGCAGTCACCATAATCGTTTGTCTCACATTTTACCGGAGATTTTCTCATTGTTCTTTCCTGAAAAATTATGAAACCAAAGATCAAATGCCAAAGTCATATTAAAAGTGAAGAATTAAGGAAATAATCATCCAAGCTAAAGGGTAAGGAATTCTTTCAAAACTTGACAGGGTAAATGCTCCAAGGTGTAAAAAGTAGTAGCTGATTACAGAAAAAGAGCATTGACAAATAGGTGAAGCATAAGAAGTGGGTGATATTAACAGAAAAGATGAAATGAAATTTCACAAATTTCTACCTTCAATTCTTTCCTTAGTGAAGAGGAAATCAAGAGAACTGTTTAATGAGGGGAATAAAAGATGTTATAGCTTCTGAGGGGAATAAAAGATTTATAACTTCTAAGTTGCAACCCTTTCAATGATTCCTCTAGTGGCTAGCATAAAAAAGGCAAAGCCCAACTACCCAATTGGAACCCCATCAAGTTGTAACTTAAAGATTATGGAAATAAATTTCCTTTGTTAGTTGAAATGGAGGTGTAAAGCTTTAATGACTAATGCTTTAGGACAAGAATTGGGGGTGAATGGATAGGTAAATTCCCTTGTACTAACAATTGATCTATTGATACATAAGGGAAGTGATACTCAAAAACCACCCAGAAAATTAGCCAGCTAACAATACTATTAAGAAAAAAGAACAAACATAAATAGGATGGAATCATGATGTCTTACCTCTCAAATAAAACACAATCATTAAGGCAAAGGTAGAGTTCAGCAGGAAAATTAATGTCTTTTTTTTAACCTATTAAGCTTTATTATAGGTTGATAGGACCCTTAATCAACCAACTCAATTTTGCTTAGCTTTGAATTGAAATTGTAAACTTAAATATACTAATGAAATGAGAACCTGAGCTTGAGAGACGTGCATCTTTTGGGAAGAACATGTAAAGGATGAAAAAGCAAGAGAAATAAAAGATTTATGATTTGGGTCAACTGAATCAATAAGGATGAGAAAACAAGCACTATTAGTTGTGGAATAAATAAGAAAAGAGAAAGGCAAAGGGATACTTTACTATATCAGAATAGAGAAAGACAAAAAGGGGTTCTTTATTATTTTTTAGGGGGAATTGAGGGGAATGAATGCTTCCATCATATGCGCCGCATGTTTCGGAGACTGAAGTTTTATTTTTCAAGTTTTGGAGGGAAATGCCAGCTTAACCGGATGAACAACCTGCACCAAGAATAGCAGAGCATGAGTGCCGTGTAAAATGGGATCACTATAAATTTGCAGCTAAGAACTTGTTCTATTGACTTCATAGCTTGATAAACAATGCTGAGAAACTTTTATAGTGTTTTGGTACAAGAGAGAAATGGGGAAAAAAAAGGGAAAGGGAAAGGAAAAATAAAAGTATGCAGAATGCATTAATCTCTTCTTTAGTAGAAAAGAAAACTAAAAGTATTAATATTTTTCAATTTACGTAAAAATCATACTCCTTCAAATTGGATGGGTTAAAGAGGGAAAATTGAGAGTGGAAAAGAGATAAATAACTTATATAATGATAAAAATGATATTACGGGTAACGATGCTATCAGAGCGCAAATTGATAGGGCCAAAGAGAAGTGGAGCTTTCTACTATTTGATTTTGTGCAATTACTCTCTAGGCGGATCCAATAAAGGGCTTGTCGATCTTTACGAGAGTTTTACACGTAATCCAGGTAAAACTCGTGTATATTTTTTTGTAATCATCACTTCTATTATTGCAAAACTAGTTTGATCATCTTTGCTTCTTGGTTGTTTAATTTTGCGTTTAAACTTGTTTTTATTTATTTATTTAGAATTCATAACGTGTGATTAAATAATCTTGTTTGAGTATTTTTTCAATTTTAGATTTGTTTAATTACATGATTGAATCAACAATCCGAGACTAAAATAGTCACTTTTCAAGACTCCAGTTGGACGCCACTTCAAAGTGACATTCAAACCCAATTTTCCAATTTGTTTGCATGTCTTCTATCTTGATTTTGTGATTCACATAACATCTAGAACTATACGATAACATGATTTAGAGTTCACCATGCATAAGATTGAATCTTTTTTTTTTTGTTATATTTCAAGTCTATAATTGAATATGTGCTCTCCCTTGCTCTCTTTGCTTTGATCGAATCTTGAATTTTTTGTCATTTTGTTTTTTTTTGGATTCATATGAAGATAAAGCATGTTAAGTTTTTGTTTTAATTTTTTTTTATGTTTACATGTTTCTTTGGTGTCTAGGTTAGTCAAAAGTCTTCTCTTCGATTTTCTCATGTTCTTGTGTGCTCTTATTTTTCATCCACGTGCTCTTGAATGATGATTTGAATTAAACGAGTTTATGTTTTGATGTGATAATTATATTCATAACTCCTTGAATGATCAATCACATGCTTTTAAGTCATAAGTAATTCCATGCATATGATGTCATGTTTTCTTTTATGTGTTTATGTCCCTCTTTGTCATATTCACATGTGACTTTCAATTGATGTGGATTAGTTATTGTTTTCTCTTTGAATCACATGATAAGCTTGCTGTTTAAATATTAATATGTTTGATTGCTTGATTCTTTATCTTAAACTCTCATGTTATGGCTTGTTTATGTTTCTTTGAGTTTATGTTTTGACTGTCATGTAATTGCTATTATTACTTATTCACTTGAGGCGATTCAATGAGATAAATAGTAGTTGTCCTTATTATTCATGATTATTGTTTTTTTATCCATTTCAAGCACTTTAATTCTTTTTCTATATTGTCTTCCTTCACTTTCTTTTATCATATTTATTGAGGTTTATTCAATTTGGGATGTAAGTAGTAGTTAGTCATTTTTCATTCTTTCAGATGTAATCGCTCTTTACTTTCTCGCATCTTTTATTTTAATATAATTGTTATAAATGCTATATCTTGTTATTAATTGTTCATCTTTTGTGTGGCTTCATATCATTGTGTGCATGCTTGATCACTAAATTAAGAAAAATATTTAATTGGTAATTAATAAACATAAAAAGAATCCAATTGAAATGCAAAAATAAGGGCTATGCCCCTCGAAGCCTAAGCGTGTGTGGGGTGCTCACTTGTGACCTCTCCATCGTGTACCCAATCTCTAGATCTACGAATCTCAACCCTCAATAGATCAGTGGCTAAAGGTTTCTTGATTCTTAAAACCAAGTGGCGACTACTTGATGTGATTATCCGCCAATGGCCTTGTGTCAATGGTACGCCACTCAGAATAACGCATTTGGATAATCTATTAAGGAGAAGCTATGTTCCTTCGGATTTTCTCTTCAGTTTTCCCTTTATCGTGTTTTGAGTGGTGACATCGAGGTATCATCTCGTATCCTATAGGTGGTTATTCTATTTCGTTGCCTATTACATATTTCTTACCCAAAAATATGATTTTTCATTATAAAAACCTATGGGTATTAGCCTAATGTGCCACAAGAGAGTTGTTGATACCCGTTTTTTTTATTTATCGCCATGTGCCACACACCCATTAGATGACAGTACTCTATAAATTCATTAAGCACCTAGCCAAAATAGCAATCCATTCACCAAACTTAGGCTCTCATATCACATGATAAAGCCTGTTGAGGCCCATTACATGATAGAGGCCATTGAGGCCCACTAAAGAGCCAAAAACATGATAAAGTCTAAAGAGACCTACTGCATGATAAAGCCCAGTGAGACCCACTAAAGAGTAAAAAACATGATAAATCTCATTGCAACCTACTACATCATAAAGTTTTAAAAAAAAAACCATTACATGATAAAGCTTGTTGAGGCCCACTAAAAAGCCAAAAACATGACAAAATCCATCGGGGCCTACTATATGATAAAGCCAAAGAGACCCATTACATGATAAAACTCATTGAGATCCACTAAAGAACCAAAAACATGATAAAGCCCAAATATGCCTACTGCATGAAAAGCCCAAAGAAACCTACTACATAATAAAACCCATTGAGGCCTACTAAAAAACCAAAAAAGGCATATTACATGAAAAACCCAAAGAAGCCCTCTATATCACATAACCCAATTAGGTTTACTATGCAACATGGCCCATCACAGCTCACTCCCACTTGCAAACTTGAAAAGCCCAAAAGACACTAAGAATGGCAAAATAAAGGCAATAGCTATAAGGTAAGAGGGCACCAAGGCTAAGGTGAAACTACCTAAAAAGAGTGATGTAGTATCATTGTTGTATTTATCTTAAGATTACTTTATTGCCTCTCTTACTAATTATCTTTGTTACTTGTGTGAACCCTAAGCCACACTACCTCCAACTGGGATAATATGTGTGGTAGTGGATTGGAAGGTATGAGAGATTTGATGTAGTCTCTACATAAGTACCACATGGATTACTTAGTCCATTCAACAAATGATAATCTTCTTGGAATAACTTGCAGAAAATTCTTAGCCCATTCAACAAATGGTCATCACACTTTTGGGCTATGGCAGTAACGATTACATCAATTTCTACTACGACAGTAGCCATACGTCTCTCCCAATATTAAACCACTTTTTCTAAAAGATTAATTACTATTCAACCAAACTAAAATATGTTTTAGTTCAATTAAATTCCATCTATAACCTTTAGTCAAGTCATTTCAACCTCAAACACAATTCTAATCACATCAGACCCCTTTTTACATCATTTCTTCACTTGCACACTCCATACGGCCCTTGGACCAATGCCAAATCCCTTTCTCCTCTAAACAAGAGCCACTAGACTTGCTTCTCCATCAACTTGACCACCACTTGCAGCGGCATTATGATCTCTACAAATTTCTGTAGGGGATTAAGGCTATAGTCATGGGGTAAAAAGAAAGAAGTGCAAACAAAATGAGAAATTGTTGTGATGCGACAACTAGAAACTACAATAGTAATCTATAGATTTCTTAAGATTTCCTAGTTTCCATTACAAGTCAATTTCCAAGGCTTTGAATAATATTTATCGCCTCTATAATAATCCCTCCACCATTTTCTCCAAAGAAACTGAACAACTTAACTTATTTACAACACCTTCATGAGCTAAAATAACTTACACACAACCTAGAACAGCCAACTTGTAATCTATAACATTGCAAACACTTGCCAAAGCTTTCTCTTCCTTCAAGAGAATTAATCAGTTCTCTCTATCCTAAGAATCACAATCAAATACTCAAAAATCCATCTTTCTCCTATAACTCCACAACACACCACTTATGAAGTGACGGCTTGTACTAAATCCATATCCTCTAAGAATTTGCTATATAATTCCTTGGATTCCTAAAGCTATGAAAAGCTCACTTAAACAACTAATACATGCCTAAAAGCCCTTCATTAATTCATGCAAATTCCTCTAATACTTTGTGTTTATATGGTGGTATTTTTCTTCCTAGCTATATGGGACCTTTGCAATACTTATAAAGGTCTAAGAATGCGTATTGTCCATACAAAGCAAGCTTCATAATTTCTTCTAAAAGTTATTATTGTATCGCATCTGTCACTATAGTACCAACCTGAGAGTATAATTATTAAGTCAGACATATCCATCTGAGCAGTTACATCATATTTTTTTCCCTATTCTTCGCACATATTTCATTTCTCTCTGCTAAAATTTTTAATATTGTTATATTACTTGTTCTTTCTAAGTTGTCCCCATAAGCTAAGGCAGAATAACCAGGTTTACTTTGGTATTACCAATGTCTCAGTGCAACCTTGGACCCGATAGCATAAACAAACCCGGGGTAAGCTATTTCTACTATGAAAATTCTACAGCTGTAGACTACAAAACCAAAACAAAGTACAAGGTTGTGCAATCCTCTACGGTCGTGCACTCTTTAACTTAGTCATGGCCTCTAAAACGCAAAAATGCATCCCACTCTTAGACATATGTACAGAACAGAAAAACCCTTTAACAAGAGTTAAGAAAAACTTTTAAACTTGTGTGATTTAATTTCTCTATAACCCTTCATAGATTTTTTTTTCTTCCCAAATTTCTCTTAGGATTCACTTCCAATTCCTACTCAATAGGTTTTGTTTTACGCAATATTGGAACCATTGATCTTAACCTTCATGTTTCTTCTTAATCATGTGATCGCTTAAGATTATCCTCATTGATAGGCTTATCTCTCTCGATTCTAGATCTTTGAATGTTACGGAAAATTATCACTACCCTTTTAAGCTTGCAAACATTCCATCAATAGTTTATTACTATAAGAGTAGTGAGGATTCATCATATTCTCACTTTGTCAAAAATGATGCACAAAAAAGTTACTCCATAGATAGGAAAGCTTATGAATCATGGAGTCATATCGAACCTCAAGCTATGATCTACTCAATGATCCATAAAAAAAGGGGTTTGCATAGAGCTTTTTGGATAAGGATAATAGGGAAGATGTTGATTCCCTAATCCCGTTTCTTTTCTTTGTTTCGCAAGTAATCTTCTTTGTGGGCATAATGATGTCCTTACAACACTTAGGAGGTAAAAAAAATATTTCTTACAAAATTACAAGAAAAACCTTTGTTTTTTTTTTTTTGATTTTCAATTTTGCTCTCTTCGAAGAAATGATTCACCTGATAAGAACTCATGGTGGAAAGCTTTAGTTTCATATGAGATCTATAAGGACTTGAGTCATGAAATTTTTCATTAGTTAAAATATTAAGAAGATCATTTTTGGGTTAGTTTAGCTCGGATTCTGCTTTGACAAACTTTTCTTTCCCTTCCATTTTGTTGGCATCGATGCCTTCACTTTCAACCTTTTCCTTTCTCTAACGAGAGCAAAATTAAAAAGCAATCAAAACAAAGATTTATTCTTGTGATTTTTTAAGAAAGATTTTTCTACCTCCCATGCGTTGTAGGGACATTAGGATGCCCATAAACAAGAGCGATTACTTGCGAAATGAAAAAAAAGAAAAGAAATGAGAGTAGGCAATAACATCTTCCCTATTATCCTTATTCAAACAATTCTCTGCAAACCCCTTTTATGGATCACTGAGTATATTGTACCTTGAGGTTCGATATGACTCCGTGATTTAGAAGCCTACCTATCCATAGAGTACCTCTTTCGGATATCGTTTTGGAAAAAGTGGGAGTATGATGAATCCTTAATACTCTTATACTAATAAGCTATTGATGGGGGGATTTAAATTGAAATCTATAGAGAAATTTGGGATAAAAAAAACTATGAAGGGTTATATGGAAATTAGATCACACAAGTATGCAATTTTTTTAACTCTCTTGAGGTACATTAGGCTAATAGCCATCGGTTTTTATAGCGAAAAATCATCTATTTTGTTAAGAAATATGTAGTAGGAAATGAAATACAATAATCACCCACGTTCAACGCATATTTGAGTGTCAAAATAAAATTTTATGTTGTGATAAGATAGACTCTACCCATTTTGGAGTAGATAGAAAGAAGTAATTATAAAATTCAACGGTTGTGTAGCATTTTAGTTGATTTTTTTTTCCGATTTACAATGACGATATAACCTACTCTTAATCCTTACCAACCTACATAACAACCCTCATTATCCTTAAAGGAGTTATTTACCTTAGGAATTGAATGTAAGACCTCAACGGACATAAGTACATTTTAGTTAATATTCTTATTGTATCTTTTATGGCTAAAAAATCAAATCAAATCCAAGAGAAACTATGGTGGTAGCAAATTTGAAGAAGAGCCACCAAACCTCGTAAACAATTTTTTCCAACAAAAATTTAACATGTTGTTAGGGTAGAAATTTTTCGATAATTGACACGTGTGCCCTTAGACACATGACAATAGATCCAAAACTTCTAAAGAGAAATGTGATGCTTGTTGTCGTACCGGATTTAAGTTCTATAGTGGGGAAATGGGATGGCGTCTTATGGATCCGCTGCCATAGAGATGGGATCTCTGTATATGAAAACAAAGTTTTATCTTTATAGAGAGAGCTTTCCCCCCAGGGTTTTTGGGATCAGACCAAAGTCACCACCAATATAGTTTTACTACCAAGATGGACCCTCAGTTACTTGCTTTGTATCGGCCCAAATAAGGTGATGTTGAGACAAGGGGGAACAGTAACACAACAATAAGGGTATACAGCCGTAAAGAATGATGGCGATAAGTACATAATTTGGTACGTAAAGAGAACTGTAATTAAATAGTGTTGAAACTAAAAAAAAGTTGAAAGTAAAAGGTGTTGTAAGTAAAAAAGAGTTGAAATTAAAGAGAGTTGTAAGTAAAGGGTATTGTAAGTAAATACGACAATGATTATAAATAAATACGATGGTAAATACTGGGAGCAAAGATAAAGCAATGATAGTGTGGACATGGGTAGGGAAAATAAGAGTGACACAGTGCTAGGGAATGTACAGGTAGTTGTGAGATTAGTTTCCCAGAATAATGAAAATGAGACAATTTGTTTCGAGTAAGAGTGATCATTAACGATGTATAGAACATGATGCCGACATTGGCAGAACACGATTGCTCAGTGGTCAAGAATCATAGATGACAGCACATAGTACTAAAATTGTGTTAGATGTGCTTGCAACAAGAGAAAATATTTCAACAAGGCTGTTATGTTTTCGAGAGCTTTAGTGGGAGTCAAGAAAGGATGTTGCAGAGTGTAGATACAAAGAAGCACTTTTGGAAGATTTTTAACTAAGTTAGCTGGGGGCCTTTAATGCTTGAGGGCCATAGCTTTGATGGCTAGTGAGGAAACAAGAGTTGTAAGTGTTCTATATTTTCATCTATTTTTCTTATTAAAAACAAAGATTTGTGTTTGGTCTTAATAACTCTTAGCTTGTTTTTGTCTGCTAAGTTTTTTTGGATCTTATAAGTTAAGTTGTCTCTAAGAAGATGAAGAAGGGGTTTATATAGAGAAGAAGAGTTCCAATTGTGTGGAAGAGAAGCTTAACACTGAAATCATTATAAATTATTGAGAAAATCCACAATTTAAAGGATTTTTGATCATGAAGGTTTTATCGAACGACCATGAAGGTTTCTTGCAGAGGAGGAAAAGTTAGAGTTTAACAAATTTCATAAGGTTTTGGACCAAAAAACCGAAATATCAAAACGCAAAAACTAAAAAATTTGATTGTTCTGCTGATCTGCTAACTCTATTAACTGATCAGCCATTGAGTCCTATCCATCGGCCTAATGGTCCAACTGATTAGTTGGATCCTTCGGACTTTGTTTTTTCGATCTTTTTTTATTCGATTCGAGTTCGTTTGAGTTGTTGTCCTTATTATTCATGATTATTGTTGATTGTCCATTTCAAGCACTTTAATTCTTATTCTATATTGTATTCATTCACTTTCTTTTATCGTATTTATTGAAGTTTATTCAATTTTAGGGATGTAAGCCATAGTTAGGCACATTTCATTCTTTCAAATGTAATTGTTTAATTTCTCGCATCTTTTATTTTAATATAATTACTATAAATGGATGCATGCAATCTCATTTCGTTTCCTTCCGGAAACAATGTTTCAGCAAGAGAACTCACTCTTATCGTAACAATCTCTCGCACTAAATTACGAATGGGCCTTAATAAAAGAGAGTTCTTTCAAAACGCGACACTTCAGTCTTATCTCAGTGGGCTCGAATTGGGATGGGTTTGGGTCATTTAACCAAGTATGGACAAGGGTCGGGCAATACTTTAGGTTTTAGATCAATTGGTTCCCCAATTTTGAGCTTTAGTGTTTGGGTTGAGGTCCGAATGGAAAACAGGATTTTGGGTCCAGGTTTGATCCAAGGGTTTTAAGCCCAGATTGCTATTGGTTTTTTGTTTTTGTTTTTCCATTTTCCTTTTCTTGTTTCTCATTTCAATCATTTTTATTTCTTTTCTTTTATTTCATTTTTTCTTATTTTATATTTAGAATTTTGAGCTACAAGATTAAAGTAAAATCCTCTCTTTTAATTTTTCAAAACTTAATCAATTTCATTAATTTAGGTTTGACCCTAAATGATATTTTATTTTCAAAACCAAATTAATTCTGCTTTTCAAAACCTAAAGAGTGAATTCATTTTGAGTTTTTGTAAATTCAAAATTTTATTTAGAGAAAACATTTTTTTTTTGTAAAACATTTAGAGCAAGTATGTATAATTGCTCTATGATCAAGCTGGCGGGCCGGGCCTGATAAGTTACATTTTTTTTTTATAATTGATATAAAAAAAATTGTTGTTTATATTACTAAAAAAATTATACATACATAATACACTTAAAATTCTTAACTTACAAATAAGAATTTAACAGGGTTAATCTATCATTACATGAACATGGCCTTCTTCTGAGTTGTATTTTGCCTGGTATCAGGCCCCAAAGTGGACTCTTGTGATTAGTTACAGAGAACTATATAACCTACTAGAGCAATGATTAGGAATTTCATTATGAGAATATTGGGTTTGAGAATTTTCTAATTGCATTTCTCCAATTTCGTATTACTAAGAAAAATCTTTAAGCATCTTAGGTCAATGTTTCCTCTGTTTCGGGTTTGTTAGCATGCTATATGAGTGTTGTTGAAAGGTTGTTAGCATGTTGTATTTTATCTTTTGGTTCCTATTTGATTTATGAGCATGCAAAATTACAAACCTAATAGTGATAAGACAGTGATTCATATGTTAGAGACTGATTTTTGTTTACTTACATTTCTTTTTTTATTTAGAAGGAAAAGAGAAAAGATGTTAATGTCGTAGGTGACATTCACAATCGAATAGGAATAGTTCTTGCAACGATGATATTGCACAACTTTATACGAAAACATGAGCAAAATGAGTGACATTTTCAACAATTTGATAATGATTTAAATTTGAAAATTTTGAAGTTTGACAATTATAGGAATATGATGAAAACTTATGGTGAATTAGTTATTGATATAACAGTGCTAAGAAATAATATTGTTATTAGTTTGATGAGAGCACTAAATTAATTTTTATGGGAATTTCAAATAATAACTTCTTGTTAAATTATTAATCACAATTGTAACTACTTTTTATGGTATTATTAACCCATGATTAATTACAATTGTAACTATTTTTTATGGTATTATTAACACATGAATGATTTTATTAGTACAAAGTTATTGATTTTTTTTTTGTTTTTATTTGTTAATGTCACAAGTACCTATTTATTTAATAGAATAATTTATTAAAAATATATCTTTTTGCATCATGTCTATTTTGTTAATTTTATATTTTCACAATCTATTTCAAATTATAATTACCAAACACTTCTATTGATCACAATATTTCCACAATACTTTTACAAAATAGTTTACCAAACACAACACTAATTTTTTGTAACAATACTTTCCATACATCTTTTGGTGTCAATACCTTTGATACCAACACAACTACAAATACTGCACTCCCAAAGGAACTCTTAGTCTCCGAAAAAGGAGAAATGGTATTGCCCTTTTAGTGATCACATTTTGGGCATCAAAAGGGAAAAGAAAAGTATTTTCCCTATTGTGGATTGGGGCAATCTATACTTGCCTCAATGTATTTTCAAACCAACGAGAACTCTATTTGACCAGAAAACATGATAGATTTGGAAATAAATTTTTATGTTTAAATATTTTTATAATAAATTATAAAATTCAATTGAATTATCATATTAAAATGTTTGAAAAAAATGAAGGAATGGAGGAAGTAAAAGAGGGAGAAAGAGAGAATTTTGAACAACATAATTTTTTGCTCTTAATTTTGTAGAATTCATTTATAAATTCTATATCTTTTGATAGAATTTACAATAAACTAACTAACTCAATTTTATTGTGAATTCATTTACAAATGAATTCCATAATTTATTAACTTTCTAAACATAATAATTTATAAAATTATAAATAAATTTTATAAAATATATAAAATCCAGTTATTCCAGACACTCTTAATATAATTGCATATCACTATTTTGACACTATTTGAAATCAGTTTTAATCGTGATTAAAACTGATATTTTTAAAAGAAAATATGAAATAAAAAATAATCAGTTTTAATCCATCATTAAAGCTGACTTCAAACAGCACATTTATGGAATATTTATTCGACAAAAAGATACATACCATATATTTTCATAATTTCAATAGTAGATAAAACAACAGTCCCTCTATCCCATAATTTTATTTATTTATTAATTTTTTACTTAAGTTTGATTTTAATTAATTTTTATATACGTATTATTCTAAAATTTTAAAAATATATTTAAAAACTTTTAAACTCTATTTAAATATGTGAAAAAAAATAAATTTCATTAATGATTTAACAATAGAAAAAAAATATATTATTCATTTAATTGACTAAATATTAACGTGACAAATTATGGGACAGAGAAAGAACATAATATTCCACTAGCCAACTACAACCACATTTTCAGTCTAGAAATCTCAGCTTTCCAAAAGGCCCCATCCTTGCTTATTGATAAGAAAAATATATATATATATATATATATATATATATATATATATATATATAAAAAACAATATAACATCCCAAGCATGTAGTGTTTGAACATCGACTAAAAAACTACCAAGATCTACTGAAAGATCCAGCTGATGCTTATCTCACCAACCTCCTATATAAACTAATGTTCGCGACAAACTAAAGAGCATTTGAAAGGATTCTCCTCAACTAGAAAAAGGCTGTATGACCTCTAACCCCTATATAGACTTTCAACACTGGTCTAGATATCAAAGTTGAAGCAAAGGCAATGCCATTACAATGCCAAAGATGGAAACCAGCAACAACATCATCCAGGTTGGGAACAAGGGTTTCCTGTTTCTTCTTGTGTCCTTCAAGGTATCTACTCTTTTCACATCTTCTCCCAAGGAATTAACAAGTTTTTCCGCCCTGGCTCTGGTACTTCCATCTTGAAGTGACTCTGATGACAACTGCTCGGAGACAGCCTGCTCGGAATGCTGAGCCTGTTTATGCTTCTCCACATACTCGGGAAACAATTTCCTGAATGCCGGGCTGTCATGAAAAGAAAACATCAGATTCAGTTACAATTTCAGTGCAAAACCTTTTTCTTTTGGAAAAAAAAAGTCATTCAAGATTTTGTCATAACCACCAGCGCCCCGATAAAATGGAAGGGTACAGCCAGAGAGCAGGTGCAAGTTTTTGAATTTTAAAGAAGAAAAAAGAAGAGCATGGTTTGGGACTTTCTAAAATGCCAAAACATGAACGAACATCAGCTTCAAGCAAACTACAAAAGTAATTCTAGAATTAAGTGTTAAAAAGAAAGGGACAGTCCTGGCAACAACTGACCCACATGGGATGGGCATTGATAAGAAAATAACAACATAATGGAGAGAAAGACTACCTCAATGAACCCTAGATCCCCAAAAATAACAAAATCATATGCAGATATATGGTGCAATAAACTTACTTCTTACAATTGAACGCAAGAGAAGACTTAGCCAGACGTTGCTTCTCAGTAGTAGTAGTGTTCACACTGCCGGTGGTAGGACTGGTGTCCATCTGCATGAGAAAAATGCATACACATAAAGGAATAGTTGGAAATCAGAGACGATCCATAGATGGCAATAGAACAATGCCAATGAACAATGCCAATGAAGAAAAATGAATAGAATGATCATTAATTATTTTTTGCTTGGAGATGCAACTATGATAAAGCCCATGAAACAGAGCTTATGAAAAGTGGCAAATTGTAGTATAACATATTCAGATCTTGGGTGGTAACCAGGGCGAAAAACTATATGTCAAAGCTTCAGACATACCATGAAGAAATAAATGAATAGATAAATAACCAGAAGCTGAAACAAGTAAATCAACATAAATGAAATAAGCTAGCAGGTTACAGCTTAACACACACACACAGAGAGGAGCGAGGAAAAGATTCCTCTGCACATGAGAGAAAGCGTAGGGAGTAATTTAACCACTTTCTCTCCTCAACTTGGACAAGCTAATAGTAATTCAAAATAGTGGATATGCCACCCGTTTGGGAGAATTTATGAAATATTTTTTTTATAAGTAAAAGTTGTATAAATAGAGCATCAAGATGGTGCAACTCTAAACCAAAGACTATTTAGAAGAAAGAAACTCCACAAAATCCAAAAGATCAAAATTATCTTAAAAAAAATCCTCTAACCCAAAAATTAAAGGTGTTAAGCCATTTATCTCTAATGACATCTATAGGTCTTTCAACTCTTTCAAAGGCTTTCTTATTCCTCTCACTCCACATTGACCAAAAAATGGAGCGTGGGATCAAAAGATAAGCTTTATTGACCTCCTTAGACGCCCTCAACCTACTCCAAGCCCACACTTCATCCTTCACAGATCCCACAACAACCCAAGAAAACCCCAAAACCCTATAGATCATTGTTTAGAGTTTTAATTAGGTTTAAGTTGAGAGTCTTAATTAGGTTTCTTAGTAGGTTTCTTAGTCTTACTTAGTTTATGTCTATTTTATCTAGTTGATGTCGCCTAGTGCTATTAGGTTTGATATTCATAAGTTGTATTCAAATCAATCAAACAATAATACAAATTTCTTTTCAATTCTTAATTTCAACATGGAATCAGAACTCAATGTTTGGGATCTCAGAGGCGATATGAGATAAATACCATTAATATATATATTAGAATCTTTTTAGTTTCTGTTTTGTTTTTTTCCTGGCACGACCCCAGAGCTGTTTTTAAAAAAAAAAACTATGGATCTGATCACAGCACTGTTCATTGCGCTATTTTTGAGTACTTTCAATTCTTAATTTCAATGTTGATGTTGTTGACCCATACATGTTCATGTTGTTAACCCGATCTAACATGTGCTAATGTTATTTCCTCCAGACTCAATGATTGCAGCCCATTCAAGTCATCGTCAAAGTTAGTAAAAAAAAAGACAAAAAGTCAAAGTCTTACTGATCCGGTGTTCTCGAATCTTGTCTCGTTAGGTGATACCGACCTGGTTACCTAATTGTTTGTCATGGGAGCACCGATGTGTTGTCATGGATTATTGTAATTTATGAGTTTTGGTTTATTTGTTTCAGATTAAATGAGGTTTGTTGTTGGTATGGATTTCTTTATAACAAGTTGGTGCATGTGTATACTCCAACTTGAGGGGGAGTGTTGAGAGTCCTAATTAGGTTTCCTATTATGTGTCCTAGTAGGTTTTTTAGTATTACTTAGTTTATGTCTATTTTATCTAGTTGATATCTCCTATTCCTATTAGGTTTGATATTCATAAGTCTATATATAGGACTGACGAATTGTATTCAGATCAATCAATCAATAATACAAATTTCTTTTCAATTCTTAATTTCAAGAGTCATCTCCCACAAGCTTCTAAGCCAATGGAAAATCCATTAAAAGATGAAACACGGACTCACCACACCCTTTACAAATATAACATTTATTAACCAAAACTTTCTCCCTTCTTTGTAAATTTTTAATAGTAAGATTTTTTTTCTCACGAAGCCTCCCACACCCACAAAAAGGAACTAGCTTTCTTGGGACATTTGAGCACCAAATCGCCCTCCACGGGAACCTAAAATCATCGCCCGAAGGAGACTTATCAAGAAGAAACTTATAAAAAGGCTTCACCTCAAAACCTCAATCCGGACTAGGTCCCCACCTAACCACATCATCCCTACTCATATCCACCCTACTATTAAATAAAGTCTCCAAAAAGCTCCCGACCCTCTCAACTTCCCAATCAAGGACATAGATCCCATCAAAAGTCAACGAAACAAAAGAACTAATAAGAACTTCTTTATTTCTCACAATATTAAAGATATCCGGAAATTGGTCTTTCAAATGAGTATTCCCAAACCACGAGTCAAACCAAAGACGAATTCTCTCCCTATTACACAACCACCAACACACGAGGGAAAAACTCCTCCCACCTTTTCTGAATCCATTTCCACTCCCCCACCCCATAGGCCTCCCGAATCTCCTAAGACATCCACCCGTTAGCTTCCTATAAACAGAAGCAAAACCAAATACACCTAAAAAACGGCTTCTAAAAAGAATTAAAAGCTGAAAAGTAGTTTCTAAGAAAATGAATTTATGTCAGAACAACTATTTTACCAAACACAAAACAGGTTTTAGCTCCACAACTGCTTTACCAAAGCTGCTTCAAAAGCCATTTTGATAGCCAGCTAAGCCAAACAGTTCCTTTAGTGTCCATATTATGCATATAAATGGGCCCGTTAAAGTGCATTCAATAAATAACAACATAAGATATTCTCAATAGAAAAGGCCACACTGAATAGAACCACACTTGGAAGCACATAAGATACCGGAGAGCCATAATGAGCTTACCATGAATGAAAGAAGCCCCGTAAGTATGCTGCACTTGTGAAATAGAGAGTGTTAGTTCAATGGGGAAAAATAGATCATCTAAAGCAGCTGTTTCATTTATCAGTTTATACGGAGGCAAAACATATAACAGTAATAGAAAGATTACATCACATAAAGATGTAGACTACAACTTGAAATTCTCTTACCTTGAAACAGACCACATAGGGTTCCAACTTTCTGGATGAACTGCAGAATGACAGGATCAAAATAAACATAAAGTCAGACTCACTTATCAGATAAGTGAAAAATGATCCTCTATGAACTATAGTCCAAAAGACTTACAATCACTCATAGATAAGCAGATTTTCTTTTGTGTCATGAACCGTCCATTGGGAGTGATCATGCTACAGTGACGAAAATGTAGTTTAATATCATGAGCTGTATTTAATATTAAATCCAAGAAAAAGACAAGGATAAGGTCAAGAAAGCACATACGTGATTCCAGGAGGCTTATATGGATACTCTGGAGGAAACTTGATCTTTCCATAGTAAAATCCACCTTATCATAATGAGAAGAATTTCCAAATGACAAAATTAGATAGATTGTCTCAAATGGGCCAGATAATCATAATTACGAGCTAGCAAATGACATAATTTTCTAAACCTGCAAAAGGTGTTCCTTCACTTCCCTCCAACACATAATCTGTAAAAGTAACGTTGGTAAATCGTATAAATATTAGAAACATCTCACTGAATCAATAATATGAAGTAGATAAGATCGCAAAAATAAAGAGCAAGGGCAAGACCTGTGATAAATAAATGTCACTAGATGTAAGGTGGAAAACCCTCAATATGTGATAAAACTAAGAAATGTGCTCACTGTTATCACAAGTTTCTAAAACAGAGAAATTGTATGATGATTAACTGTTAACCCGTGTATGTCTTAAAGAAAATGTTAACCCATAAATCTTCACCCTCAGAAACAATCAAATTCGAAGTCAAAGAAAACTAAAATTACTATTTGAGGGTAAAACTGTCTTTTCCACAAAAGAGTCATGGATTCAGCATTTCTTAGCGTGTAGATAGCAACTCCCTTAGTAATAAAGCAAACAAAAATTCTATTTGAAGTACCAGAATTTCTACTTAATAACTCATTCATCACAGAAAATATTTTCGTGCAATAACTTCAAAGCCTCATCAGAGAAAATGAGATAAAGATTCAAAGTGAACTTACGCCACTCAAGTATGTCATTTGGGGAAGGGCGGGCAACAACATGGGACACTGGTTCCTACAAGTCCACAGAACAACAATCAACATCATTTAAAAAAAGAAAAAGAAAAAGGAAAAAACACAAGTGGAACAAACCAACAAGTAACAGAATGGAATAGACTCAACATTTTGACTTATTAAAGGGAAGTTTGACGAACAACCTATAAATCAACCAGTGCGTACACTAACACAAACATGGATAAAGCAAAATGCTCAAAATGCACAAGCTCTAGATGATGCATCAACCAGAAGATAAATTCAATGTGTAGAGGAATAGGAGAGATCAAATTCTCCCTTTATAAGAGTAACTAAGGATAAACCAGAAGAAGAAGACATACTTTGCACAGCGATCTGTATTCCTTCTGAAGGCGCATGATACACGCTTTCTCTGCCATCTCGCAACTTTAAACTGCCTTCAGAACAAAAGATAGAGCCCTAACTGTTCCTTTAATTTTTTCACCTCCAAAATTACAATTATTGGGTGACATTGAAAAAAGCAATATATGAAGCAATTAGTTAAATACTGATTAAATGATGAATTCCAAAATATTAAAGGAAAAATCTACCAACACATACAGGTGACAGAAAAAAAAAAACATTTACCTAGTGAACACAAAAAGAGGATATTTTAGTTGGGGAGAAGGTATGCACACCCCAACTTCTACAAAGGCAATGAAAGTTAAGCAAATCAAAATGGAATTATATAATTACAATAATATACTCCTATAGTATAAGGGAAATTTGTCAAAGAAAAATTACAAAATATTACAAAATCAGCTAATGCAACAATTCAACAAAAAGACCCTTATTCCAACATGGACTCAATGAACCTAAAATCAAAAACCTGAGCAAAGGATGACATGTTTATCATGTCAAAACCATATCTAACAAGCACACACATGAATGCATCTATCAAGAAGTTACAAAAGGGAAAGAGAAAAAATATATGGTAATAAAGATTTGTGCTTCTTATATAACCCCACAAGCATTTCACAAAAACATGAACATATCAGAAAACAAGACTCAAAAGTAATTGTAATGAAATCAAAAGAGAAAATATGATTCTTAATTTTTTTTGTAAGTAATTTGAATCTTAATTACTATAACTTTCAACGTATGATTAGCGTAAATTTGAGGTCATACCCATCTATATCTAAGACTTCCTATAAACATCGGAAGGGCCACCATGTTTTGGTTTGATCTGTAATTATTCTTTATGGGCTTTGGTTGTCTTGCTGATTAACAGAATATCTGCTGGTTTTGCAAGTAAATACAACAACAACCATAATTGAAATCGATAGATTATCGTCTTTCCATCATCACTTCCTCTCTCACTTTAAGTCGTTAATAAAATGAAATCGATAGATTATCGTCTTTGCATCAATTGAAATCGAAGGGAAGTAACCTATGCCTAGAATATTAGAATAAGAAAACCCTTCAATTTGGTCAAAATTAGAATTTCGATTCTACATGGGTTTTGCTCTAACAAGTCTTTAAAAACCCAAAAAAAAAAAATGCAAATAGATTAAACTGAATTGAAACAGATCTATGGAGAGGTCGAGAGTATACCTGTATTTGAGCTTCTCTTTCTCTGCCAGTTCTCTTCTTCTTCAATAATTTTTCTGTTTACTTTTCCGTTGCAAACAAAGAGAGAGACTAGGATCAGAACAAATCAATTGGACAGAGAGAGAAAAAGATAGTAAACGGAGCCAAAAAAAAAAGTTTTTTAAAGGATAATTAAAAAATAAATTATATATTTATCATTTTTTTAAAATTGGATTTAAGTATTAAAAAATCTGGTTATCTTTATTTTATTTTTGTGTTACAAACTTACGATGTTTATTATAGTGCTAAAAAAAAACTTTTATATTTATTATATATTTTATTTGGTATTTGTTTAATTACTTAATTCATTCACAAAATTCTAAAAACACGTAAACCAATTTAACTCGAAATGGAATTGTAATGAACATATACCGTGAAATCCATCTCAACGTCTAGTGGGCCACAGGCCTTGTTCGAGGGGTTAGAGATTTGACCAATTGAGAAGTACTTTAATTAAAGATGACTTTTAACTATCCCAGAAAAATCCCTGTATAGAAAAGTATAAAAAAAGAAAAATAGTATAAAGTTAGAAGCATATGTGTATATTTAATTGAATCAAAATAGTCAATAATTAATACACATTGTATCAATGTTACCTTTTGTTTTTAACATTGATAAGAACATCCGTTTCCCATGCCTGTACCTAACAAGAATATAGATCAAAATCCTCAAATTTCACTATCTATTCTCCATTGTATCGTTTCTTCTTTTAATTAAACTTATTTTGTCCAATCAACAGGTTCCCATTGTAGGGCAAAACTGGCGACTCCCTGCTTTTGTGCCTCTACATATTCAGGCATCCAGCGACGACAGTACATGCCCTTCTTCGGTAACTGTAACATGCCCATTATAACATTGAGTACAAAGCTGCTTTTAAAACCAAACTCAATGTGGAAATATGGAAAATTATTGAGAATCAATCTACACACCCTTTTTTCTGACTTGTAACGATTAACTTCTTTGCATTGTTTTGGCTCCACTCCTGTTTATCTTCCTCAATCATTTTTTTAAAGAACCAAATACAAGTGAGCATGAAAACTGACGGACCTGCGGACTCGATCCAAACTAGTATAATGGATCGGGTTGGGTTGGGATTTTCAAAAGTTAGATTGGGTTTGAGTTTGGGTTTAGATTGATAAATTTTTTAATTCGATGGGTTGGGTTGGGTTACGGGTTAAAAAATTTACCCAAATTGGTAACCCAATCATTACATAACTATATTTTATATATATTTAAATTATACTTACTTTAAGAATTGATTGATTATATTCATATTTTGGTAAGTTAGTTTGGATTGCAATATCTATTTCATGTTTATATATATATATATATATATATATATATATATATATATATATATATATAGTTAAGTTATGTAAGCTAAATAGTTAGCCTATTCTAGGGACGGCTACTTATCTCACTTAGTCTTATTTCCTTATGTCTTTTTTGGTAATTCTCTTGTAAGTGTATTATTATAAATAATGAATTAGGGCTTAGTGTCAAACACAGCCACAATCTTTTATTCTTCTCTCTCTCTCATATTTCAAATTGGTATCAAAGCTTTTGATCAAATAAACTTAAAAAACTAAAGCTTCCACCGGCCTCGGTACTTGTTTGCCGACAGACTTCAACAAGCAACTAGTAGTGTTTTTTCGCCAAGCCCAGTTATTATGAACCATCAGAACTTGTTTTTCAGCAAATTTCAGGTGTCTCCAACTTGTCTCCTATTCTCGGTCAGCCATATTTATTGTGTTTTGCACCAGTGTTGCCGAAACAAAGATAGAAGCCAATCTGTGAATCAAATCCTGGTTTGTGGTTGTTGCATATGTGGAATTGAATCTCTTTAGGTGTATTTCTTCACTTACCGAGATCCCTGGTAATATTTTTCCAATACCACTCTTGATTTGTTTAAATTTTTCTCACTATATACAGCTGTAAGGTTACTTCTCTCTCTTCGGGTGTATTTGTGGCTATTTCTTATCCTTTTTTGGTGCTTCATTGCTTAAATACTTATCTAGTATTCTTGATTGGTGGCTGCCTAATTTAATTCTTGCTATCTTTCTATTAAGAATTATATTCCATTATGTTATTTTGACTGTTAATCATGGTTGGGAATAGTGAAATCACTTCTGGTTCAAGTGATGGAATGAAATGATGCGTTAGCACTCATGGCCTCAATTCCTCTTTGCAACTCAATCCATCAAAATTGGATGTCACCAATTATTTGACATGGCCTCATGCTTGTTTGAGTTTTATCAAGGCTAATCGCATGCATCGATTTATTAATGGGACTTCAAAAAGGCCTACTAGTACTGTTCCCTCTCTAGATGATTGGATATGTGACAACTCCATGGTGAAGACATGGTTATTCAATTCGATGGAACCACATGTCTGTAATTCTTAAATGTTTCTTAGCACTGCTCATGAAATTTGGGAGGCAGTTGCTCAGACCTATTCTTTTTCTGGTGATATGTCCAAGGCTTTTGAAATTATTACAAAGTTTAGGAAACAGTTTAGGGAGCTAAATTTGTCACACAATACTATGCCATTGTTACTTCACAATGGCAGGAATATGATCATTACCGAGTATATCCTACTTTTATTACTGAAGATGCTGGTAATTATAAGAAATTCAATGAGCAAAACTGGGTTGTTTAATTTCTTGCAGGTCTTAATATTGAGTATGATCAAGTACGTGATTCACTTCTTCCTCAACGCCCAATTCCTACTATGAGAGAAGCTCATACTCGCATTCAACAAGAGGAAAGCAGTAGATATGATATGATTCAGGGTCCATCATTTGATTGTTCTGCCATGATTGTCTCTCCTATAGTTGGTGTTAACAAGGACACTAAACTCGGCCAAGTCTCTGCTCAAGACAAACTTTTTTTCCGATAAGGATCATCTCCGATGTGATTATTGTGGTAAGGCAAGACATACTAGAGAGATATATTATAAATTGCATGGTAATCATATGCGTGGGGGTAGTTGTGGAAAACGGGGTGGTTTTTCAAGTGGTCGAGGATCTCAAGCTCATTTGTCCTATTCTTTATATATATATATATATATATATATATATATATCATATGTCTCTTCATCCTCATCGACTCTAACTTCTAAAGAAATGGTAACTCTCCGAAATATGATGATAAGATTGGATATTTTTACCCTTACTCCCACTCCTTCTCATTATGCTTAGTCAGGTATTTCTCACATTGCTCTAAATGTGTTTACTTCTTCTGTTTCGTGGATTATTGACTCTGGTGCATCCGAACATATGACCGATACTGCTTGTTTATTTAATACTTATTATCCCTATTGCTTGAAAGGGGTCTATCACAGGCTCATCTACCTTATCATTATCTTTTGTCCTTTATGTTCCTAATTTTTCTACCAATCTCTTATCTGCTTCCAGTCTTACTAAGTCATTGAATTTTTCAATAACTTTCTTCTCTTCTCATTGTGTTTTTAAGGACCTGGTGAGGGGGCGACAGATTGGAAGTGGTAGATTTCATTGTGGTCTTTACTTTTTAAAGCATTCGACTCTCGCAAATAAAGATTCAACTCAAGCTTTTCAGGTTACATCTGACTCATCCTTGGAGTTTTTATATCGATGGCATCGTCGTTTAGGCCACCCTTCATTTAACATTTTAGAACTTCTTTTTCTTAGTTTAACTCAGCAGTGTACTTGTTCTAAACTTTGTTGTGAACCATATGAACTGGCTAAACATAAAAGATCATTGCACCCTACCAGTTTTAATGATAAAAGTAGCTCTTTTTTTTATTATTAATTCACTCTGATGTGTGGGGTCCTTCCCGTATTGTTTCTCGCACTAGTCATAGATGGTTTGTTACATTTATTGATTGTTACTCTAGAACCACTTGGGTATATTTGATGCATAATAAAAGTGAATTTTTTTCTTGCTTTAGAGAATTTCATAAAACGGTTGAAACTCAATTTGATGCTGAAATCAAGGTTCTTCACAATGATAACGGGAAAGAATATATTCATGGTTTATTCTAATCTTATCTTGTAGATAATGGGATTATTCTTCAGAATGCTTGTGTTAAGACTCTATAACAAAATGGGGTTTTTGAATGAAAAAATAGTCATCTTTTAGAGGTAGCCCGATCTCTTATGTTATTGACACATACCCCTAAATTCTTTTAAGGTGATGTTGTTCTTACTGCATCTTATCTCATTAATCGACTCCCCTCTAGTGTTTTGAAATTTAACACTCCTATTTCCTTTCTCCCTCGTTTTTTGTCCTCTTCTCTCCCCTCTAGAATATTTGGATGTGTTTGTTTTGTCCATGATAATAGTTCTTCCCACAGTAAGTTAGATCCTAAGGCCCTTCGCTACATGTTTTTAATATATTCTCCCACTCAAAAAGGGTATAAGTGTTACCATCCTCTCTCGCGAAGAGTGTTTGTGAGTCATGATGTCACTTTTTAGGAATTAAATTCTTTTTATCCTGCTCTTGCACCTCTTCAGGGGGAGTGTAAACCCTTCTAGTTCTAGAACCTAGTTGTATTGATTTGCGGGGGGAGCCTGAGTTAATGACATATTCATGAAGGATGAAGAACTTTAATTGGCCACAATGTCAATCAACCGTCTCAAAACTGGGTCAAGAAGATACAAATTCTTCTGAAAAAGGTATCTCTAGTCATTCTCCTTTTATTGATAATTCTATTATTCATGTTATTGATAATTCTTCTGTCATTGATAATTTCGTTGTTCCAATCATTGATAATTCCATTACTCCTGCTGTTGATCATTCTGAATTTCCCATTGCCCTTAGAAAAGGGGTTAGATCATGCACTCAATATCCTATTTTTGATCATGTGTCATATAACTCATTATTTCCACAGTATTGTTCCTTTCTTTTTTCTTTATCCTCTATATATGTTCCTCAGTGTTGGAAACAAGCATCAGATGATCCTAAATAGAGAGCTGCTATAGTAGAGGAGATGCATGCACTGAGGAATAATGACACATGGGATCTAGTTCTTTTTCCTCATGAAAAAAATTGGTTGGCTGTAAGTTGGGGTATACAATGAAACAAATGCAGATGGTTCTGTTGAACGACTTAAAGCTAGATTAGTTTCCAAGGGTTACACACAAACTTATGGGATTGATTATCAGAAGATATTTGCTCTGGTGGTTAAAATGAATTCTATTCGGACCCTTCTATCTTGCACAACTAATCTAAGGTGGAATCTTCAACAAATTGATGTTAAGAATTTTTTCTACATGGTGACTTAGAAGAAGAAGTTTATATGGAGATTTCTTCTAGATTTGCATCTCATAGCCCCTCAAGTAAGGTATATAAACTTAAGAAGTCACTATATGGTTCGAGGCAATCTCCTAGAGCTTGGTTTGAAAGATTTTACAATGCTATAATGAGATTTAGTATAAGCAGAGTCAAGTCGATCACACTATGTTCATTAAACGTGTTAATGGGAAGATTACTGTTCTCATCGTTTGTGTTGATGATATAGTGGTCACAGGTGATGATGATAAGGAGACAGCAAACCTTAAACCTTAGTTGGCATCTGAATTTGAAATTAAAGATTTGGGTCCACTTCAGTACTTTCTAGGGATTGAAGTGGCAAGGTCACCTCAGGGTATTTTTATCTTTCAAATGAAGTATGTGCTTGACTTGTTGACTGAAACAGGATTGTTAGGATGTAAACCAGTAGAGTCCCCCATTGAAGTCAATCATAGGACTTGTGATGGTGTTGGAAAAATAGTTGATAAGGAGAGATATCAAAGCCTTGTTGATAAACTAATTTATCTCTCTCACACTAGACCTGATATCACGTATGTTGTTGGTGTTATGAGTCAGTAGATGCATGACCCATGTCAATCTCATATAGAAATTATATACATGATTCTGAGATACTTAAAAACTTCTGCTGGAGAGGGAATCCTTTTCTCCAATCACAATCATTTGAAGATATAAGTCTATTGTGATGCTGATTAGGTCAGGTCACTTAAGGATAGACGATACACTTCTGGATACTGTGCTTATGTTGGAGTTAATCTGGTTACCTGGCGCAATAAAAAATAAAGTGTCATAAGTAGATCTAGTGCAGAAGCTGAATATAGGGCTATAGCTCAAGGTGTATGTGAATTGATATGGCTTCGTTTGTTTGCGAGAAGACTTGAATCTAGCTAATATTGAGCCTATGAGATTATATTGCAATAACAAAGCTGCCATCAGTATTGCTAATGATCTAGTGCAGCATGACAAAACTAAATAGGTCGAGATTGATCGACATTTTATTAAGGAAAAACTTATTAATAAGTGTATCCATATTCCTTTTGTTAAGTCTAAAGATCAACTAGTTGATGTGTTAACTAAGGGTCTTAGTAGTAGGTTGTTTCATCCTCTTGTGTTCAAGTTAGGCATGTGTGACATATATACACCAGCTTGAGGGGGAGTGTTAAGTTATGTAATAGTTAGCTTATTCTAGGGCAGGCTACTTAGCTTACTGATAAATACTTTGTTAGACTATGTGTGGAGCTTGGTGGGCTTTTCTTGTCCAATCTGGTGTTTTCCGCATTGTTTGGTATCTGTTTTATTTTAACCTGGAAATATAAGGGTTTCATCTTATTCTTTTGTGTAAGTGTGTGAGCCGTCTTTTTTTTTTGTGAATACTGTGAGGGGTGTTTAGGGGTGAGACCTCCTTGTATTGTTCTTTAAGACATAGTGAAATCACTGTAACTCCGTGGACGTAACCCGAGTTTGGGTGAACCACGTAAATCTGTGTGCGTGTTTGTCTTTGATTTATTTCTATTTTTTCTCTATATTTGCATCTCAAGACCTTATTCTATTTTCTTTTCTATATTTTAACCTGGAAATATAAGGGTTTCATCTTATTCTTTTGTGTAAATGAGTGAGCCATCTTTTTTTTTTTTGTGAACACTGTGAGGGGTGTCTAGGGGTGAGACCTCCTTGTATTATTCTTCAAGACATAGTGAAATCGCTGCAACTCTGTAGACATAACCCGAGTTTGGGTGAACCACGTAAATCTGTGCTGTGTGTTTGTCTTTGATTTATTTCTATTTTCTTCTTTATATTCGCATCTCAAGATCCGTAAGGATAGGGTAGTTTAACCCTAACAACTGGTATCAGAGCTATCAGTTTTTGAGTGGGAACGATGGCCAAAGAAGAAGGAAAGGCGACAGGAATCGAGAAATTCGATGGCACAAATTTTGGGTATTGGAGGATGCAAATCGAGGATTATCTCTATGGGAAGAAATTACATTTGCTTCTGTTAGGGACAAAGCCAGATAGTATGAAAGAAGACGAATGGAATCTTCTTGATAAACAGGTACTGAGAGTTATTCGATTAACTCTATCAAGATTAGTTGCGCACAATGTTATGAAGGAGAAGACCACCAAGGATATGATGGCAGCTTTGTCCAGTATGTATGAAAAACCGTCGGCTAACAACAAAGTGCATCTGATGAAAAAATTGTTCAATTTGAAGACGGCGGAAAGTACCCCTGTTGCGCAGCATCTGAATAAGTTTAATACAATTGTTAATCAATTGTCCCCTGTTGAGATTTATTTTGATGATGATATATGTTCTTTAATTGCTTTGGCCTCTTTGCCAAACAGTTGGGAAGACATGAGAATAGCGGTGAGTAATTCTGTAGGGAAGAATAAACTCAAATATGAAGATATTCGGGATTTGATTTTAAGCGAGGAGGTTCGCAGGAGAGATGTGGGTGAAACCTCAGGTTTTGGTTCTGCTTTAAATCTTGAGACAAGAAGTAGAGCATAGGATAGAAATTCCAATCAAAGTATATCAAAATCCAGAAGAAGAGGTAGGAGTAAATCCAGATCTAGACGACAACTAGACTGCTGGAATTGTGGCAAGACTGGCCACTTTAAGAAAAATTGTAGAGAACTGCAGAAGAAAAAGAATGAGAACGATGCTGCAAATGCTGTGACGGAAGAACTACAGGATGCCCTATTACTTTCTGTTGACAGTCCATTAGCTCTTGGGTTTTAGACTCAGGAGTTTCTTTCCATACCACTGCACACTGAGAAATCATTGAGCACTATGTGACAAGTGATTTTGGGAAGGTATATTTGGCTGATGGAGAAGCCTTGGATATTGTGGGTATGGGAAACGTTCGCATTAAATTGTCGAATGGGTCTATGTGATTGATACAGAAAGTGCGACATGGTTCAAAATTGATGAAGAACTTGATCTCTGTAGGACAGCTTGATGCTGAAAGTCACACGGTGACATTTGGGGCTGGTACTTGGAAGATTACAAAGGGAGCCATGGTAGTGGCTCGTGGAACAAAAACGTGTACTCTATACATGACCTCAAGTGTGAGAGATACTATTGCAGTGGTTGATGCAAAAGTTGATACAAACCTATGGTACCGCAGGCTTAGTCACATGAGCGTAAAAGGGATGAAAATGATACTGTCTAAAGGGAAACTGCCAGAGTTAAAATCTCTTGACTTTGATTTGTGTGAGAGCTGCATTCTTGGGAAACAAAGAAAGTTCAGTTTCTTGAAAGGAGGCAGAACTCCAAAGTCTGAAAAATTGGAGTTGGTACACACAGATTTGTGGGGAGCTTCCCCGGTTGCATCTTTTGGAGGTTCGCGGTATTATATCACATTTATTGATGACTCAAGCAGGAAGGTATGGGTTTATTTTTTGAAAAATAAATTTGAGGTATTTGAGACCTTTAAGAAATTGAAGGCAATGGTTGAGAGTGAAACAGGTTTGAAGGTAAAATGTTTGAGGTCTGATAATGGTAGAGAGTACATAGATGAGGGGTTTAGAGAATTTTGTGCTGCTAATGGGATTAGGATGGAGAAGACTATTCTCGGGACACCACAGTAGAATGGCGTGGCTGAGCGCATGAACAGGACCCTCAATGAGCATACTAAAAGTATGAGGTTGCACGTTGGGTTGCTAGAAACTTTTTGAGTCGATGTAGTTAGCACAGCAGCTCACTTGATAAATTGAGGACCGTCAGTTCCTTTGGATTGCAGGATACCTGAAGAGGTATGGAGTGGAAATGAGGTAAACCTTTCTCATTTAAAAGTTTTTGGCTATTTATCTTATGTTCATATTGACTCTGATGCTCACAGTAAACTAGATACTAAATCCAGAAAATGTTTCTTTATTGGCTATGGTGATGAAGCTTTTGGTTATCGGTTTTGGGATAATAAAAATCGAAAAATCCTCAGAAGTGTAAATGTGATTTTCAATGAACAGGTTATGTACAAAGATAGGGTCAAGTGCAAAATCTGTTGTTACAGGGCCAGAATCAAAGAAGTCTGAGTTTGTTGACTTGGATGAATTTTCTGAGAGCACAGTGCAGAGTAAGAGTCAGGAAAATAATAAGAATACAAACCCACAGGTATAACAGTGCACACCCATAAGTGCTGTTTGAAGGTCTTCTAAGAACATTAGACCTCCAGAGCAGTTCTCACCATCCTTGTTCTATATTTTGTTGACTGACAGTAGTGAGCCAGAATGTTATAATGAAGCTTTGCAGGTTAAAAATTCTAGCAAGTGGGAGTTGGCCATGAAGGATGAGATGGACTCACTGATGACGAATCAGACATAGGAACTAACTGCAGAAGGGAAGAAAGCTTTACATAACAAATGGGTGTACAGAGTAAAAGAAGAGCATAATGGTAGCAAGCACTACAAGGCCAGATTGGCTGTCAAAGGGTTTCAACAGAAAAAAGGGTGTTGATTACACAAATATTTTCTCTCCAGTTGTGAAGCTAACAATAATCAGGTTGGTACTGTGAATTATGGCTGCAGAGAACCTACATCTTGAGCAGTTAGATATGAAGATAACATTCCTTCATATTGATTTGGAGGAGGATATTTATATGCATTAGCCACAAGGATTTGCAGTGCAGGGAAAGGAAAATCAGGTTTGCAAACTTAGAAAGAGTTTTTATGGGTTGAAACAAGCTCCAAGACAATGGTACAAGAAGTTTGACAGCTTTATGTATAGCACTGGGCTCACAAGGTGCCAGGCAGACCATTATTGCTATGTTAAGAGTTTTGACAACTCTTATATCCTATTATTGTTGTATATGGATGATATGCTCGTTGCAGGGTCTAACATTGAGGAGATTAATAATCTCAAGAGGCAGGTGTCAAAACAGTTTGCAATGAAGGATTTGGGTGCTGCAAAACAAATCCTTTGTATGAGAATCATCAGAGACAGAGTCAGTGGGATTTTGAAACTTTCACAGACAGAGTATGTGAAGAAGGTTCTCAGTCGATTTAGCATGGATAGTGCTAAACCAGTGAGCACACCTTTAGCTAGTCATTTTAGACTATCTAATGATCAGTCACTAAAGACAGAGCAAGAGCATGACTACATGAGTAGGGTTCCCTATGGCTCAGCTATTGGAAGTCTTATGTACTCTATGGTCTGCACAAGACCGAACATTGAACATGCAATGGGAGTAATGAGTAGGTATATAAGTAATCCGAGAAAACAACATTGGGAGGGAGTCAAATAGATCTTGAGGTATTTGAAAGGCACTTCAGATACATCTCTGTGCTTCACAAGGGTAGGTTTAAAACTGTAGGGTTTTGTGGATGCGGATTTAGCTAGTGATGTTGATAGCAGGAAGAGTACTACAGGGATTGTGTATACTCTGGGTGGTACAGCTATAAGTTGGGCTTCTAAGTTGCAGAAGATCGTTGCTCTCTCTACTACAGAAGCTGAGTATGTAGCCATAATTGAAGCTGGGAAGGAAATGGTTTGGTTACAGGGTCTCTTGGATGAGCTAGGTAAGAAGAATGAGAGGGGTACTCTACACAGTGATAGTCAGAGTGCTATTTTTCTTGCTAAGAATCCGGTGTTTCATTCCAGGATGAAGCATACATAGTTGAGATATCACTTTATTCGCTTTCTTCTCGACAGTGAACAGTTGGTACTAGAGAAGATTCATGGAATTAAGAATCCAGCAGATATGTTGACTAAGGGTGTCACTATTGAGAAATTGAAGCTGTGCTCAGCTTCAGTTGGTCTTCAAGCTTGAGGACAAGTGAATGAGTTGCAGCGATGGTTGCTTTGTTTGAAGGCATGTGGTGCTTGGTGTTGGTGATTGGACCAGTCTCCAAGTGGGAAATTGTTAGGCTATGTGTGGAGCCTGGTGGGATTTTTTTATCCAATCTGGTGTTTTCAACACTATTTGGTATCTGTTTTATTTTAACTTGGAAATATAAAGGTTTCATCTTATTCTTTTGTGTGAGTGAGTGAGTCGTCTTTTTTTTTTTGTGAATACTGTGAGGGATGTCTAGGGGTGAGACCTCCTTGTATTGTTCTTCAAGACATAGTGAAATCGCTACAACTCCGTGAACGTAACCTGAGTTTGGGTGAACCACGTAAATCTGTGTGCTGTGTGTTTGTCGTTGATGTTTTTCTATTTTCTTCTCTATATTCGCATCTCAATATCCGTAGGGGTAAGGTAGTTTAACCCTAACATGCTTAAACATTAATATTTAAGCCCCTTAATTTACATTTGTTAAGCTATTTGTTTACGTATTTTATTCTATTTTGCTTCATTTTTGTGTTTTCTATGTTTTTATAGGTACTTGGAGAAAAAGTGGCATTTTGGAACTCAAAGGAAGAAATTTGGAAGACTTGGAAGCAACCAAGTGTGATCGAGCACAGAAGAGTGTGATCGAGCGCACAAGCACTCGTGCTCACACATAGAAGGCTCGAGTGCAACCTAGCGCTCGAGCGCACCAATCATGGGATCGAGTGCACACGTGCAGTAAAACAGCAGAGCCAGTTTTGGAAAGAATAGTTCAGGTATTGTTTTGGAAATTAAGGTTTTGAGGTGTCCTTAGAACCTTATAAATAGGCCTGTAAAACACAGAAACAATACTTTGAATCTTCTTTTCAGTTTTGAAGCTTTGAGAGACGAATTGACGACTATTCTCTCAGGTTTCTTCTTCACTTTTATTTTATAGTATGATGATATTTATCATCACAATTATGTGTAACTAACTCTTAGTAAGGGCTTGATTGAAGTCCTAATTATGTTTACTCAATAATTCAATATTGGCACCTTTGAGATGTTTATGTTGTGATTCTTAACTTGATTAATGTCTTTTTTATTTAAATTCCTCATATATGTTTGTCTGATCAACGTATGCATGTGGTATGGATTAGTTAGTTAAATCAATTTGGATGACCGAGTTCTGGGTTTAACAATAGTAACAAAAGAAATTCACGCCGAGTTCTTGGGTTAATCAACATAGGAAACCAGGAGTATACACCATGCCCTAGGTCTCGTGTGGTTGTCGATTTTTACAGATCTTATGCTCTCTTAAGGAACAACTCAGTATACACCATGCTGAATCCCTTAAGAATGAGAAGAGTTAGAGTATACACCATGCCTAACTCGTTGCTTAGGGAAATTAATAGCTTAAGGAGCGGATCAAGCCCTTAAGTTGATAGACATTAGGTATTCTTGACATATTTAAAGCATTGGCATATTGTTTTGTTGTGGTAACATGATTGGTGGTGGATATCAAGTCCCTACGCTTTTATTATTATTAATTCAAACTCAATATTTATTTCTATCGTTTTATATTGCGAAACTGATTCTAAAGCGAAATTCACCAATCCCTGTGGAGATGATCTCGCATTTGCACACTATGCTACTGCTAACCTTGTGCACTTGCAAGTAAAACAAGTTCGATTATTTGCTTATTAATTTAGGTAGATAATTGCACAACAACTTGAGGGGGAGTGTTAAGTTATGAAATACTTAGCCTATTCTAGGGCAGGCTACTTAGTTTACTAAGTCTTATTTCCTTATGTATTTTTTGGTAATTCTCTTGTAAGTGTATTATTATAAATAACGAATTAGGGCTTAATGTTAAACACACAACCACATTCTCTTATTATTTTCTCTCTCTACCTCATATTTCATATATATATATATGTGCGCGTGTTTGTGTGTATTCTTATTTCTTTTTTTTTCTTCTTAGAAATCCTCCAACAAAAGGGTTAATTAGACTTATAAAAAAAATCAAAAATACCAATTAGAATTTAAATATGTAAGTAGTATGTTTCTTTTTAATACTTTTTAGTTAAAAAAGACCGTTTGTTCTCGTGAAAGTATTTCTTTTAGACTTTCAATATGTTTTTCAAAAACTTGTTAGATTGATTTGTTTAATTCTATGTTCATTCACTTTATGTTCCTGATATGATAGAACTTGGTTATGGAGATTCTAAGACCGAGTCTATACTAGTGTTGAAGTTTTGAAGAATTTGATTAATAAAAAACCTTTAGAATCTAGTTTTTATTTACTTTTGTATCATTTGTATTAAATTAAGGTTGTATGAACTTTGTGTGAAGTGATTTAACGTACTGAATTTGTAAATGATTGCATGTAAGGTTTAATTAATTCTTATATGGATTTGATTTTGGATCTAATGAATGATGAATAATTATAGTAAAATATTTTTTTCTTTCATAATATGTTTACATTAATTTTAAATGAAAAAATAATAAACCAATAACCCAAACCGATTTGAATGGGTTAGGTTGAGATTTTCTCAACTGGTATAATTGGATTGGATTGATTTTTTAGGTCAACCCAAACCAAACAGACCCATATTAACGGCTTGTTTTGCAATTTCATGTGGCAGAAGAATGCAATCAATTAAACAATGGTGTCGTTGTTGTGTTAAATCCATTACTGTTTCAAGAAACACTACCTCATTGTCTTGTTTCGCAAATGTCATAGTAAGGCATTTTTTAAAATTACAAATTTCTGCCCAAACACTATCATCAACAGATCTTGTGGTTGCTGCCTCATGGTGTAGGGGTAAGATATAGCAATGACATGGCACAAGAGGTTTCCACTATGACAACGTCAAGTATGTGAAATTTTCGATCTACACAACAGGATGTTTTGCTCTGTTTGGATTCTCAAAGCACAAAAGGCAACGATCTTACTAAGTCAAAAATCGTCTAATTACTCAATTATCTTTCAAAAAAAAACCTTGCTTTGTCTTCGCGATCTCATCTTGTTGATTTTGATCACTTTGATAATAACGATCTTACTGAGTCAAAATTCTTCTAATTACTTAATTGTCTTTCTTAAAAAAACCTTGCTTTATCTTCGCGTTCTTAGCTTCTTGCATTTGATCACTGTGATAATCAGCAACTTTCTTTCTTCTTTTTGTGGGATATAATGCACATTAGATGGGGTCAATTGACTAAGAAAATCCTACTTCTCAATTAGGACATCGTCAAGCCCTACACCATGTGCATGTTTTGCTGCCTCGACCTGCCTTCTCTTCAACACGCTTCAAGACTTTAAGCCTATAGCCTTCAACAAGGGAAAAAGATTAACCTTTCTCTTTTCTCTCTCGTGATTAGAGACGATTTAGGAGTAGGGATTTAAGAGTGTTTAAGAGCTTAGGGATTTGGGGTAATGGTTTTGTTGCCGCGAAATTGTTGCTGCTGACATGGTGTTGACGCCCAGAGATCTGGGGTTGACTTCTCAGGATATACACAAGCAAGCAGGGGTGAACTAAAGGACCTTTGGAAAGAGGGGAGGAGGTGACCTCCGAGGGCTCTTTGACGCTCTAGTTAGGACGAGGCTGAGGGTTAAATTTAAAGTGAATTAGTGTAGATTGTCTGTGAAAAATGAATAAGTGTTGTTTTTTGGACTTACAGACCTTAGGCTATTTATAGTCTTTCGAGTGGAGGTCGCCCACGTGGGGGAAGGGATGGCCTTGCCCCTGTGATCTCAGGCTTTAGGGAGTCAGATCTTAATCGCGTGCTCAGAGAATTGCGTGTGATAGATGATTGCATGCTTCAGAGGGGGTTAGGCCCGCTAATCACGCTTTGACGTGGCGATCGTGTAATCTGCGCGCTCCACGTGTGCTTTGCCAGGTTGCGGAGGCTTGACACTCGTCATCATCTTATTGGTGATGCCAGAATCCATGTGTAAGTGTTTCATTGGACCAGGGTTTTATGGGCTCCATCACAAGCCCCCCACTTCCTCAGGTAGTTGTGCCTCGAGGAAGTAAAATGTGATGTCCGTGCTGTGGCCGAGCGTTCGTACTAAGAGACTTGGGGGATTGGTGGTTAGTGCCCTCGGACTGTGGAATCTCAGGGCAAGCCTTCGTGTTTTAGGGATTCTTGGCCGAGTGTATGATAAGCAGCTCATACGCTCAGACTAGGAGATTCTTAGTCGAGCGTATGACAAACAGCTCACACGCTCGGACTAGGAGATTCCTGACTGAGTATATGACAAGCAGCTCACACGCTCGTATTTGAATACTTTTGGTCGAGCATATGACAAGCAACTCATATGCTCCGACTTGGAGATTCTTGTCCGAGCGTATGACAGGCAGCTCACACGTTTGTACTTGGAGATTCTTGGCCGAGCGTATGACAAGCAGCTTACACGCTCGAACTTGGAGATTCTTGGCCGAGCATATAACAAGTAGCTCACACGCTCAGACTTGGAGATTCTTGGCCGAGCGTATAACAAGCTCACACACTTGAACTTGGAGATTCTTGGCTAAGCGTATGACAAGCAACTCACACGCTCAGACTTGGAGATTCCTGACCGAGCGTAAGACAAGTAGCTAACACACTCAGACTTGGAGATTCTTGGCCTAGTGTATGACAAACAACTCATACGCTCAGACTTGGAGATTCTTGGCCGAGCGTATGACAAGCAGCTCACACACTCAGACTTAAAGATTCCTGATCGAGCGTATGACAAGCAGCTCACACGTTCGAACTTGAGTATTCTTGACCGAGCGTATGATAAGCAACTCATACGCTCGAACTTGGAGATCTTTGGTCGAGCGTATGACAAGCAGCTCACACGCTCGAACTTGGAGATCCTTGACCGAGCGTATGACAAGCAGCTCACACACTCGAATTTGGAGATCCTTGGTCGAGTGTATGACAAGCAGCTCACACACTCGGACTTTGGAGATTCTTGGCCGAGCGTATGACAAGCAGCTCACACGTTCAGACTTTGGAGATTCTTGGGCGAGCGTATGACAAGCAGCTCACACGCTCGGACTTGGAGGTTCTATGTCATTTTTGGTCCTCTTCTTTCATGTGCTTCTTTACTTTGGGCCTATGGGTTCTCCTTTTTCTTAGGCTTATGGGCTTCCCTTTTTTTGGGCCCATGGGCTCCCTCTTCTTGGCCCATGGGATTTTTAAATACTCATTAATTTGGGATGGCGGTGCATGGGGCACGGGAAGGGTTGTGCTTTTATGAAAACTTGCACCTTGGGGGAGAGTAGTGGCGCTTGGGTGACACCAAAGGTCACATCTTTTTAGTTTGAGGGTGATTTAATGTTCCTCGTTCCTACTGCTGCGACCTTTATATAAGGAGTATCTTCCTCTTTTCTCCTCACTTGCATTTTTAGAGAAAGAAATCTTGAGAGCACTCGGAGTTTGAGAAAAACATTGAGAGCGCTCGGTGTAGTGAGGGATTGGAGCTAAACACAACCTCTGTGCCTTCTTTTTGTGAGTCGTTTTACTTCTTCATACAATGTCTAAGCATAGTGATAGTGAGATTAGCAAAGATTTGTCAAGGGAGCTGGAAGAGGCCATGGGTGTTTCCTCCAGCGAGGACGTATCCTCTTTGGAGATTGTTCCTCGGGAGGGTGCCCTCGCTCTGGTACCCTTCCTCCCCAAGAAAGATGATATAGAAGAGGATGAGGAGGGAGGGGAAACTTTTGGAGAAGAGGATGAAGTTGACCCACGCTGGTCAATATCAGGGAAGATATCTTGACGGCAGAAAGGGAGGAATGGATATTTGAGGCTGATTCCATTCCGAGTGTGGTAGGTGAGGCGGAACATCCAGGGATGAGAATGGTATATAGGATCCCCATGAAATATGCCCTACGGGCACTAGTGGATGGAGAGAGGGCTTGCGATGCCCTTCCGAACCGCGTTCCTTATGAGCTGTGCGTTTATGAACAGCACATGAAGGCCGGGCTTAGGTTCCCTCTCCACCTGTTCTTTTGCTTGGTGCTCAAATACTTCGGTATCACACTGAGCCAGCTGGTGCCCAATTCGGTGGTACTGATCATGGCTTTCATAGCCGTGTGTCAGGAAGTGAGCGGGGTCATGAACCTCAATGTGTTTAAAGCCCATTTCCAGATAGCCAAGCACGGGCAGATCAGATGGGTGGTGGTGAGATCAAGGGAAAGGAAGAGCATGTTGAAGAAGAATCCGTTCTCCATAAAGAAGTGGAAGAGGTTGTTCTTCTTCATCAAGAGCATTGAAAGCTTCAACGTCCCCCTCGGCTGGAGTTTAGATCGTGCTGGCAAATGTAAGAAGCCTCACCTTCTGTACCGAGAGCAGGAGACTTTGAAGGCAATGCTGGCCACGCCTTTTGATGCTGAGGTCCTTGGTGATAACGAGGAGCTTTGTAGGCGCGGCCTCTACCCTCCTAGTCTCCCAGCGAACCTAGAGCATAGTAACTTTAAGCACTTAGTTTTTATTTGTTATTTGTTTTCTTCAAGTCACTAATGCTCGTTCTTTGTGCTCAGATGGACATGGCCGCGCAAGTAAGGTAGAGGGCCAAACGTATAGCCAAGGAGAGAAAACGAGCCTCGGAAGGGAGTGGCTTGGCTCCGTAGCAAAAGAAGAAGAAGAAGGCTCGGGCTTCAACCCCAGTGCTCATTGTAATGGAGAGCCCTCCAAGGCCTCCCACCCAAGAGCCACGGACCGCGCCTGACGCGCCCACTCCTTCTTAGGGCTCATCCTCTTCTAGGGAGGGGTTCGGAGCAGCTGCTCCCTTTGTGCCTCGGTGGGCACTGAAGGTTGACGATTCGGTGTTCGTGTACCCAAGAGTCTCCTGAGAGCACCTTGTTATGGGGATCTCTTCCCGTGACATGGTGGAGCTCACCAAGAAGCCCTTTGAGGGGCTGTGCTCGGCTGTGAAGGCCATAACCTCCCAGGTATAACCTTTTTCTTTTTCCTTCAATTCCTTAGATTCTAATTTCCAACTGTTTTTGACAACGCCTTTTATGCTTGTTTCAGATCAGTGTCCTCATTGGAGTCCTTGCTCAGCGCAGCATGTATGTGGCCGAGCGCTTGACAAAGGGCCAGCAGAAGCTCGACGAGACACAGGAGCTCTTCCGGGTGTTGTCCTCTTCCCTCAAGGCAACCGAAAGAGCCAAGGAAGACATTGTCATGGAGAGGAATCAGTGGCGCCAAGCCGAGGACACCCTAAGGACGGAGAGGGACCTGGCCCACTAGTCAAAGTGTGAGGCCCGGGCAGAGGAGAAAGAGGTGTTGCTGGAGGAGGCCAGATGCCAATTCCTCGAGGGCTTCTATAAGGCCAAGAGGAAGGTTGAAGCCCTTTTCCCATAGATCGACTTCTCCGGTCTCGAGTTGTAGTCCTCCTCAGAGGAGAATACTGCCGCTACCGGCGGGGACACCGAGCCACAGAAGGCTCTAGAGGATGGGGCTCATCGGGAGGATTAGCATAGTTGCACTTTTTGTTTTCTTTTTGTATATGAAGGCCGATAGTGCTTGTTTTTTGTAATTAAAAGCTTATTAAATGAAATTAGTGTTTTATGAACTCGAGTTTCTCATTTCTTCATTTATCTTTTCTACACTTCCAGCAGCTGGCTAGAGTGCGATCGAGCGCACTCCTCTGTGCGATCGAGCACAGACTTGCGATTTAGCACACACCTTTATGAGATCGAGCACAGATTGGCAATCGAGCGCACCACGAATGCGATCGAGCACACATGTACGGGCATGAACAGTAAAGCGACAGAACCAGTTTTGGAAATAAATGAGTTTTATGTTTTAAGAAAGTATAGAGTTCCTGAGCCTTCTAGGATTATTTACCCCCTATAAATACACTTGTAAAATACACACAATAGACATCATCTAATCCCTTCTTTTATCTTTCAATCTTCTTTTAGTTTTAGTTTAGTTTTAGGTCAGGAGGCCGGAGGCCAGAAGGAGACCGTGGAGAGGAATTGACGACTTTTCTCTCGGGTTTCTTCTTTCCTTTATTTTTATTATATGTACTTAACTTTTAGTAAGGGCTTGGTTGAAGCCCTAATTATGTTTATTCAATAATTTAGTATTGGTGCCTTTGCGATATTTATGTTATGTTGCTTAACTTGATTAATGCATGTTTGTATTTAAATTCCTCATATGTGTGTCTGATCAACGTATGCATGTGGTATGGATTAGTTAGTTAGATCAATCTGGATGACCGAGTCCTGGGTCTAACAATAGTAACAAAAGATATCCACACCGGATTCTTGAGTTAATCTACAGGGAAAACCGGGAGTAGATACCATGCCCTAGGTCTCATGTGGTTGTCGATTTCCACAGATCATATGCTCTCTTAAGGAACAACTCAGTATACACCATATTGAATCCCTTAAGACAGAAAAGAGTTAGAGTAGATACCATGCCTAACTCATTGCTCAGGGAGATCAATAGCTTAAGGAGTAGATACCATGCCCTTAGGTTGACAAACATTAGGTATTCATGATATGAGTAAAACATTGGCATACTGTTTTGTTGTGGTATCATAATTAGTGGTGGATATCAAGTCCCTACACCTTTATCTTTATTATTTCAAACTCAATATTTATTTCTCTTGTTTTTTATTTCATTAATCCGAAACTAATTCTAAATCGAAATCTACCAATCCCTGTGGAGATGATCTTGCTTTCGCACACTGTGCTACTGTAGACCTTATGCACTTGCAAGTAAAACGAGTGCGATTACTTACTTATTAATTTAAGTAGATGATCGTCCAACAAGTTTTTGGCACCGTTGCCGGGGATTGTGCTAAATTTATGTTTAGAATTATTTCCCGTTTATTTTTCTTATTTTATTCAATTTTATTTTCTTATTTTTCATTAAATATTTTTCTTAATCTGTTTTGTTTTATTTTATTTTCATCAATTATCTAACTTAATTCTTCGTTTTTGTTATTTTCTTGCTTTCTGTTTCAGGTGTGCATCAGTGGTTATTCTGGCACTATGATCGAGCGCAAACCTAAGTGCGATCGAGCGCAGTGCTTGGAGTGCTCGAGCGTAAATAGTCCAGAGACTACCCGAGCAGCAGTACTGAAGCTGTTGCACTAAGGTATTCCTGCTGATTCATGCAAGGGCTTCGAGTGAGGAACCCAACTGTCCTTCCACTTGATATAGAGAGTGAGTAGATCATTCGAAAAAGGCCTAGAAATAACTTCGAGGAGAAAGAAGAAGAATTTGAGGGTGAAGCACCAATGGAACAGCTTTACAACCAACTGCCACCAGAACGGAGACCTATGAAGCAATCCTTCATTCCACAGAACCTCAACCATCCTTCATGCATTGCATATCAACCTAAGGCGGAAGAAAATTATTACATATCTCTGCAGATACTCAGTGCCTTGACTCATTTAAGGGGTACACCTGCTGAGGATCCACACTTGCACCTTCGAGAATTCTGTGATCTCTGCAAGTTCCAGAATATTTGGGGCCTAGATAAAAAAGGAATCAGGTTAATTCTTTTCCCTTTTTCATTAAAAGATAATGCTAAAATGTGGTATCATTCATTGCCTACAGATTTCATCCATACTTGGGAAGAGCTATCCAATAGATTTCTAAGGAAATTTTTTCCAGCCCAAAAGACAAGGCAGATGAGGAAGGAGATTTAATCCTTCCAACAGAGGGATGAAGATATTTTCTTCGAGGCCCGAGGATACTTTAATGAGATGCTACTCAAATGTCCACATCATAACTTACCTCAAGATAAGCTGGTCCTAGCTTTCTATGAAGGTTTGAGTGGAATAAATCAAGGGATAGTGGATTCTGGTTGCTGAGGTGTGCTGATGGAGAAGACTAATGAAGAAGCCATGGAGCTGTTTGAGACATTAAGTGAGCACACCCAACAATTCTCCTCGAAAGGTAGACAAGGAATTAAAAGCAAGGGTATGTATGAGGTGAGCTTCAATGATGGATCTTCGAATCAGATGGCTGCTATGGAAAGAAAGCTATACATGCTCATAAAAGCCAAGGCTGATCAAAATAACTCACCTAGTCCACAGGCTACACAACGCCAGGTATGTGTTATATGCTCTCATTTTGATCATAATATTTATACTTGTCCTCTGTATTCAACTACCGATCAAGAGCAAGCAAATTATGAGAGATTGAACAACACATATGCAAATACCTACAATCCTGGATGGCAGAACCACCCCAACCTCTCATGGAGCAACACTCAAAATGCTTTAAATCTTCAAGGACAACAACGACACTTCCAACCAGCAGCCCAACCAGTGCCAAAATCAGAAAATAGTGATCTAGAGAGTCTTATGAGGCAATTGATGACTTCACAAGAATAGTTCGTGACTGAGCAAAGACAAACCACTACAAAACATGAGCAAGCCATTCAACGACTCGAGGAACAAATAGGGAAATTGGCTAAGGAGCTAAGTGAAAGAAAGTTGGGTGAACTTTCAGTCCAACCACTACCTACTCCAAGAGGACATCAACAACTAAATGCCGTGACAACTCTAACAAATGGTAAGATCATCAGAGCTGATGAGCCTGCACAAGCATCCACATCCAAGGTAAGTGAGATGGAGAAGGTAAATGGTGAGAAGGTTGAAATCAAAAGATATAATGCATTAAAATTGCCTCCAGATAATATAAAATGTTTTAATGTATGCATGCTGCAAAGTGTTGTTGAGGAAGCCTTTCAGGTCCATCACATTGATCCAGTAGAAACCGCTTTTACCTATAGTGTCCCACGATCGGATATTGAGCCCAAATGCGATGATGTTACTGATGACATCATTGACACTATGCACCTCCTTAAGACCTTTCCAAAGCCTCCAAGTAAGTACACTGATCCATTTGAAATTCTTGAGCCTATTAATACTATTTTCCCTTTTATTGTCTAGGCACTGAATTTAGAGTTGAAGCAATTGCCAAAGCACTTAACTTATGCTTATATGGGAGAAAATAAGACACCACCTGTGCTAGTTACTGCCAATCTCAGTTTTGGGAAAAAATAAGGCTTGGTCCGGCTGAAGACGTTAAACTTAGCGCTCATGGGAGGCACCCCATAACTTATCATTTTATGGTTTTTTTTTATATTTATTTATTTTTTTGTACTCTTTGTTTTCCCGCATTACATTAGTTTTTCCTTTTCTTTTTAGGGACATTGTGTACATCCGTTCAAGTTTGGGGGTGTGCTATGAGCTATGCCAGCCCAACAAGTTCTCCATCTCCCAGGTCAGATCCTTCCATGCTTTTCGCACATTGGGGACAATGTGCAATTTAAGTTTGAGGGTATGGTGACACATTCACACACACATTATGTCCCAAATTTTTTGTTTAAAAGATAAATACATATTCATTTTGTTCTAAAAAATTTTGGTTGATCTAAACGAATACTATGATTTGACTTCATAATTGAACTTAAAATCTTAAACACATGGGCTAATAATTAAGTTTTAAACCTTAATCACTTACTTTTAGGCATTTAAAGATTCACAAGTTTGAACTAAACTACTATGAGCACATTAGTACATAATTGTGTGGGGTATGACATGTAATTTTTTTATGTATGTTTCTTCGGCTTAACTGTGAACCGGATGACTTGTTAGATTCACACTTTGGCATAGGAAAAAAGAAAAAAATTGTTATTTCTCAAAAAGAAAAGTGCTCCTAATGATCAGTAACCAAACTTTCCACTGAGTAACTGGCCCTCTTGCCTCAGTAAGCAGTGAGTGTCACGTCAAAAGGTGAGAATTTTGCTTGGAAGCATTAAGACCAGTTAGTTTCGTAGCCTTTTTGACTCGAGTTAGTAAGTCTTTAGGGGTGTCTCTACACCTAATGCCCTAAAACCATCTGGTTTGGGAGTCATTGGCTAAACACTCACTACATGGGTCAACTAGAAAGCTTAATGGAACTCAACTTGGCAAAAAAAAGCTCATAATAAAAGAAAAAGAAAAGAAAGAAAACTATGCCACTTGTGTTCATTCTGATAGGAAATTTGATGAATGTTAAGACACTGAAACACTATACATTAGAGATATTTGGAATCTTCATCTTTATGTGCTAATTCACCACACACTAAAAATCAGACTTGTGATGCATTAACCTACCTCATTAAGTAATCAATGTTTAAAACTTGGATTCATTACAAAGATGTGTTTGTATTTTTAAGCTTGCTCATGAATGCACGTCATGGTTTTGTGCGATACCTTAACTTTTGTGGACACCATGAACAGTGGATTTATCTATGTACCTTTATTTTTCATTTAGTTTTTAGTTTTGTATTGCTAAGGAACTAGCAATATGTAAGTTTGGGGGTGTGATAGGTGCTTAAATATTCATATTTAAGCCCCTTAATTTACATTTGTTAAGCTCTTTGTCTATATATTTTAGTCTATTTTACTTCACTTTTGTGTTTTACACGTTTTTATAGGGTCTTGGAGAAAAAGAAGCATTTTTGGCACTTAAAGGAAGAAATCTGGAAATCTTGGAGCAGTTGCTGGCTAGAGTGCGATCGAGCGCACTCCTCTGTGCGATTGAGCGCAGACTTGCGATCGAGCGTAGACTGGCAATCGAGCGCACCACGAATGCAATCGAGCGCACATGTACTGGCATGAACAGTAAAGCAACAGAACCAGTTTTAGAAATAAAAGAGTTTTATGTTTTAGGAAAGTTTAGAGTTCCTGAGCCTTCTAGGATTATTCACCCCCTATAAATACACCTATAAAACACACATAATAGACATCATCTAATCCCTTCTTTTATTTTTCAATCTTCTTTTAGTTTTAGTTTAGTTTTAGGTCGGGAGGTCGGAGGCCAGAAGGAGACTGTGGAGAGGAATTGACGACTCTTCTCTCAGGTTTCTTCTTTCCTTTATTTTTATTATGTGTACTGATTACGCCCAAAACAATAATGCGGTGTTGTAGTACGGCTTTGGGGTGTCGATTCCACAAGGAGACGAATTAACTATAAAGAAAGATGTAAACTTTAATGTGAGACGATATAATTAAATTAAATAGAGAATCTGAATTTGATAGTGAAACAATTGTGTAAAATAGATTGTGAAATATAATAAAGGAACAACAAGGATCCGGGAATCCTCCCTAGGTTCGTTGCTCTAATCCTAACTTGATTCAGTTGTTTTTATCTCGATTGCAAATTTCACATCCCAAACAGGCAATCGAAAAATATTTAATTGAAGCACATGTATAAACCCTAATTTGATTGTTATGAGATGCTTTTTATTTTTAATTCATGAACACATGATCTATCCTATAAGTTTATCAAGAAACGACAATATATCTTTTAATGACAATATTGCAGTAATGGACAAACCTAAAGGCTAGATCTACCGAACTCAATCATACCCAAGTAATCTTGACATAAAGAAAGCATGACTGAATTTATATCAAGAAAGAAAGATACAATCACCGGATTAGACGAAATCTTATAATTAGATTAAAAAGTAAATCATAACAATGTTTGAACGTTAAAGCTCTATTACAACTGAATCAAATAAGGGAAATAGAAACAACTACACTTAGGGATTCATCCCTTCTCCTTGCTTGGAGATTAGTTAGCCATGGGTCTCATGGTTGCACAATGGAAGGAAAATTGCTGCTTTCTTGAGTTCTCCAGGTTTTTGAATGCCTAATTACAAACCCTAAGTGGTATATTTATAGTACACAAGGCCTAGGGGTGTTTTAGGGTTTGAACAAGTCATTAAAGACCTAATTAGGGTCTAACTCAGAGTGCATAAGGTTGTGCGCGTGCTGCACCATCACTTGGGCGTGGTGCGGCTCTGTTTTGTTAAGTCAGGTGCTAGTGCTGTGAGGTGCGGTGCGGAAAATCCATGCTACGGCACGGGCTGATGCTGATTCAGAAGGTCTGACCTCTGTCCGCTAAAATTGCCATAACTTTCTCTAGGTAAATTATTTTAACAAACCGTAAAATCCTCCAGAAATTGGACTTCCAGACTTTTCTAAGCATATGTGGCACACTTCCTGGTTCTTTCTACATCAATACAGTTTAATTTGTAAAGATGGTTGATTTGTATGGCAACTCCAGCAACTTAGTGAGAACTCCTTTATTAGTTTCTCTTCATCTTGGCTCTTCCGTGACCATTCTTTCGCTTGAGTGTTCAATGGAACTTCGTGTTTTAAAATGATGATAGCTCTTCCATCTCTTTTAACTCAAGATACCTAAAAAATGCACCGAAATAAGTTAATGCTTCAAAAATACCACTTTAGAGTTGTTAATGAATAAAAATGCAATTAAGACCTAAATCAACCCTAAAGTGCTAACAAATAAGTACAATTATAATGCGTTTTATGGCTCTTATCACAACCCCCAACTAGCTTATTGCTAGTCCCTAGCAATTCAAGCGAGAACAAGAGATGAATTTCTTTGGTGGGAATCAAATTTTATGAAAAGCAATATTAGTGTCAACCAAAAGTAATTCACTTTTTGTCTAAAAAATTGCATATAATGTACGGCACATAGAATTATTAAATTTTACCTAAGTCCAAAAGTAATCCAAACATCAATCTTAAAATCGTTATTGACTCTTAATATCCATCTTACCACAATCCATTAATCCGAACACCCGGATGATTTTATGCACAACATTCATGAATACATGTCTTGGCCTCTAAAAACATAACAAATTGTGTGATATCAATCACATAAACAAGTTCCATAGGCTTATTTTTTAAATCATTCTCCACTATTGTCAAAAAATCACACTTCATTGGATCAATAGGTCTTTAATAAGCTTGTAATGTTAGGCCAAGGTAAAGGTTAAGGAAGAACGGGAAGGATTTGCAAGTAAAAGAACTTAATCTCTTAGCTTTAAACACAACCACTTTCAAGCACTAGATAACTTTACTTCAATGCTCAACTCCTTCAACCATTTTTTATAAGAGCATATCTCTTGACCAATCACCACTTTTTCTTTTCTTTTTCTTCTTTCTTTGCCATACTTCTCTTCTTTTTCTGTTTTTGGCAAATACTCATTCACTTCTTCTTCTTTTTTTTTTCTTTTCCACAACCCCCAACTTATCTTCTTTAATATACTTAGGTTATGATTTTTCATATTTCCATCCTTACTCCTCTTAAGTGCTTCTCAACAATGTGTACAACTAAGTTCTTTTAAAAGAAGGGTAAGGATAAAATATTTTTAGGCTCATAAGGGTAAGTAAATGAGTTTTTGAAAGAAACAAGGTTCAAATTCTTTTTCAAGAAAAATGGCTCAAAAAGGTGACTAGTGATATATATTACAAGGGTAAGTTTGAAAGGTTCAAATGATTCAAAAATTGCCTATATCATATCCTAAGTAGTGTGCATTCTAGGAATTCGCCTCAAATGATTATCAAATAAGTTCTAGAGCTTGTTGAGACCGCAAAAGTATTCACAAACAATCGCACATAAAAATTTTCTATATGTTTTAGACTAATCATACAATCTTACCACAAACTAGAGTCTCAAACCAAATGAAGATTGATACTTAAATTAATTTCAAACCAAAACAAAATTTAATTCCTTCTAAATGTTGTATGTTATCTCAATTAAGCTTATATCATTGACATGTGAATTACATTCAAGGAAAACACAAAGCATGCTTAAAACAGAGGATACGGATAATGACACCAACAGTTTAATGAAAGGCAAATAAAGGCAAATCATATGTTTCCTCCACCCCCAACTTAAAATTTACATTGACCTCAATGTGAAAGAGAAAGTAAAGGAAACTCCCCTTGGGTAAGCATAAGTGCACAGCAGCTGAAAGTGGTGCATCTCCATTTGAACTGCATGCTATACTTTTTGTTAAAAGGTTGATTTGTAAAAGAGAACAAACAAAAAGAAAGCAATGATGGTGTACTATGAAGAATCCCACCATATGTTAGCACATGAACTGAAAAGAAGCAACTGAAATTAAAAATAAAGTACGAAAAATAATGAAAAAGAAAACACATTGAAAGATAGAGGAGTGAGTCGATAGAAAAATAAAATAAACGGGAAAGCAACAAACAAAATAGACCCCAAAATTAATCATCAATGTCTTCAGGATCGGCCTCATTATCTTCTTCATTCTCGTCACCTTCCCCTTGAGGTAGATCGAAAGATGAACCCGGATAGGGTGGCATGGTGGGAAAGTGATCCATAGGACATCCAGTAGCGGAGGTAATGTGATGGTACATTTGACCAAAAGAAGAGAATACCTCCGCTTGATAATCAGCTTGCCTACAAAAGAACTGTTCTTGACGATCTAACCTATCGAACAACAGTTTATGGTGTTCTTCAAAACAATACTCTAAGCGGTTAAGATGTTCTACGACAGTGAAATTTCCGGGGGGAGGAGGAGCAGAAATCATTGCTCCCTCATCTGGATTTGGTGGTCTTGAGGTTTTAAGTAGATTGAGCATGTAATCATCGATGGGTTTCTTGAGTGGTTGGTGCTCCTCGATACTACTGTAAGGGACATCAGCTTGGATGCATAGTTGGGTAATCAAAAACGGAAAGTACAATCCAAGTTTATGTCGCACAGTGTGTAAGATAGAGTTGAATATTATTTCACTCACATCTATAGTCATACCCGTCAAAATGGCATAGATCAAAACAGCTCTTGGAACAATCAGGTTACTATAATGTAAAGCAGGCATCATCCGTTGACACACAAAGTATTGCCAAGGTCGAGCATTGACATCCAAAGATGCACCGGGTAAGGTTTTATGGCATCACCCGTCATTTTCCAGGTTGTGCCCGGAATGCAGAGAGTATTGAAAATCTCGTTATAGTCAATATTGGATGCATAAGCACGATACTTACTATGTTCTATGTCGGGTAACCCGTAGAACCTATTAATGGATGAGCGGCTAAAAGAGATTAGTTTTCCTCTGACTAAGACTTTTCCATTCCTATGTTCGTCGGCATTGGCATAGAATTCACGAACTATGTTTGGTAAGGAATTAGGTGGTGGGCTGGAAAAATTTCCCCAATTTCTAGCAAGAATTATTGTAAATAAGGATGGGTTGCCCCTCTCAGTTATATTAAATCCTTGCTCGAGAATGATTTTTCTAGTACTCAACAAGCTATGATACCTTTCACTAGCCTCAAAATTCACAAATTTTGACTCATCATATTCTTGTTGTTGTTTCCCCCTAGACCTCTTAATTTTTGGTGCCATAGATGTCAAATATATAGAACAATAAATGTAGAGCAAAATTTAACCACCAAAGAATCACAAGTGAACAATTACGGGGAGAATTTAAACTTACTTGAGGTCCAAATGAGAGAAATGGAAGACTAACCACATCTTGAAGATTTGCTTTGATGAACACCAAAAGCTCCTTAGAACCAAGTTTAATGGAGGAATTTTTAACAAAAATTGTAAGATTAAGGTAAGTTTCTACAAGAAAATAAGGAAAAAACAAGAAATTTGGAGTGAAATTTGATGTGTGGAATGTTAGTTATAGAGAGAGAAAGGGAGAAAATGGGGGAGGCTGTAAGATCGTGAGTGGGAAATGAGAAAAAAGGAAAGTGCAGATGGCAGATTTTTTTTTTTTTTTAAAAAATCTGGGCTTGTTTAGGAGGTACAGGGTGGGCTGGGTGAGTGGTGCGGCACGGGCCTGGCGTGGCGCGGCACGGGCCTGGCTCATCCTGGGCTTACTGCTGTGTGGCGCGGCACGAGCCTTGCGTGGCGCGTCATGACCTGGCTCATCCTGGGCTTGTTGCTGTGTGTTGCGGCACGGGCCTGGCTCATCCTAGGCTTGCTGCTGTGTGGCGCGACACGGGCTTGGCGCAACGCGGCACTGGCTGGACTCGTCTTGGGCCTTGCTACTCCAAAAATGTATTTGTTTGCTTGCCCAAAAAATAAAATGAAATTAGTAAAAAAAAAATAGTTAAATATTCTAATAAATTTAAAGTAATTTGAAACTAAAAATAAAATAAAATGTAAGAGAAACTCAACAAATAAAAATAAAATAAAATAAAACGAAAAACGCACCTTGGTTGTGTGATGATCAATTTAAGGTAAATAGACTGGATCCATAAGTGGAATGTCCTCCACTTCCAGATCTTGCCTATTGATTAAGATTTTAAGCCACTAACCATTCACTTTAAAAATCCGACCGTCCCTAGAGTCCTCAATTTCCACGGCTCCATTTTTGAAAACATTCTTTACTATGAAAGGACCGGTCCACCTTGACTTAAGTTTTCCAGGATGCTTATGGAGTTTAGAGTCGTATAAGAACACCCGATCATTGGGTTTAAATGTTTTTCTCAAAATGTTTTTATCATGGAATACTTTCATCTTAGCCTTATAGATTCTAGAATTCTCATAAGCATCGTTTCTTAATTCCTCTAACTTGGTCAACTAATATTTCCTAAGCTTACCCGCTTCTCCTAGGTCAAGATTAAAAGACTTGATTGCTCAATAAGCTCGGTGCTCGAGCTCTACAGGTAGGTGACAGGGCTTTCCAAAAACAAGCCGATAAGGTGACATACCTAAGGGAGTTTTAAAGGCTGTCCAGTAAGCCCAAAGTGCATCAACTAGTCTCAAAGACCAATCCTTGCGATTCGGGTTAACCATTTTTTCTAAAATCTGTTTAATTTCCCTATTGGCAAGCTCTACTTGTCCGCTGGTCTGAGGGTGATAGGCAGTAGATATTTTATGCAAGACCCCATATTTTTTCATCAAAGCTTCAAAAGAACGGTTGCAAAAATGTGTACCTCGATCACTAATTATAGCACGTGGTGTACCAAATCGAGATAACACATTTTCTTTGAGAAATTTAATTACCGTTTGATTATCATTGTTACGGCAAGCTGCTGCCTCTACCCACTTAGATACATAATCTATTGTTACGATGATATATTGGTATCCAAAGGAAGGAGGAAAGGGTCCCATGAAATCGATGCCCCAACAATCAAAGATTTCAATGACTAAAATAGGGTTTAAGGACATCATATTTCGTCGAGACACAGCTCCTAACTTTTGACACCTTTCACATGAGCGACAATAGATGTTTGCATCTTTAAACAAGGTAGGCCAATAAAATCCACACTGCAAAATTTTTGCAGCGGTTTTTTTCATTGAAAAGTGGCCTCCACAAGCTTGGGTATGACGAAATTCTAAGATGCTATCAATCTCTTCATTAGGGATGCAACGCCTTAAAATTTGGTCAGGGCAGTATTTGAAAAGATAGGGGTCATCCCAATAAAAATTACGTACCTCATATAGGAATTTCCTCTTGTCTTGAGCATTCCAATCCATAGGTATCTCACCTGTAGCCAAATAATTTACGATGTGAGCGAACCATGGTAGAGAAGTGATGGAGAGTAATTGCTCATCGGGAAAATCATCTTTGATTAGCATGTCATCACGAGTGTCTTCAAATGTAAGTCTCGAGAGATGGTCAGCCACTACGTTCTCCACTCCTTTCTTATCCTTGATGGTGATGTCGAATTCTTGTAAGAGAAGGATCCATCGGATTAGTCGTGCCTTAGCATCCTTCTTTATAAGAAGATACTTGAGGGCTGCATGATCTGTAAAGATAAGGCTAGGAGAGCCAATCAAATAGGCACGAAATTTATCTAAAGCAAATACTACAGCTAGCAATTCTTTTTCAGTTGTAGAATAATTCATTTGAGCACTATTTAAAGTCTTACTAGTATAGTAAATTACAAAAGGTTTGCCTTCCCTTCACTATCCAAGAACAGCACCTACAACGTAGTCACTAGCATCACACATAATTTCGAAAGATAAAGTCCAATCCGGTGACTGCATTATAGGTGCGGAAGTAAGCTTGCCAATTAGCGTTTGGAAGGCCTCTTGACAAGCTTGTGTCCATTCAAAGGGGGTGTCTTTAATGAGGAGGGTATATAGAGGTCTAGATATGCTCAAGAAATTTTGTATGAACCTCCTATAAAAACCAGCATGACCAAGGAAAAATCTTACATCCTTTATTGTATTAGGGGTAGGTAGTTTAGAGATTAATTCAATTTTAGATTGATCAACCTCTATTCCTTTAGAAGAGACAATATGCCCCAAGAAAATACCGGATGGTACCATGAAATGGAATTTTCCCCAATTTAAAACCAATTCTTTCTCCTTACAGCGAATCAAAACTCTCTCTAAATTCTTTAAGCATGCATCGAATGAAGATCCAAAAACAGTTAGGTCATCCATAAAAACTTTCATGCAATTTTCAACCATGTCACTAAAGATACTCATCATACAACGTTGAAAAGTGGCAGGGGCATTGCACAATCCAAATGGAATTCTACGAAAAGCATAGGTACCAAAGGGACAAGTGAAAGTGGTCTTTTCTTGGTCTTCTAATGCTATTGCGATTTGATAATAACCGGAATAACCATCTAAAAAACAGTAGAAGGGATGACCAGCTACACGCTCAAGAATTTGATCAATAAAGAGGAGTGGGAAGTGGTCTTTTCGGGTGGCAGCATTTAATTTTCTATAATCAATGCACATGCGTCACCCGGTCATAAGTTTGGTAGGGACTAGTTCTCCTAGGTCATTCTTCACCACCGTGACTCCGGACTTTTTAGGGACTACTTGCATAGGGCTGACCCACTTACTATCAGCTATGGGATATATAATACCCGCATCTAATTGTTTCAGCACTTCATTTTTTACTACTTCTTTCATGGTGGGGTTTAGCCTACGTTGCGGGTCTTTATGAGGACTAGTTCCTTTATCTAGATTTATTTTATAGGAGCAGATTAGAGGATTAATTCCCTTTAAGTCAGCCATGCTCCATCCTAAAAGCTGATTTATGTGTATTCAAAATTTGAAGTAATTCCTCACCATGGATTTCAGATAATTCAGAGGAAATTATAACAGGAAAAATATCACCTGGACTGAGAAAAGCATGCTTTAATCCCTTAGGTAGTGGCTTTAATTCGACCTTAGGTGTTTCCAAATTTGAGGGGACTTGTGTCTAGCTTATTTCGGGCAGCTCTTCAAACCTTGGTTGCCATGTCTACTTGCCATAATCCTGAAATTTGTTAAAAACAGAACATACATCAATTATATCCATTTTATCATCAGATAAATTTATTACAGAATTAACAAGAAAATTTTTAAGAGGATCATAATCATGAGTTAAAGAGACTCCCTCATTGATGAGTGACTCAATCATGTAAAGCTGGTGGTTTTAGTCCTCATCTTCGGGCTGTTTTGCAACGTTGAAAATATTTACTTCAAGGGTCATGTTGCCAAAGGATAGTTTCATGAGTCCATTCCTACAATTTATTAGAGCATTTGCAGTAGCAAGGAAAGGTCTACCCAAAATTAAAGGGATTTTAGAATTAGAGTCAACAACAGAAGTGGTATCAAGAATTAAGAAATCAACAAGATAGTAAAATTTATCAATTTGAATCAACACATCCTCTACCACACCCCGGGGTACTTTGACTGAACGGTCAGCTAATTGTAACACCACACCGATTGGTTTGATTTCTCCTAGTCCTAGCTGTAAATAAATGGAAAATGGCATCAAGTTGACACTAGCTCCTAAATCTAGTAAGGCTTGTCCAACCTCATGATTTTCAATGCTACAAGCAATGGTTGGACAGCCCGGGTCTTGGTATTTTGGGGGAATTATTTCCTCAATTAAAGCACTAACTTGTTCAGTTAGGAATGTTGTTTTCTTGACATGGCGCTTCCTCTTAATTGTGCATAAATCCTTGAGAACTTTTGCATAGGTGGGAACTTGTTTAATCACATGCAAGAGTGGAAGATTTAGTTTTACTTGCCTCAAATTCTCTAGGATTTCATTATTTATTTCCAGATTTTTCTTGTTTGATTTTAAGACTTGAGGGAATGGTGCTTTAATAGGGCTTTTGGTTACTTCAAGGTCTTTGGGCTGTTCGGTTTCACTACTAGCTTGCCCCTTTTTCTCATCCTCGGATTTATTCATTGGTGGGATGTATAGTGACTTACCACTTCGGGTCACAATGGCATTTACATCTTTCAAATTTTCTTGTGCCATATGTTGATCGTGAGGATTGGACTGAGCTTGGGAAGGGAACTTACCTCACTCAGTCACACTTAAGGAGCCTATTAATCTAGACACTTGGCTCCTTATTTCCTTGTTTTCCTCAACCACCTGCGTAATTAACGCCTCACACCTCTAGTTTGTTTTACTTTGTGCTTCTATAAAAGCATGTAGGGTGTCTTCTAAAGAGTTCCTAGAGGTTGAGGTTGCATGATAAGGTGTAGGATATGATCTAGGGGGCTGTGCATGCTGCTGGTTTTCAGATTTCCAGCTGAAGTTGGGGTGATTTCGCCACCCCGGATTATAAGTGTTAGAGAAGGGTGCTTGAGGCTTCTTGTACATGCCTAGGGCATTACATTGTTCCTCGTACAACCCTCTCATTTCAACAAAAGTGGGGCACTCTTGCGTAGGATGATCTATCCCTCCACACACAAAACATGGTTCCAATAGTTTAGCTTGGTTAACCATGTGTGTCGGTTTTTTAGTTTTCAATGCCTCTAACTCCCTAGTGAGTAGTTCGACCTTAGCTTTTAGGTTGTCTTCCTCCCTAAGATGGTATATTCCGCCACCACTAGGGTTTCCTATAGGTCGTGACCTATTTATGCTTTCTGTAGTACTAGGTCCAGTCCATATGTGAGCTTTTTCAGCAAGCTCATTGAGGTATTTGATAGCCTCATCAGGGTCTTTTTGCAAAAATTCACCATTGCACATCATCTCGACAAATTGGCGTTCTCTATAGGTAAGACCCTCATAGAAATAGCTCACTAAATGCCAATTTTCATACCCATGATGTGGACACATACTTAATAGCTCTTTAAATTTCTCCCAAGACTGATACAAAGTCTCGTTTTCCTTTTGTGCAAAGGTGGAGATTTGTCTTTTCAGCACATTAGTCTTATGTTGAGGGAAGTATTTGTTAAAAAATACTTGGGTCATCTCATTCCATGACCCAATTGATCGTGGTCTCAGCAAGTATAACCAACTCTTAGCTTTATCCTTTAAGGAAAAAGGAAAAAACTTGAGTCGCACGATATCATCAGTTGCTTATTGACTATGGAAAGTCGCAACTACTTCCTCAAACTCTCTAATATGCACATATGGGTTTTTGTTTTCCAAACCATGAAAAGTAGGGAGTAATTGAATCATCCCTGTTTTAAAGTCTTGATGGCGGGTGGTGGCTGGAAACATAATGCATGATGGTGTGGCTGTCTGGCTAGGATGTAAATAATCTTTGAGTGTCCTAGCTACATTCTCATTAGGGTTTCAGCCATGTTGACAAAGTTTTCTAAATTTTCAGTTGGGTGTTTTCTAAGGTCCAATCTAGGCGTGGTTTCACTAACGGACGAGAAGAAAGGGGTATCTCTATTTCGGGTCCCTTAAGGAATCTCCCTCGCGAGTCTCTCGGTCTAAGCATATACCAGCTGAGTTTAGAGGTAATAAATAAAACAGAACAGAAAAAAATCAGAATATAAAGGAAAGATAGTACCGTCTTGTCTTAAAGTTGACAAACTTCCTTATGAGTAAGTGCGTCTCCCCGGCAACGGTGCCAAAATTTGATTACGCCCAAAACAGTAACGCGGTGTTGTAGTACGGCTTTGGGGTGTCGATTCCACAGGGAGACAAATTAACTATAAAGAAAGATGTAAACTTTAATGTGAGACGATATAATTAAATTAAATAGAGAATCTGAATTTGATAGTGAAACAATTGTGTAAAATAGATTGTGAAATATAATAAAGGAACAACAAGGATCCGGGAATCCTCCCTAGGTTCGTTGCTCTAATCCTAACTTGATTCAGTTGTTTTTATCTCGATTGCAAATTTCACATCCCAAACAGGCAATCGGAAAATATTTAATTGAAGCACATGTATAAACCCTAATTTGATTGTTATGAGATACTTTTTATTTTTAATTCATGAACACATGATCTATCCTATAAGTTTATCAAGAAACGACAATATATCTTTTAATGACAATATTGCAGTAATGGACAAACCTAAAGGCTAGATCTACCGAACTCAATCATACCCAAGTAATCTTGACATAAAGAAAGCATGACTGAATTTATATCAAGAAAGAAAGATACAATCACCGGATTAGACGAAATCTTATAATTAGATTAAAAAGTAAATCATAATAATGTTTGAACGTTAAAGCTCTATTACAACTGAATCAAATAAGGGAAATAGAAACAACTACACTTAGGGATTCATCCCTTCTCCTTGCTTGGAGATTAGTTAGCCATGGGGCTCATGGTTGCACAATGGAAGGAAAGTTGCTGCTTTCTTGAGTTCTCCAGGTTTTTGAATGCCTAATTACAAACCCTAAGTGGTATATTTATAGTACACAAGGCCTAGGGGTGTTTTAGGGTTTGAACAAGTCATTAAAGACCTAATTAGGGTCTAACTCAGAGTGCATAAGGCTGTGCGCGCACTGCACCATCACTTGGGCATGGTGAGGCTCTGTTTTGTTAAGTCAGGTGCTGGTGCTATGAGGTGCGGCGTGGATAATCCATGCTGCGGCGCGGGCTGATGCTGATTCAGAAGGTTTGACTTCTGTCCGCTAAAATCGCCATAACTTTCTCTAGGGAAATGATTTTAACGAACCGTAAAATCTTTCAGAAAGTAGACTTCCAGAACTTTTTAAGAATATATGGCACACTTCCTAGTTCTTTCTACATCAATACAGTTTAATTTGTAAAGATGGTTGATTTGTATAGCAACTCCAGCAACTTAGTAAGAACTCCTTTCTTAGTTTCTCTTCATCTTGGCTCTTCCGCGACCATTCTTTCACTTGAGTGTTCAATGGAACTTCATGTTTAAAATGATGATAGCTCTTCCATCTCTTTTAACTCAAGATACCTGAAAAATGCACCGAAATAAGTTAATGCTTCAAAAATACCACTTTAGAGTTGTTACTGAATAAAAATGCAATTAAGACCTAAATCAACCCTAAAGTGCTAACAAATAAGTACTATTATAATGCATTTTATGGCTCTTATCATGTACTTAACTTTTAGTAAGGGCTTGGTTAAAGCCCTAATTATGTTTATTCAATAATTCAGTATTGGTGCTTTTGCGATATTTATGTTATGTTGCTTAACTTGATTAATGTTTGTTTGTATTTAAATTCCTCATATGTGTGTGTCTGATCAACGTATGCATGTGGTATAGATTAGTTAGTTAGATCAATTTGGATGACCGAGTTCTGGGTCTAACAATAATAACAAAAGATATCCACACCGGATTCTTGGGTTAATCAACAGGGGAAACCGGGAGTAGATACCATGCCCTAGGTCTTATGTGGTTGTCGATTTCCATAGATCCTATGCTCTCTTAAGGAACAACTCAGTATACACCATACTAAATCCCTTAACACAGAAAAGAGTTAGAGTAGATACCATGCCTAACTCGTTGCTTAGGGAGATTAATAGCTTAAGGAGTAAATACCATGCCCTTAGGTTGACAGACATTAGGTATTCATGATATAAGTAAAGCATTGGCATACTATTTTGTTGTGGTATCATAATTAGTGGTGGATATCAAGTCCTTACACCTTTATCTTTATTATTTCAAACTCAATATTTTTTTCTTTGTTTTTTATTTCATTAATCCGAAACTTATTCTAAATCGAAATCTACTAATCCCTGTGGAGATGATCTTGCTTTCGCACACTATGCTACTGTAGACCTTGTGCACTTGCAAGTAATGTGATTACTTACTTATTAATTTAGGTAGATAATCGTCCAACAATACTTCACTTTTTCGGAGGATAAGGTCCTGTAGTTTGAAGTTCATGTTTTGAACTCGAGAATTGTAGTACTAGGTGGTCCTCTGTTGATATGTAGCTAAGCGAATTTGGGCTTTGTCCTGAGCTTTGTCAACTAAGTCAGCGTTCATTCGTAAGCTTTCCTCGTTATTACTTTGTTCGAAGTGTTGCACGCTCATTGACTGTATTCTGACTTCAAGTGGAATGACGACTTTCGAACCGTACGCCATGAAGAATAGGGTTTCCTCTATTGGAGTATGAATAGTCGTTCGATATGCCCAAAAGACATTGGAGAGTTGATCGGCCCATTGCTTATCTGCTTCGTCGAGTCTCTTCTTAATACCTTGGACAAGCATTCTGTTAGTTACTTCTGCTTGGCCATTAGCTTGCAGATATCCAACGGATGAGAATCGATGTACGATATGGAGGTTTTCACGGAACATTTTAAACCAGGAACTATTGAATTGCTTGCTGTTATCGGTGACCAACACCCGAGGTATACCGAATCAACACATGATCGATTTCCAAACGAAGTTTCGGGTCTGATGATCCGTGATATTGGCCAGTGGCTCTACTTCGACCCACTTGAAGAAGTAATCGATAGCCATAATGAGGTGCTTTTTTTGCCTGGAGGTCATGGTGAATGGGCCACCGATGTCCATTCTTCACATGGCGAAGAGGAGAGGACTGATGATCGAGTTGAGGGGTTGGCTTGTTGATGCGGCACAAGAGAGTACTGTTGGCAGTTTTTGCATTTTCTGACCAAATCTATCCTCTTTCATTTTGGGCTAGTAATACCTTTATCGGAGAACTTTGAAAGCTAAGGCTCGGGCCTCTGAGTGATTTCCACATATCCCCTCGTCGACTTCCTGGAGAGCGTAGTCAGCTTTGACTGAGTTGAGGCACTTAAGGTAGGGCATAGTCAGAGCCCTCTTATATAATTGTCCATCTATGACCGTGTACCGTGAGGTATGGGAGATTAGCTTCTTTGCTTCGTTCTTTTATTCAGGGACTTCCCCATCTTTTAAGTAACGGAGAATCGGGTCCATCTATATCTCTTCTCCCACTATGGGCAGGACCGGGGTTTCGTCTATGCTTGGGGCAAAAAGGGTTTCTAGGTACACAGCTTGGGTTGGCTCAAGGTGTCTGGATGAGGCCAACCTGGCTAAAGCGTCTGCTTTCAAGTTCTTCGTTCGCAGGATACGAGTTATACGGAACGTTTTGAACCTGGTGATGAATTCTCTTGCTTTCTCGAAGTACCAGGCAATTTTCTCTTGCCGGGCCTCAAATTTCCCTGTAACTTGTCTTACCACCAACTGCGAGTCACTGTATACCTCCTAAAACCTCGACGGTCAGGGTTTTTACTAATTTCAAACCCACGAGCAAGGCCTCGTACTCAGTTTCGTTATTGGAGGTTTTGAATTCAAATCTCAAGGTATACTCGACTACGAAGCCATTCGGGCTACAGAGGATGAGCCATGCTCCGCTCCTCACGGTGTTTAAGGATCTGTCCACATGAAGGGTCCACCTCGGAGGCGGCTCATCTGGCATTGATCTTGTTTCTTCTCTCGAATCTATAAGGAGAGTCGTTTCAACAATAAAGTCAGCCAGGGCCTGACCCTTGATTGCCTTGCAGAGGTAGTACCGAATATTGAACTCCCTGAGTTCTACTAACCACTTGACCATTCTTTCAGAAACATCCGGGTTATGCTGGACTTGTCTCACGGACTGGCTAGTCAGAAGGATGATGGTGTGCGCTTGGAAATATGGTCGGAGTTTCTACACAGCCACTATGAGGGCGTAAGCTACCTTCTCTATAGGAGAATACCTTACCTCTGCTTCGTGGAGGATTCTGCTAACGTAATAAATGGGTTTTTGAATGCCTTACTCTTCTCAGATCAAGACAAAGGCCACGGTGCTTTGCCCAACCGATAAATATAGAAATAGTTCTTTACTTGGGAGTGGCTTGGTTAAAAGTGGGGTCGAGCTTAGGTGCTTCTTTAGCTCTTCAAATACTTCTTGGCAGTCTTTTGTCCAAGTAAAATCTCTTGCCTTCCTCATAGCCTTGAAGAAAGGTAGGCATCTTTCCGCGGATTTAGACATGAAAGGCTTCTTTCTCTTTAGGTTTTATCTTTTCTGTGCTGGCCTCTATTCCTCTTTGGGTGACCATGAAGCCCAAGAACTTTCGCCTTGTCACTCCGAATGCACATTTTGCCGGGTTCAATCTCATCTTGTGTCTTCGTAGTACCCAAAAGGCTTCTTCTAGGTCGGAACCATGGTCTCGCGCCTCGGTATTTTTGACTAACATGTCATCTATGTAGACTTCCATGTTTTGTCCAATCTGTTCTCTAAAGATCTTGTTCACCAACCTTTGATAGGTCGCACCGACATTTTTGAGTCCAAAGGGCATGACTTTGTAGCAGTATAGTCCCTAATCGGTGACGAAAACAGTCTTATCCTGGTCGGGCTCATATATAAGGATCTGGTTGTAACCGGAATATGCATCCATGAAAGTGAGGAGCTTGTTCCCAGAAGTGGCATCTACCAGCTGGTTGATCTAAGGTAGGGGAGAGATATCTTTGGGGCAGGCCTTGTTCAGGTTGGTGAAGTCGATGCAGACTCGCCACTTGCCACTGGCCTTTCAAACCATTACCACGTTGGACACCCAGTTGGGGTACCTCGCTTCTCGGATGAAGCCGACCTCGAGTAACTTACTTCTGTTTTGATGGCGTCCAGGAGTTCCGGGGTGAAAGTTCTTTTCTTCTGAATGATCGACCTATGTTTCGGATCCACGTTCAGGCGATGTTCGATAGTTCTGAAGTCGATTCTAGATATATCTGATGTGGACCAGGCAAACAGGTCATTGTTCTTCCTAAGGTGGAAGAAGAGCTCCTCCCTGTGGCTTTTGGAAAGATTTGATCCAATCTGGATGGTTCGGGAGGGGTCCCCTCCAAGGGGGACAGAAGTCAACTCTTTAGTAGACCGCCCCCTTAGAGTCTTCACCTCGTCTCTAAGGTCTTCTACCTCGAGAGGTAGGGGCTTCGGCTTTCTTCCCTTCCTTAATGGCATTTAGGTAGCAGAACCAAGAAGCTTATTGATCTCATCTGACCACTTCTACCCCCTCATTGGTGGGGAATTTGACTTTCAAATGATAAGTGGAGACAACAGCCTTCAGCTTGTTGAGGGTAAGCCGATCGAGGATCATGTTGTTCGAGGATGGATGCTTGACCACCAAGAAGGTGGTTTGGATGGTGGTTGTCTGTGGCGCCATTCCCGCAGTAACGGGGAGGACTATACTTTTTTTCTGCGAACACAGGTGTTCCACCGAAACCGTAAAGGGGGGTTGGCTCTAAGTACTCGTCTTTTAATTCCATGCACTAGAAGGCATCGTAGAATAAGATGTTTGTTGAGCTTTCATTGTAAATTAGGACACGTTTTACTTCATGGTTGGCCACCAGGAGAGAGACCACTACCGCATCGTCATGAGGAGTCTATACATCTTCCAAGTATTCCTCCGTAAAGGAGATTACCAAATTTAATTTTCTCCGATTGTGGGAAGCACTGACGGAGGCCACGGCTTTGGTATATGCCTTGTCACTCTATCCCGAACAATTTTCCACCGCGGGACCCCTACAGATCATCTTGATGATCCTGGTCGTAGTCGCCACCTCCTGGTTCCTTTAATTGGGCCCCTCTTACCCGGGCCTAAGGTCATTTTGAGGGTCGCGCCATTTTTGCTGTGGAGGTCGAAGGTGTCCGGAGTCCCCCCGAGGCTGGGTAGGTGTCTTTCTTTCTCGAGTCCCTGTAAACTCCTTCAAGTGCCCCCGGTTGATGAAGGCCTCGATCTGCACCTTCAGGCTGTGGCACTCCTCAGTATCGTGGTGGTGGTTCCTGTGGAATCGGCACCACTTTTGCTGGTCCCCGTCGAGGTGTAGTGTCTTGGGCGACCACTGGAGGACCGACTTATCTTGAAGCTGCATCAGGATATTGGTCCTAAATGCATTGAGAGAGGTGAATCCATCGAGTTGGGGGTGGGGTTTATACCTGCCTTCTTTATGGGGTCTCTTGACCACTCCTCTCTGAGGGTCGCAGTCTTTCTTTTTCTTCTCTGTTTCTCCTTCTCTCTCCCTCCTAAAGGCTCGGTCGTCTTCTACCAATATATACTTTTTGGCCCGAGCCAAGACCTCATTCATGTCTTTAGGCGGGCACCGGGTGAGCTTAGAGTTGAAGATTCCATACCTCAGCCCGTTTTTGATCACCAGCATTTAGACATTTGGGTCGAGGTCTAGAATCTCCCATGCAGTTGTATTGAACCTGGATATGTAGGCTCAAAGCCTCCCTCCCCAGTGTTGGACAATATTGAACAGGCTCACAGAGGTCTTCTTCGACCCCTTACTGCTGAGGAAGTAAAAGGCAAAGGCATAACTGAGCTCTCTAAAGTTGCCAATGCTTCTCGGCTTTAAACGTGAATACCACATACCTGCGGCCTTCTCAAGAGTTAGAGGAAAAGTGTGACACATAATAGGGTCGAAATACCGATGCAACATCATAGTTGTCTTTTAATACTGCAAATGGTCCAGAGGGTTCGCCGAACCGTTGTACATCCTAATTTGCGGCATTCTGAAGTTAAGCGGGAGTGGGATCTCGAGGACGTCCTCCGTGAACGGAGGGTCTTAGATACTAAGCTTATCCAAGATACTATGGCTTCTATATTTGAGGGATCTGTCTATTTTTTCTTCCATTTTCTCAAATCACCTGTCCAGGTTGATGTTACTCTTGGAGGAGGAGCTTTCCTTGGACCGACCATAGCGCAATGAGGGCTCAACAATAGAATGGTTGTAGGCTGGATCTTCGTTACAAGGAGATTCCGCTTGTTAAGGAGTTTGATGGGGAGAAAAAGAGGATTGCTGGCCTCTGCCTCGGACTTAGGTCGCCAAGTCGGCTATTATTCAGGAGAGCTCTTAGAATTGAGCCTGAGTCACGGGGGCAGTCTAAGGATGCGCAGCCGCTCTCTCGGAGTCGGGGGAGTTGGTCCCGTAGTGGCGAGGACACTGCCCTCTGATGGGGGGCAGTCTGTTTGACCCAGGGGTTGCACGTTCGGGGATCACGGGGAATCTAGGCCTAGATCGCTGACTATGGGCACTGCCCCGGATAGGGACCGAATTTACCGTTGGGGCTCCCTCGCTAATCCTTTTTGTGGTGTTTATGGGTGGCATCACAACAAGTGAGTTCTTTTATAGTTTTTCGCTTTTACTACATAGCGAGAGATTGTGGCTTCCCACGGATGACACCAATCTATTTTTGCCGCGAAATCGTTGTTGTTGACGTGGTGTTGATGCCCAGGGATCTGGGGTTGACTTCTCGGGATCTGCACAAACAGGTAGGGGTGAACTAAAGGACCCTCGGAATGAAGGGAGGGGGAGACCTCTGAGGGAGCTCCGACGCTCTAGTTAGGACGAGGCTGAGGGTTAATTTTAACGTGAATAAGTGCTGATTGTCTGTGAAAAATGAATAAGTGTTGTTTTTTGGACTTACATACCTTAGGCTATTTATAGTCTTCCAAGCATAGGTCACCCACGTGGGGGGAGGGATGGTCTTGCCCCTGTGATCCCGGGCTTTAGGGAGTCAGATCCTAATCGCGAGCTCAGAGAGTCGCGTGTGTAAGAAGGTTGCGTGCTTCAGAGGGGGTTAGGCCCGCTAGTCACGCTTTGACGTGGCAATCGTGTAATATACCCGCTCTACGTGTGCTTTGCCAGGCTGCGAAGGCTTAACACTCGTCATTGTCCTATTGGTGATGCCAAAATCCATGTGTAGGTGTCTCATTAGACCAGGGTTTTGTGGGCTCCATCAAAGGGTTTAAGAGTTTTTGGGATGTAGGGATCTGGGGGTACAGAAAGACCCAGAAACTGCGAGGAAAAATCTCTTTTGGTTATTTATCTAATTAATTCTCATCATTTAATAACCCTATAAATATATTCATGCAATGAGGAAAATTCCCATTGAGGCTTTTCCTAAGAAGGAAACAATACAGAGGAGAACATATATTCCTGTTAGTAACAGGCACGATACGTACGTGGGAGTCCTGTTAGTAACAGGCACGATACGTACGTGGGAGACAGACGTTTGCTTCTGTTAATGACAGTGAAAACACAAGCAATATTGATGCATTGTGTATTAGTCAGTGACTAATTTAATTTAATTTAACATACAGAGATCAAATTGATGCACAATGTATCTATCAGAAACGATGTATACTTCTAACTCTATAATATATAACCCAGCAAAATAATATTATTGGTCTCTTTACTCTCTTTGATGACTAGTCAGTTAGGTCCTTTACTTCCACATGAAAAAGAAAATAGGTTTCTTCTTTTCTTTTCTTTATTTTTTGAGTGATTAGATTATAAGAATTCATTTCTTTTATTAAAAAAAATAGCAATCTAAATTTAATTTGGAACATTATTCTCACGAAGAAAGGTGTAACCCTAATCGAACTATCATTCACATAAAAATTCAATTTTGACCTTAACAAAAGTCTAAAATATTTTTGAAGTACTTTTTCAATTAAGAGTCTATTTGGCATTGCTGAAGAAAAAAAAAAAACCAATTTATCACTTAATCAATATCATATTATAGTTTGTTTGGTAAAAGAGAGTTGAAATCAACTTATAACTATCAAAATGACCAATAAAGATATGTATTAGAGAAGCAAAGGGACTTGTGAAGGTTGAAAAAGTAAAAGGAATAGAAAAGACACTTGCATTGTTAGCTCAGAATATAATTGAAAAGTTAGGGTCTCTTATGGTGCGTTTAATAGTATAAAATGTTTTTCATTTTTCAACTCCATTTTCTTTAACAATTTTTCAGTAATTTGAACATTCTTAACATAGTTAAGATAAAGAAAATCTATGTTTTAGCCCTGAGATTTGTCAAATGTTCCAATTTACCCCTGAGGTTTTAATTTTCTTAAATCAACCTTTAACATCTTTGACATTGCCTCAGTTAGGGCTTCCATCAACTCATGTTCATTTGAGACGTTAAAACTCCACGTGCGGTGCACACATGGTATAAGTGGGGCATTTCCATAACATCACTTCAAGCCAAGTCAACCAATGGCAAATTCATCCATTCACCTCTCAAATTTTCCTATCCTTCTTTCATCTGCTCAAAGGCAAAATACCCCTTTCACTAAATAAATTTTTGCTTGCCCAGACTTTTTTTAAAAATATTTTCTCTCTCGATTTCCCACTCACCGAACACTCCCCAAATCCCGACCTTCTCGTTTCAAACATCAAGAAATCGCAAGTAGACATGGGGACTCTCAGTTTCTGTTTTCAGAGAGAGAAAGAAACAAAAATTTTCTCTCTCGTTTTCTTCTCACTCCAACACTCATTTTCCTCCATCACAACTACCTAAGTGTTGATGTCGCAAAATGGTTGTTGCTGACATGGTATTAGGACCTGCACAAGCGAGTAGGGGTGAACTAAATGACCCTCAGAAGGAGGGGAGGGGGAGACCTCCGAGGACGCTCTAACGCTCAAGTTAGGCCAAGGCCGAGGATTAACTTTAAAGCAGATTTAGCATAGATTATGCGAGAGTGTATGAATATGTTGAACTCCCATACCTCAGTTTATTTATAGTCCTCCGAGTAGGTGTTGCTCACATGGGGGAAGGATGGTCATGCCCCTGTGATCCTGGACTTTGGAGAAGGATCTCAATCCCATGCTCAGTGGGCATCGTGCGTCAAAGAATCGCATGTCCCAGAGGAGGTTAGGCCCACTAATCACTCTTTGATGTGGCGATGGCGTTCCTTGCTCTCTCCACGTGTGCCTTATAATGCTGAGAAGGCTTGACACGTGTCATTGTCCTATTGGTGACACCAGAGTCCACGTGTGGGTTTCTTATTAGACCAGGGTTTTGTGGGCTACATCACAGGCCCCCAACTTCTTCAAGTACTTGTGCCTCGAGGAAGTAAAATGTGATGTTTGTGCCGCGGCCGAGCGTTTATACTTAAGATTTTTAAGAAACAGGAAGTTTGGGGCCTCGGACAGGGAGATCTTAGAACGAGCATGAGTGTGCTTTCTGGTTTTTTGGAAACCCGGGCCGGGTGTTTTAGAAATGGTTTAAACACTCGAATTTTGGCGAATCCGAACCGAGTGTCTGAGAAATAGTTCAAACGCTCAGACTTGGCGAATCTGGGTCGAGCATTTGAGAAGCAGTTCAAACGCTCAGTCTTGGTGAATCTGGGCAGAGCGTTTGAGTAGCAGTTCAAATGCTCGGACTTGGCGAATCTGGGTCGAGTGTTTAAGAAGTAGTTCAAACGCTCGGACTTGGCAAATTTGGGCCGAGTGTGTAACAAGCAGCTCATACGTTCGGACTTAGAGAATCTTGGCCGACATATGACAAGCAGCTCATACGCTCAGACTTAGAGAATCTTAGCCGAGCATATGACAAACAACTCATACACTCGGTCTTGGAGAATCATGGCGGAGTGTATGACAAGCAGCTCATATGCTCGGACTTGGGGATTCTTGACCGAGCGTATGACAAACAGCTCATACGCTGGGTCTTGGAGAATCTTGGCTGAGCGTATGACAAGTAGCTCATACGATCAGACCTGGAGAGTCTTGGCTGAGTGTATGACAAGCAGCTCATATGCTCGGTCTTGGAGAATCTTGGCCGATTGTATGACAAGCAGCTCATATGCTAGGTCTTAGAGAATCTTGGCCGAGCATATGACAAGCAACACATACGCTCGGACTTAGGGATTCTTGACCGAGCGTATGACAAGCAGCTCATACGCTCAGACTTGGAGATTTTTGGTCTAGCATATGACAAGCAGTTCATACGCTCGATCTTGGAGAATTTTGGCTGAGCGTATTACAAGCAGCTCATATGCTCGGTCTTGAAGAATCTTGGCAGAGCGTATAACAAGTAGCTTATACACTCGGTCTTGGAGAATCTTGACATAGTGAATGATAAGAAGCTCACACGCTCAGTCTTGGAGATTTTTCTTTCAGAAGCTTCCTTGATTTGGGTCTATGAGTTCTTCTGCTTGGGCTCATAGGCCTTCTTTTCTTGGGCCCATGGGCTTCTTTAAGTGCGTAGCAACTGTTTTTATTATGACGGTGCATTGGGCATTGGAAAGGTTGCGCCTAAGGGAGAGTAGATGGCGCCTTAGTGACATCAAAGGTCGCATCATTTCAGCTGGATGGGGATTTAATATTCCTCGTTTCCTGTAGCCATAACCTCTATATAAGGAGAGTCTTCCTCATTCTTCCTTACTTGCAATTTTTTTAGAGAAATCTTGAGAGCATTCGGAGTTTGAGAAAAACAGTTGAGAGCGCTCAGAATTTGAAGGCACATCCAAACTTCCGCATATTTCCTGGTGAGTCATTTCTACAATGTCTGATCATAGTGGGAGTGAGGTTAACAGAGATCTATCAAGAGGATGTGGTTGACTGGGCATTGGTGAGTAATAGGCAGGATGCCACGGAAGTTGAGAGGGAAGAGTGGATGTTTGAGGCAAATTCTATTTCGAGTATAGTGGGGAAGGCGGAGCTCCCGAGGATGAGGATGATGTACAGAATCCCTATGAAGTATGCCCTACGGGCACTTAAGAGTGGAGAGAGGGCATGCGATGCCTTTCCAAGCCGCGCATCTTATAAGTTGTGCCTTTATGAACAGTATATGAAGGCCGGGCTCAAGTTCAATCTCTACCCGTTTTTCTACTCGGTGCTTAGGTACTTCGGTATCTCACTGAGTCAACCGGTGCCCAACTTGATGCGGCTGATCCTCGCTTTTATAGCTGTATACCAGGAAGTGGGCGGGGTAATAAACCTCAATGTTTTTAAAGCCCACTTCCAGATAGCAAGGCTCGGGCAAACTGGGTGGGTGGTGGTGAGGTCTAGGGCTCGGAAGAGCGTGCTGAAGAAGAAGTCATCTTCCATAAAGAGGTCATTTTTCTTCGTAAGGAACACTAAAAGCTTCAATGTCCCTTTTGGTTAGAGTTTGGATCGTGCTGGCAAATGTAAGAAGCCGTACCTCCTACACCGAGAGCAGGAGACATTAAAAGCTATGTTGGCCGCGCCTCTGGATATCGAGGTCCTTGGAGATAATGAAGAGCTCCACAGGCTCGGCCTTTGCCCTCCCAGCCTTCTAGCAAACCTCGAGCATGGTAACCCTTAAGCACTTTACTTACTTGCAATTCATTTTGTTTTCAAGTTACTAATGCTCGTTCTTCGTGCAGAGATGGAGATGGCTTCCCAAGCAAGATAGAGGGCCAAGCGCATGGCTGTTGTGCGTTTATCTACCTAAATAAATAAGCAAATAATCGGACTCGTTTTACTTGCAAGTGCACAAGGTCAACAGTGTAGTATAGTGTGCGAATGCAAGATCATCTCCACAGGGATTGGTAAAGTTCAAATTAGAATTATATTCGCAATATAAAAAGATAGAAATAATAAAAGCGTTGAGAAATAATAAAGATAAAATACTAAGGATAAAGGTGTAGGGACTTGATATCCACCACTAATTATGCTACCACAATATAACAGTATGCCAATGCTTTATTCATGCCATGTATACCTACTGGTTGCCAACCTAAGGGCATGGTATCTACTCCTTAAGCTATTGATTTCCCTAAGCAACGAGTTAGGCATGGTATCTACTCTAACTCTTTTCTTCCTTAACGGATTCAGCATGGTATCTGCTTGAGTTGTTCCTTAAGAAAACATAAGTACTATGGAAATCGACAACCACATGAGACCTAGGGCATAGTATCTACTCTCGGTTTCCCATGTTGATTAACCCGGGTATCCGGATAAGATATCCCTTGTTACTAATGTTAGACCCAGGACTCGGTCATCCAAATTGATCTAACTAACAAGTCCATACCACATGCACATATTGATCAGACATATACATATGAGGAATTTAAATAAAAGCAAGTATTAATCAAGTTTAAGCAACACAACATAAATATCGCAAAGGCGCCAATACTAAATTTATTGAGTAAACATAATTAGGGCTTCAACCAAGCCCTACTAAGAATTTAATTACACATAATAAAATAAAAAGGAAAGAAGAAACCCGAGAGAAGAGTCGTCAATTCCGCTCCACGGTCTCCTTCTCCAAGCTAAAGCAAAAGATAAAAGAAGGGATCTAAGAAGTGATCCCCCCAAGAGGTGATCTCTCCTAAGAGGTGATGAGGTGATGCCTTTTGTGTATGATTTACAAGTGTATTTATAGGTCTTTGAGAAGTCCTAATAGACCCATGAGTCCTAAACTTTCCTAAAACGACAATCCTCAACCTTCCTAAAACGAAAATCTTGTACTTTCCAAAATAAGATTCTGCAGTTTACTGTTCGCGCCCGTATATGTGCGCTCGATCGCATGTGTCCTTGCACTCGATCGCAATGTGCGCTCGATCCTACAAGTGTGCGCATGATAGCATGTGCGCTCGATCGCATCGCATGTACGCTCGATCGCACTGCATGTGCGCTCGATCGCACTTTATCCAGAAAGTGCTCCAGGGCTTCTAGATTTCTTCCTTAAAGTGCCAAAACTGCTTCTTTTTCTCCAAGTCCCTATAAAAACATGTAAAACACACAAATAGAGTAAAAGATACCAAATTAACGTAATAAATGATCTAACAAGTGTAAATAAGGGGGCTTAAATATGTATATTTAAGTGTCTATCAATGGCCAATGAGAGAAAGCAAGCCACGGAAGCTAGTGGCTTGGCTTTGGAGTCGAGGAAGAAGAAGGCCCGAGCATCAACCCCGGAGCCTATTTTGGTGGAGAGTTCTCCGAGGCCTCCAGTTCAAGACCAGCGGGCAGCTCCAGCCGTGCCTACTCCTTCCCAAGGCCCTTCCTCTTCTGGGAAGGAGTCCGGGTTTTCCAGCTCTCTTTGTGCCCAAGTGGGCATTGAAGGTGGATCACTCGATGTTCATGCACCCAAGAGTCGCTCGAGAGCACTTTATCTTGGGGATTCCTCCCTGGGACATGTTAGAACTCTCCAAGAGGCCTTTCGAGGCCTTGTGCTCTGCTGTGGAAGTCATGACCTCCCAGGCACGTACTCTTCCCTTTCCCTTTCGACTTTCAGCTTTTTTATATTGCAACTATTTTTCACAATGCTTATTTGTTTCAGACTAGAGTCCTCATCAAGGTTTCTGCTCGGCATAGTACAGACATGGCTGAGGGCTTGGCAAAGGCCGAGCAGGCCCTTGATGAGACTCGAGACTTTGCTCTCTCTATGTCCTCTTCTTTTGAGGTAGCTGAGAAGGCCAAGAAGGATGTTATCAGGGAAAGGGATCAACGGCATCGAACCGAGGATATCCTGAGGGCAGAGAGGGACTTGGCCCAAGATATGGTAGAGGAGCTCCGATGCAAGCACTCGGATGAAAGGGAGACGTCATTGGAGGAGGTCGGAGGCCAATTCCTCGAAGGCTTTAATGAGGCCAAGAGGAAGGCTGGGGCACTCTTCTTAGAGGTCAACTTCTCCGGTCTAGAGCTGGAGTCTTCCTCTAAAGAGGCTGGCGCTGCTGCTGCTGGAGGGGACGTAGAGGATACGGCCGGAGCCGGTTCTTAGGAGGCCCCAGAGAGCGGGGATCAGGAGGCTATAGAGAGTGAGGCCTCTTAGGATAGTTTTGTTTTTTGTTTTTTGTATTCAAGACTGATAGTGCCTATCCTTGTATTGCAAACTAAACTTAATGAAATTCTGAACTTTTTGCAAACTTGAGTTCTTATTTCTTTACTTTTCTCTTTTACATTTCACTTCACTGATAGAATATGCGGAGGTTCTCCGTGTTCCAAGTACGTGGAATGGGTTTGCCATCTAATTCCTCAAGTTCGAAGGTGTCAACCCGACAGACTTTCTGGATCCTGTAAGGTCTTCCCAATTCAGAGCGAGCTTTCCCGTGTGCCGAGGATGGGACACTTCACTTTTTCGAAGGACAAGATTATGCAGTTTGAAGTTCCTGTTTTGAACTCATGAATTGTAATATCGGACGGTCCTCTGTTGATACGCAGCTAAGCAGATTTGGGCTTTGTCCCGGGCTTCGTAGACTAAATCAGGGTTCATTCGTAAACCCTCTTCGATGTTGTTGGGCTCAAAATGTTGCACGCGCATCGATGGTATTCCAACTTCGAAGGGAATAATGGCTTCCGAACCGTACATCATAAAAAATGGGGTTTCCCCCGTTGGGGCGCAAACAATTATTCGATAAGCCCAGAGAACATTGGAGAGTTGGTCAGCCCATTGCTTATCAGTTTCGTCGAGTCTCTTCTTGATACCTTGGAGGAGTGTTCGGTTGGTTACTTCGCCCTGGCCATTAGCCTGCGGATATCCGACGGACAAGAATCGGTGTTTGGTGCGGAGGTCTTCACAGAACGTTTTGAGTCGGGAGCTATCAAACTGTTTGCCATCATCAGTAACCAATACCCGGGGTATACCAAATCGGCACATGATTGACTTTCAAACGAAGTTTCGAGTCTGATGATCCGTGATGTTGGCTAGTGGCTCTGCCTCGTCCCACTTAGTGAAGTAATCGATAGCCACGAGGAGATGCTTTTTTTGCCCAGAGGTCATGGTGAACGGGCCAAGAATAGGGATGAGCATAGGTCGGGTTATCATAAAATTTCAACCCAACCCATTAATATTGGGTTGAAAAAATCTCAACCCAACCCAACCCATGAACCCATCCAATCTCAACTCAACCCAACCCATTATAATCGGTTTGGGTCATCGGGTTGATATATTTTTTTTACTAAACAATTAAACCATACATATTACATAACAAAAAAAATTATTCTATTAAATCCAAAACTAAATCCATTCATATTACAAGTAAAATATGTGTGCGTGACAGCACAAAGAATATTTGTTAACATGGAAAAGAAAACAATTTTCTTATGAACTACAATGGTTGTAGGCTATGCTAAATTTAGTTTTTTGGATACTGCTAAGAAGTATTTTGATGACATGCAAGATAAGGATGTTGTGCCATGGAATGCCATAATTGGAGGCTACGTTGAAGCCAAACTTGGTAAGGATGCTTTAGCATTGTTTCATGAAATGCAAGCGAGTAATACAAAGCCTAATGAAGTGACCATGGTCAATCGCTTATCTGCATGCTCACAACCTGGAGCCCTTGATGTTAGAATATGGATTCATTGTTATATTGAAAAACACATTCTTCATCTGAATGTTGCACTAGGAACTGCTTGAGTTGACATGAATTTAACTTGCTTTAGAAGACTGTTCAATTACGAAGGAAATCTGGATTTCTAGATAGTTGCTAATAATATATTTTAGTAACTCAGCATTTGTTGCCTGTGCTAGTGCTTTCTCACTAATCAGTTTAATTTTTAGACTATACTTTAATGCACTTGGAAGTGACATGGGAGTTCTTAAAAGGTTACAGAGAGACAAATTGAACGGTTCAATAATGTTTGCATGAAAGGCTTCTAGCAAGTTGATATTACTAAGCTTTATCATACATTCAACATTTCTTCCATCAACATTATGGTACATCTTTTTGGAATATAAGTTTATCCGCATACATTGATCCCGACTGGAATTTTGTAGGTTAGAGTGTTAATTTCTACGTTTATTTTATAGTTACAACGATACAAAAAATCAAAATTTTATTAGCATAAATTAATTGTGCATCAATTTATTCTGACTGAAGTTATGCTTAAGAATAATTATGAAATCTATTTCATAACTTGAAATCAATATTTGTTTCTAGTGTAAATATTTGAAACTACAATCTGAGTAATTGGAAAGTATGAGACTTATTTGGATATTGGAGCATCTGCTACATATAATTTTACACACTAGTAGTAATTAGAATGAACATTTTATGATTATATATTTTATAATTATACTATAATTATTTATACACTATTTTATATTCATAAAAATAAAATATATAGTTATATGTTTAACCGAGTTATTGGTTTGGATCGAGTTGAAAATTTTGAACCCATGACCCAACTCAACCCACCGGGTTCAAAATATTCCCAACCCAATCTCTAAAAAAATACAACCCAACCCAACCCATTATATCGGTTTGAAGCGAGTTCGCGCGTCAACCGGGTTCCATGCTCACTCTTAGCCAAGAATGTCCATTCCCCACATGACGAAGGGGAGAGGACTGGTGATTGAGGTGAGGGGGTTGGCTGGTTGATGCGGTATTGGAGAGTACTCTTAGCAGATTTTGCATTTCCTGACCAAATCCGCGACATCTTCTTTCAATTTAGGCCAATAATACCCCTGCCGAAGAACCTTGAAGGCTAAGGCTCGGGCTCCCAAGTGATTTCCACATATCCCCTCATTGACCTCCCGTAGAGTGTAATCGGCTTCGACTGAGCTGAGGCACCTCAAATAGGGCATAGTCAGAGCCCTCTTATACAACTGTCCATTTATGATCGTGTAGCGGGAGGCGCAGGAGATTAGCTTCCTTGCTTCGTTCTTCTGTTCAGGGACTTCCCCATCTCTCAAGTACCGAAGGATCGGGTCTATCCACTTTCTTTCCTCCGCTATTGGCAGGACCGGGGCTTCATCTATGCTAGGAGTGGAGAGAGTTTCTAGGTATACAACTTGAGTTGGTTCGGGGTGCCGAGCTGATCCCAAGCGGGCTAGAGCATCTGCCTTGGAGTTTTCTGCTCGCAGGACCTGAGTTATTCAAAACATCTTGAATTTCACAGTGAGCACTTTTGCCTTTTTGAGGTACCAAGCGAGCTTCTCCCCCCGGACCTCGAACTCTTCCATCACCTGACTTACCACTAGCTATAAGTCATTGTACACATCTAGAACTTCGGCGGTCAACACTTTTGCTAATCTCAGATCGGCTAGTAAGGCTTCGTATTCTACCTCGTTGTTAGAGGTTTTGAATTCGAATCTTAAGTCGTTGAGGCTGCAAAGGATAAGTCCTGCTCCGCTTCCCGCAGTATTCGAAGATCCATCTATATGGAGGGTCCATCTTGGAGGTGACTCGTCTGGCATTGATCCTATTTTTGGGCTTGGATCCATTTGGAGAGTTGTCTTAATGATGAAGTCGGCCAAGACTTGACCCTTTATTGCCTTTCGGGGGCGGTATCGGATATCAAACTCCCCTAGCTCCACCGACCACTTTACCATTCTCTCATAAACACTCGGGCTATGCAGGATTTGTCTTAAGGGCTAGTTGGTCAAGAGAACGATAGTATACGCTTAAAATTATGGTTGAAGCTTCCTTGCTGCCACCATAAGGGCAAAAGCTACCTTCTCTATAGGCGAATATCTTATTTCGGCTTCGTGAAGGGTTTTGCTGACATAATAGATGGGCTTTTGAATACATTCCTCCTCTCGGACTAAAATAAAAGCTACGGCATTTTGTCCAGCCGACAGATATAAGAACAATTCTTCACATGGGAGTGGCTTAGTTAGGAGGGGGCGAGCTCAGGTACTTTTTTAGCTCCTCAAACGCCTTCTGACAGTCTTCAGTCCATGCAAAATTCTTGACTTTTCTAATGGCCCTGAAGAAACGGAGACATCTTCCCGCGGACTTAGAAATGAAACGATTTAGAGCGGTTATCTGCCCGGTGAGTCATTGTACTTATTTCACGGTCTTAGGAGAGGCCATATCAAGTACGGCTTTTACCTTTTCTGGGTTGGCTTCGATTCCTCTCTGAGTGATCATAAATCCCAAGAATTTTCCCCCTATTACTCCAAATGCACACTTTGCCGGGTTCAACCTCATCTTATGTTTGCGAAGTATTCCAAATGCCTCTTCCAAGTTAGAGCTGTGGTTCCGCGCTTATGTACTTTTAACTAACATATCATCTACATAGACTTCCATGTTTCACTCGACTTACTCTTTGAAGATTTTATTTACCAACCTCTGATAGGTTGCGCCAGCGTTTTTAAGTCCGAAAGGCATGACCTTATAGCAATACAATCCCTGGTCGGTGACGAAAGTAGTCTTTTCTTGGTTAGGCCTGTACATAAAAATCTAGTTGTAGCCAGAGTATGCATCCATAAAGAAGATGAGTTTGTTCCCTGAAGTAGCTTCCACCAACTGATCGACCCGAGGAAGGGGAAAGTTGTCCTTAGGACAAGCTTTGTTCAGGTTGGTGAAGTCAACGCAGATTCGCCACTTGCCGCTGGCCTTTCGAACCATCACCACATTAGATATCCATTTCAGATGCTTTGCTTCTCGAAAAAAGCCGACTTCAAGCAACTTATCTATTTCGGCCTTGATGGCGATTTGACGTTTTGGGGTGAAAGTTCTCTTTTTCTGAATAACTGGCTTGTGTTTCAGATCTACGTTCAAGCTGTGCTCGATGGTTCTAGGGTCGATTCTAGGCATGTCTGATGCAGACCAAGCAAACAGGTCCTGGTTCTTTTGGAGGAGGGAGATGAGCTCTTCTCTATGACTTTTGGGGAGATTTGATCCGATTTGGATGGTTAGGGAAGGGTCTTCCTCGAGGAGTACTGAAGTAAATTCTTTCATGGGTCACCCTCTTGGAGTCTTCATCTCGTCACTGAGGTCTTTCACCTCGAGGGGTAGGGCTTCGGCTTTCTTCCCTTCCTTAATGGTATTCAAATAGCAAGATCGAGAAGCTCTTTGATCTCCTTTAATCACTCTCACCCCTCAGTGGTGGGGAATTTGACTTTCAGGTGATAAGTGGAGACAACAACCTTCAGCTTATTAAGGGTAAGCCGACCGAGGATCATATTGTAAGAGAAGGGCTACTTGACTACCATGAAGGTGGTTTGTACAGTGGTTGTCCGTGGCGCTGTTCCTGCAGTAACAGGGAGGACTATGCTTCCCTTCGCGAATACTAAGGATCTACTGAAACCATAAAGGAGGGCCAAGGTCGGCTCTAGACACTCGTCTTTCAATTCCATGCGCTGGAAGGCATCATAGAATAGGATATCTACCGAGCTCCCATTGTCAATCAGGACCCGCTTTACTTCATGGTTGGCCACTAGGAGAGAGACCACCACAACGTCATCATAAGGAGTTTGTATACCTTCCAAGTCATCTTCGATAAAGGAGATCACTAGACCTAACTTCCTTCTCTTATGGGGGCCACTGACAGAGGCAACAACTCTGGTATATGATTTACTGCTCTTTCCTGAACCTCTTCCAGTGACAGGACCTCTACAGATTGTCTTGATGATTCGGGTGATAGTTGCCACCTCTTAGTTTTTTTGACCGAGCCCTTCCTGCTCAGTCCTGGGGTCTCTTCGAGGGTCTCACCATTCTCGCTGTTGGAGATGGAGATGTCTGGAGTCTCTCTTTTGCTGGGCGGGTGCTTCTCTTCTCTGGGGCCCTGTGAATTCCTTTAGGTGTCTCCAGCTGATGTGGAAAAGCATAACTAGGGCTTCAATTAGGCCCTATAGGAGTTCAGTTACATATGCTAACTAAACTAAACATTCTAAACATAATTAAATAAAAATAGAAAACTAAAATCGAAGAAAACTCGGGAGATAAGTCGTCACTTCCTCTCCTAAGCTTCCTACTTTGAATCTAGAACAAAAGGTCTAGTTTTTGTGTTTTACAGGGCTATTTATAGGGTCTTTATGGTGTCCCAAAACTCTAATTTCCTATTTGGAGTCTAGAGACTTTTTTCTATATCTGGCTCTGCCACCTCTGGAGTGATTGCGCTCGAGTGTATGCGGGATGCGCTCGAGCGTACCTTGCTGGATGGCAGAACTTGACTTTTGCTCCTAAAAGCTCCAAATTATCATCTTTTTGTCCAAGTCCTACGAAAAACACATAAAACACGAAAATGAAGTAGAAATACTAAAATGTATAAATACAGAGTCTAACAAGTGTAAATTAAGGGGCTTAAATATGACTATTTAAGCACTTATCACACCTCCAAACTTACATATTGCTAGTCCCTTAGCAATACAAAACTAAAGACTATGTTAGAACAAAACTAAAAATAATTTCATTTCCATGATACTCAAAAATTCGGGTTGTGCATAAAACCATGATAACTGTTCATGAGTAAGCTTATAATAAAAACACATTTTTGTATTGAAAAAGGATTTTCAAAAGCTCATGTTACTTATCTAAGGCTGGCCTAAGGCATCGCAAGTTTGATTCGTGTATGATGACTTAGCACATATAGAATGGGGTTTCCACATAATTTTAGTGTATAGTATTTCGGTGCCCAAACCTTTATCAAATTTCTTATCAAAGAGAACAAAATGGCATAATACTTGCTTATTCTTTCTTTTTCTATTATCATGCTATCTTTGCTATGTTGAGTTCCATCGAGCTTTCTATTTGACCCTTGTAACGAGTGTTTGGCCAATGACTCCCAAACCATATGGCTTTAGGGCATTAGATGTAAAGACACCCCTAAGGACTTACTAACTCGAGTCAAAAAGGCTACGGAACTAACAGGTTTTAATGTCTCTAAATGAAATTCTCACCTTTTGACGTGAACGCTCAATGTTTACTGAGGCAAGAGGCTCAGTTACTCAGTGAAAATTTATGATCATTAAATGTTTACTTCCCACCTTTTGACGTGAACGCTCAATGCTTACTGAGGCAAGAGGCCTAGTTACTCAGTGGAATGTTTTTAATGATCATTAGAAGCTTTTCATATTCTTTTTTGCATGATGAACATTTTTCTTTATTTTACTTATGCCAAAGTGTTCTTTTTAACAAGATATCTGATTACAGTTAGGTTATGGAAACATATGCAAGAGAATTATATGTCATACCCCACATAAATGCGTGCTAAATGTGCTTGTGCAAATTTGGATCAAACTCGTGAATTCTTTGGTGCCTTAAGGTAGGTAACTAACTTTGTAAAATTCCTAATACAAGACTATGTGTTCTAGTTTTTAAGCTTACTAATGAAGTGTTATCAAATTTTTAAATCAATCAAAATTTTTGTTTACCAAAAGAACATGCATTTATCTCTCCTAAAAAAAACTAGGACCTAGTGTGTGCATGTGTTTCAAGTGTGTGTGTAATAGTATCTCCCACTATCCCCAAACTTAAAATATACATTGTCCCCAATGTGTGTGGCATGGAAAGATCTGACCTGGGAGATGGAGAACTAGGTTGTTTGCTTTGTTTGTAACATGCCCCCAAACTTGAACTGGATGCACACACTAAGTACCTGACAAAGAAAAATTAAGGTTGTTTCGGAAAACAAGAAATATAGAAATGTAAGTATAAATATAAACAAAAGAAAAGTGCTAAAAATGAAAAGGATATGTCTGGGGTGCCTCCCATAAGCGCTAAGTTTTATGTCTTCAGCCAGACGGGGTATCCTCTCACTGCTGATCATCTGTGGGTGCAGTCGTAGAGGTACCAGGTGCAGGAGGTAGCTTCTGGTGTAAATGCGCTCGATTGCAATGAGTATATGCGCTCGATCGCAATGTCTCAAATAGTGACATTATGTGTTACAGAAACTGGGATTTCAAATGGTTCAGGTGTCCGAGGATCATATATATATTGTATAGCTTGAAGTGTTAAGTCCTCGTCCCGATGAGGTATTGTGAGATCGAGGTATGGTTTGACGCGATGTCCATTGACTGTAAATGTCTTATGCTGTTTGAGCTATGAATTTCCAAAGCCCCATGAGGAAAGACCTTGGTGACCATATATGAACCAGCCCAACGGGACTTTAATTTGCCGTGGAACAGCCTTAACCTTGAATTGTAGAGTAGCACCCTTTTTCCTACGTGAAACTCTTTTCGCACTAGTTGTTTGTCATGATAGGCCTTTGCCATTTCCTTGTAAAGCTTGGCATTCTCATATGCATCATACCGTAACTCTTCTAGCTCATTTAAGTGCAGCCTTCTCTTCTCACCCGCTTGTTTCATTTCAAAGTTGAATTGTTTAATTGCCCAGTATGCTCTATATTCTAGCTCTACGGGTAGATGGCATGCTTTTCCAAAGAACAAGCAGTATGGGGATATCCCAATTGGTGTCTTATAAGCTGTCCAGTATGCCCACAGAGCATCGTTGAGTCGTAAGGACTAGTCCTTCCGACTAGGATTCACGGTTCTCTCCAAGATGCTTTTGATTTCTCGGTTACTTATCTCCACTTGGCCACTAGTCTGAGGGTGATATGGGGTGCCAACCTTATGGGTGATTCCATATTTTTTGATGAGTGCGGCAAAAGAATGATGATGGAAGTGGCTGCCTCCATCACTGATGATCACTCTTGGTGTTCCGAACGGGATAAAAATGTTATCCTGTAGAAACTTTAACACCACTTTGTGATCATTAGTCTTTGAGGGGACTGCCTCAACCCATTTAGACACATAATCCACACCCATAAGAATATATAAATTACCAAAGGAATTGGGGAATGGACCCATGAAATCAATGCCCTATACATCAAAAAGTTTTACTATGTGGATATTTTGTAGGGGCATTTGATTTCGAGATGAGATGTTACCTGTTCATTGGCATCTATCACATGAGCTGCAGAATGTGAAGGCGTCTTTAAACAGATTAGGCCAATAAAAACCGGATTGTAATACCTTAAGTGCTATTTTCTTGCCCTCAAAATGTCCTCCACAAGCAAATTGGTGGCAGTGTTGTAATAAGCTCAAATGCTCATCTTCCGAGACACACCGTCGAATGATCTGATCGGAACAGAATTTGAAAAGGTAGGGATCATCCCAATGGTAGTGTCGAGACATAGATATTAACTGTTTCTTTCCTTGTGTTGTCATATCTGGGGGAAAAACTTTAGCAGTTAGATAATTGACAATATCAACATACCATGGGAGTTTTACCTCTAGTGCGAACAATTGTTCATCAGGGAAGTTCTCACTTAAGAGCAACTCATTTGTATCATTCTCATAGGGTAGCCTTGATAAGTGATCTGCAACCACATTCTCACTGCCTTTCTTATCTTTGATTTCCAAATCGAATTCTTACAGTAGGAGCACCTATCTGATTAACCTAGGCTTTACATTTTTCTTAGAAAACAGATATCTCAAAGCAGCATGGTCAGTGTATACAATAACTTTAGAGCCAATAAGATATGATCTAAACTTCTCTAAAGCAAAAATAACAACTAACAATTCTTTTTTAGTAGTAGAGTAATTAAGCTGAGCATCATTTAAAGTTCTGGAAGCATAGTAAATAGCGTGAGGTACTTTATTGACTCTTTGACCTAGGACAGCTCCTAAGGTGAAATCACTAGCATCACACATTAATTTGGATGGAAGACTCCAATCTGGTGCCATCATTATTGGGGCGGAGGTTAGAACATCCTTCAGTGTGTTAAAAGCCGTCATACAGTTATCAGTCTAATCAAATTTGGTATCTTTAGCTAACAATGCACATAGAGGTCTTGAAATCTTGGAGAAATCCTTGATGAATCTTCTATAAAAACCGACATGCCCAAGAAAGCTTCTAATACCCTTGACTGTGAGAGGGGGGAGTAGCTTTGAAATAATATCTATTTTAGCCTTGTCTACCTTAATACCTTTATTGGAGATGGAGTGACACAACACAACGCCTTGTTGAACCATGAAGTGACATTTCTCCCAATTCAGCACTAAGTTACTTTTCTCACATCTCTTTAGGACACTTTCCAAATGACTTAGGCATTCATCAAAATTGAAACCAAAGACACTGAAGTCGTCCATGAATACCTCAATGTATTTCTCCACCATATCGAAAAATATGCTCATCATACATCTTTGAAAAGTGGCTGGTGCGTTGCATAATCCGAATGGCATCCTCCGATAAGCAAATGTATCGAAAGGACATGTGAAGGTGGCCTTTTCTTGATCTTCAGGTGCTATGGCAATCTGGTTGTATCCACTGTACCCATCCAAAAAGCAATAGTAGTTGTGGCCAGCTAATCTTTCTAACATTTGATCAATGAATGGCAAAGAGAAATGATTTTTTCGATTAACCTTGTTTAATCCTTCGATAGTCAATATATACTCTTCAACCAGTTGTTTTTCTTGTGGGTATGAGCTCTTCATTTTCATTTTTCACTACTGTGATCCCACTTTTTTAGGAACAACTTGAACCAGGCTTACCCACTTACTGTCAAAAATAGGGTAGATAATGCCAACATCTAAAAGTTTCAATATCTTGGCCTTTACTACCTCTTTCATGTGTGGGTTAAGTCTTCTTTGAGCATCTCGAGTGGGCCTTGCTTCATCCTCAAGGTATATATTATGCATGCATTTCGACGAACTTATTCCTTTAATGTCAGCAATGGTCCATCCAATGGCGGATCTATGCTCCCTTAGAACTCTTAATAATTTGTCTTCTTCTCCAATACTCAAATTAGCAGCCACAATTACCGGTAATGTTTTCTTCTCTCCCAAGTAGGCATAAGTTAAATGTTCTGGCAGCTACTTTAATTCCAAAGTTAGTGCCTGGACAATAGAAGGAAGAAGAGTGGTATTAATAGGCATGAGAGTTTCAAATGGAAGAGCATACTTACTTGAATGTTTTGGAGAAGCCTCAAGAAGGTGTACAGCTTTCATGATGCTATTAGTGATATCTTCCGGTTCTTGCTCAACATCCACAGTTGTAAGGCTATGAGTAAGAGTAGTCTCCAAGGGATCAACGTGCTGGACCTGAAAAGCTTGCTCAACAAAATTGTGTATCATATATACATTAAAGCATTCCATATCATCTTGAGGTAATCTTAGTGCATCAAATATTTTGAATTCTATTTTCTCCCCATTCACCTTCATACTTAGTGTACCCTTTTTCACACAAATCTTTGTATCAGTGGTTCTCATGAAGGGTCTTCTTAAAATGATGGGCAAGGGTAATGGCATAGGGCATTCCTCCATATCTAACACAATGAAATCCGTAGGTAGAATGAACTCACCTACCTTCACTAGGACATTTTCAAGAATACCTCTAGGTCTTTTTATACTTCTATCTACTAACTACAACGTAATGGAAGTTGGTTATAGCTCCCCCAATCCTAGGTGTCAAATACTGTATATGGTAGCAAATTTACACCTGCTCCTAAATCTAATAATGCTCGCTCAAATAACTGATCACCTATACTACAGGGGATAGTAAAACTACCTGGATCCTTTAGTTTCGGTGGGAGTTTTCTTAATAGTACAACACTTACCTCTTTAGTTAAAGCTACAGTTTCATATTCTTGAAACTTTCTTTTATGAGTGCAACAATCCTTTAGAAATTGAGCATAAGCTGGTATTTGTTGAATTGCATCTAACAAATGAATGTTTATTTCAACTTTTCGCAAGGTTTCAAAAATATAAAGTAATTTATTCTCTTTCTTTTGTTTTACTAACCTTTGTGGGAAGGGTGGGGTATTCACCTTCTCCGTCTCACTCACCTTTGATGTTGTTGCAGATTCATCGGACCCTATCACCTTACCATTTCTGAGGGTCGTGACAACTTTGAGTTGTTGATGTCCCCCAGGGTGTTGAGTTGGGATCTCCCTTTGCTTTCTGCTACTCATCTCCTTAGTCACTTGTCCCATTTGTACTTTTAGCCTTTGGATGGCTTGTTCATGTTTTGCTATGGTTTGCCTTAGTTCAGTCCGAAATTGTCTTTCTTCTGCCATGAACTGATCTTGTGAAGTCATGAGTTATTGCTGTTGAGACGCTAGTTGCCTCACAAGACTTTCGAGGTCATTCTTCTTTGGTTCAGGCACAGATTGGGCTGTTGGTTGGAAGTTTCTTTGCTGCCTTTGATTGTTTTGATTGTTGCTCCATGAGAAATTTAGGTGATTCCGCCAGCAAGGGTTGTATGTGTTTGCATAGGGGTTGTTTTTTGGTGGATAATTGTTTGGTCCCACAAAGTTAGCTTGCTCATGATCTGCAGATGAATATAAGGGACATGTATCAGTATTATGATCAAATTGTGAACAAATGGCACATACCTAGAGTAGTGTAGCTGGTGGGTTAGTTGAGGTGTTTTGCACTGCCATGGCTTTAACTAATAGATCAAGTTTCCTCTCCACAACAGCTATTTGAGGAGATGATCCTCCATTCAAGTTTACCTCAGACATACCCTTACTCTAGGTTATATGTCTACCTCGAGAGAAGAACCGCTGCGTGTGTTCACTTAGGGTTTCGAAGAGTTCCATCGCTTCTTCGCTGTTCTTTTCCATCAGCACTCCTCCACAACCTGAATCAACAATATTTTTGTTAGAGTCACTTAAACCTTCGTAGAAAGCTTATACCAGTTCGTCTTGGGTTAGGTTATGGTGTGGGCACTTGAGTAGTAGCTTGTTGAAGTGTCCCCAGGCCTCGAAGAATAGATCACCATCCTTTTGTTGGAAGGATTGAATTTCTTTTCTCATTTGCCTCGTCTTTTGGGCTGGGAAGAACTTCCTTAGGAATTTACTAGCCAACTCCTCTTAAGTGTGGATGGAAACTGCAACCAAAGAATTATAACATAATTTAGCATTATCTTTCAAGGAAAAGGGAAAAGAATTAACCTTATTTCTTCTTGGTCTAAGCCTTGGATGTGCTGGAATTTGCAGAGGTCGAAGAACTCTCAAAAGTGCAAATGTGGATCCTCACTAGGTGTACCCCTAAAGTGAGTCAGTGCACTGAGTATCTGTGGATATATGTAATAGTTTCCTTCCGCCTCAGGTTGATATGCAATGCATGATGGTTGATCGAGGTTCTGCGGGATGAAGGATTGCTTCATCGGCCTCTGCTCAGGTGGTTGCTGTTCGGCTATCTGTTCTGCCATCGGTGTGTCTTCCTCAACTCTTCATTCTTCCTCTTCTGAATTGTCTCTAAGGCTTTCTCAGATAGTCCCCTCTAGCTCGGGATCAAGGAGAAGGAATGTTGGATTCTTGGATCGACGTCCGTGCATGAATCGGTGGCAGTTACGTGAGTGCAGTAGTCAAACACTGCTGCTCCGATGACTCTCTGCCTCAATTGCGCTCGATCGCACTAGAGGGTGCGCTCGATCGCAAGTGGCACAGAAAGCTCTCCTGGAGTATCTGAAATAGAGAAAAAGGAAATTGATTAGGGTTTTGATGAAAATAAAAAAATAAAATAAAAACAATAATTAATAATGGAACATATTAAAAAGGAAATAACAATAATTAAACTAAATGAAAAATTAATTCTAAAAAGAAATTTAGTGCAATCTCCGGTAGTTTTACTTACAAGTGCACAAGGTCTGTGGTAGCATGGTGTGCAAGTGCAAGATTATTTCCACAGGGATTGGTGAATTTCGTTTTAGAATTAGTTTCTTCAAGTTAAAAAGAGAAATAGCAAATTTGATTGTGAATAAATAACAATAATGAGAACATAGGACTATAATATCCACCCTAATTATACTTTCCCACTAAATAAAGTGTCAATGCTCTAACCTTATCATGAATATCTAATGGTTTCCAACCGAAGGGCTTGGTCCACACCTTAGGCTATTGATCTCCCTACGCAACGGGTTAAGCATGGTGTATACTCTAACTCTTTTCTCTCTTAAGGGATTCAGCATGGGTGTATACTGAGTTGTTCCTTAAGAGAGCATAAGGGCTGTGGAGATTGGCAACCACACGGGACTTAGGGCTTGGTCCGCTCCCGGTTTCTGTAAAGAACTAAATTGAAATGGAAATGGTAGCTAGTTTCGAGGTTAGCTAGGCCTCCAGAGATTAGTGCAAGAATTAAGAAGAATGGAAATACAGAAAGATTATACTGAATTCACTTTTTTTCTCCTTAATTGTGTACATTGTGGTTATTCTTATACCCCCAACTCTGCCCCTGTAACTAACTGCCCACAGCTGTCACTAGCTGTTACTAACCAACCTAACTAACTCCTACCGCTTGGCAATGTAACCAACTCCAACAGAATCCTATTGTAACAACCATTACACTTTGGCCGTTGCTATTATAGCTATTTAAGTACCAAGTAGCTATTTTAAGTACACAAGTAATTATTAAAACTCTAACAATACTTCCCTCTTTAAAAGACCTTGCCCACAAGGTGAGGGAACCTCTGCTGCAGAACATACAAGCTCTCCCAAGTGGCATCATCAATACTTTCACCTTGCCATTGAACCAGAACTTGAGTAATGGTTCTATTTCGAAGCTAATGAGACCTTTCCTGAAGAACAGCTACTGGTTCTGTAATGGCAGCTCCTTCCACATCAGTAGGTGGTAAGGTGGGAATGGAAACCACATGCTGCCCAAGCTTAGCTTTCAAACAGGATACATGAAAAGTGGGATGTATCTTAGAATTTGGAGGTAAATCCAACCTATAAGACACCTCACCAACCTTCTGCAAGACCTGAAATGGTCCATAGTACTTGGGAGATAATTTCTTCAATTGATGGTGCTTAAGAGACTTCTGTTTGTAGGCCTGAAGTCGTAGGAATACCCAATCTCCCACAGAGAAACTCCTCTGAGTCCTATGCTTGTCAGAATACAGCTTCATCCTTTCTTGTGCTGCTACCAGGTTCTGCCTTAACAAAGAAGTCAACTGCTGTCTAGACCTCAGATGAGCATCCACTCTTTCAACCCTTGTTGTACCAAGAATGTAGTCCATCAGTCTAGGAGGGGGATATCCATACAGTGCTTCAAATGGGGTTAGCTTGAGTGAGGTGTGAAAATTAGTGTTAAACCAGAATTCAGCAAATGGCAACCACTCCACCCAAGTAGCTGGTTTGTCAGCTGCAAAAGTTCTCAAATAGTGCTCAAGACTCTTGTTGACAACCTCTGTTTGGCTATCTGTTTAATGGTGATAGGCTGAGGACATGGCCAATTGAATACTCTGAAGCTTCATTAGTTCTTGCCAAAAACGAAAAGTAAAAATAAGGTCCCTGTCACTAACAATTGAAGTAGGCATTCCATGTAACTTGAACACATGTTGCATATACAGATTTGCTACTTTAGAAGCAGTATATGGGTGAGACAAGGCTCTGAAATGAACAAACTTTGTAAACCTGTCCACTACTACCATCACTACCTCCTTCATCTGAGATTTTGGCAGACCCTCCACAAAATCCATGCTCACAGCCACCCAAGGTTTCTCTGGTATATGCAAGGGCTGTAGCAGACCTGCTGGATTACAGGTTTCATGCTTGAGCCTTTGGCACATATCACACTCCCTAACATACTTCCTAACATCTGCCCTTAGCCCAGGCCAGTAAAAATCCCTCTGAATCCTATGCAATGTTTTAAGAAACCCAGAATGACCCCCTCATGGCCCATCATGCACCTGTTGCAAAATAGCTGCCTTTAATGAATCACACGTCCCCACATACATTCTACCTTTATATATCAGCAAACCATTCTGCATAGTAAAGCCCTTAGGACCTTCCTTCCCTGCTTGAAAAGCATCTAAAATACTCACAATGTAGTGATCAGCAGCATAGCTATCCTTAAGTTAAGCCAACCAATCAGGAGTGGGAAAGGAAATCATGCACAAAACTCCTTCCTGAGATGAAACTTCATCACCAGAAACCTGTCTTGACAAAGCATCAGCCACCACATTCTCTTTACCCCTCTTATATTCTACAATAAAAGCATATCCTAACAACTTGGTAATCCACTTTTGTTGAGCTGGTGTACCAATTTTCTGCTCCAAGATGTACTTAAGGCTCTGCTGATCTGTCCTCACCAAGAAAGAGTTTCCAACCAAATATGGCCTCCATTTATGCACAACAGTCACCAAGGCCAGTAGTTCTCTCTCATAAGTTGATAAGGCCAAACTCCTGCCCTTGAGAGCCTGGTTGTGGAAAGCTATAGCTCTCCCTTCTTGCATCAATACAACACCCAACCTAACACCTGAAGCATCACACTCCACCACAAACATTTTATCAAAATCTGGAAGAGCTAAAACAAGTGGATTGGACATAGCAAATTTGAGATTTTGGAAAGCCAATTCAGCTTTCTCAATCCAAGTAAAAGAATCCTTCCTTAAAAGAGCAGTCAATGGGGCTGCAATTTGCCCATACCCTTTTACAAATTTCCTGTAATACCCTGTGAGACCTAAGAAACCCTTCGAAGCCTTAACATCTTTTGGAGTAGGCCACTGTTGCATTGCTATAGTTTTCTTAGGATCTGTCCTTACCCCTTCACCCGAAATCAAGTGCCCCAAATACTCAACTTCTCCACAAGCAAAAACATACTTTGATTTCTTAGCCAATAATTTCTCCTTAGCTAACACTTCCAATACAACCTTAAGATGAGAGACATGATCAACCAAGGATTTGCTATAAACCAGAATATCATCAAAAAATACTAGAACAAACCTTCTAAGGAAAGGTTTAAACACTTGATTCATTAGGGACTGAAATGTTGAGGGTGCATTAGTGAGTCCAAAGGGCATAACCAGAAATTCATAATGCCCCTCATGAGTCCTAAAAGCTGTTTTAGGAATGTCTTCCTCACTCATCCTAATTTGGTGATAACCAGACCTTAAGTCAAGTTTAGAAAATATGCAAGCACCATTCAGTTCATCAAGCAATTCATCAATGACAGTATAGGAAATTTATCCTTGATAGTATTCAAGTTAAGTGCCCTGTACTCAATGCACATACTCCAAGAACCATCTACCTTTCTTACCAACAAAACAGGGGAGGCAAAAGGACTGCAACTATTCCTTATAGATCCAGCAGACAATAATTCTTTAACTATTTTTTCTATCTCATTTTTTTGGTAAAAAGGGTACCTGTATGGCCTCTGGCAGACTGGCTGAGCTCTTTCCTTAAGAGTAATATGATGTTCATGCCCCCTAAGAGGAGGTAGCCCTACTGGAATGTTAAAGACCTTAGCAAAATTTTGAAGTAAATTTGCTACTTCTGCAGGTAGAGCAGCCTGCTTCTCAGCTGAAGAGGGAGTTGAAATGTGAACCAACGGGCCTTTCTTGATTGGATTTTTAAAGAATTGATCCCCATCAATGAGATGTGAGCCAGATTGCTTCAATCCTTGCATCATAACCTTGTGCCCCTTATGATAAAACTCCATAGTTAAAAACTGAAAATTCCATTGGATATCACCCAGTGTGGTCAGCCACTGAGTTCCCAACACAACATCACATCCTCCAAGTGGCAAAACATGAAATTGAATAGAAAATTCCTTCCCTTGAATGCATACTGGCACTTGATCACAAAACCCTTGAGTCCTCACCACTGCACCATTAGCAACCTTAACTTCCAACGCTTGAGATTAGTCAACCAAAAATTGCAAACTAGGGATTAATGCTGCATCAATAAAATTGTGGGTGCTACCTGTGTCCAGCAAAACTACCAAACTAACTCCATTAATTTTGCCCCTAATCCTCATAGTACCAGGTGTGGGAGTACCAATTAGAGCATATAGAGTTATCTCAACCTCCTCAGAATTGGTATTAGTAGTCTGCCTTTCATTGATTGAACTTCCAACTTCTTCTTCCAACTCAGTGATCTTAATCCCAGACTGTGAATCAGTCACCAACTTAATACCCTCAAGAAGGAATATTTTGGCACTTTTGCATTTGTGACCAGGACTCCATTTGTCATCACAGTTATAGCATAACCCCTTTTTTTTCCTCTCTTCCATTTGGGCAGGAGAAATTCTTTTAATTGGAATTCTAGATTTAGCTTCTACAAACGTATTGACTTTAGGAAGACCCAAGATAGATGGCATACCTGTTTCCTGCTGAATTTTAGAACTCCTTCTGCAACTTATCAAATATTCCTCTTGAATTTTAGCCAATCCAAAAGCTGCATTCAATGACTGTGGATTTAGCATCCTCACAGGCAAACGTATCTCATCTTTTAACCCACTTAAGAAACAACTCATCTTATACATTGCAGATAAGCCCTTGATTCTATTTGACAAAGCCTCAAAATCTGCCTTGTAAACTACTACTGTTGATGTTTGCCTCAACTTAGTAAGTGCCTCCATAGGATCGTCATAGGGCGTTGAACCAAACCTAACATGTAAGGCCTGTACCATACCCTCCTAATTACAGAACACACCAGCCTCATCTGTATCTTGAAACCAAACCAGAGCTTCTTGATCCATGTGAAATGAGGCCACCATAAGTCTCTCCGTAGCTGGGGTTTGATAATATCCAAAATATTGGTTAGCCTTGTACACCCAGCTACCAGGATCATCACCTGAAAAGCATGGAAAATCAAGCCTACAGGTTTAGCAAAGGACACTGTAGAAGAATTATGGATTGGATATGAAGGTTCACGTGATCTGTTTTCATCAGTACCCAACTTCTGAAGGATTGCTATAAGATGCTGATTTATCTCGTTCATCGTTCCGGTATGGATCTCTTGAATTTTTTGGATTTCTTGAATGTTTTTGCTGTGATGATCAGAGGTAGCTCGAAGGGAGGCAATGGCTTCATTAATGGCTGCCATGGCAGCATTAGATCGTGTCTCCGCCATCAAGTCACAGAATATCTGCTCTGATACCAATTTGTAAAGAACTAAATTGAAATGGAAATGGTATCTAGTTTCGAGGTTAGCTAGGCCTCCAGAGATTAGTGCAAGAATAGAGAAGAATGGAAATACAGAAAGATTATACTGAATTCACTTTTTTCCTCCTTAATTGTGTACATTGGGGTTATTCTTATACCCCCAACTCTGCCCCTGTAACTAACTGCCCACAGCTGTCACTAGCTGTTACTAACCAACCTAACTAACTCCTACCACCTGACAATGTAACCAACTCCAACAGAATCCTATTGTTACAACCATTACACTTTGGCCGTTGCTATTATAGTTATTTAAGTACCGAGTAGTTATTTTAAGTACACAAGTAATTATTAAAACTCTAACAGTTTCCCATGTTGATTAACCCGGGAATCCGGTGTGGATATCCCTTGTTACTAATGTCGAACCCAGAACTCGGTCATCCAAATTGATTCGACTAACTTATCCATACCACATGCATACGTTGATCAGGCACACACATATGAGGAATTTAAATACAAACAGGCATTAATCAAGTCAAATATTCTAACAAGGCTATAGCAAAGATAATCAATGAATGAACATGTGGAAAAGCATAACTAGGGCTTCAATCGAGCCCTATAGGAGTTTAGTTACACATACTAACTAAACTAAACATTCTAAACATAATGAAATAAAAATAGAAAACTAAAATCGAAGAAGACTCGGGAGATGAGTCGTCACTTCCTCTCCTAAGCTTGCTACTTTGAATCTAGAACAAAAGGTCTGGTTTATGTGTTTTACAGGGCTATTTATAGGGTCCTTATGGTGTCCCGAAACTCTAATTTCCTATTTGGAGTCTAGAGACTTTTTTCCATATCTGGCTCTGCCGCCTCTGGAGTGATTGTGCTCGAGTGTATGCGGGATGCGCTCGAGCGCACCTTGCTGGATGGTAGAACTTGACTTTTGCTCCTTAAAAGCTCCAAATTATCATCTTTTTGTCCAAGTCCTGTGAAAAACACATAAAACACGAAAATGAAGTAGAAACTACTAAAATGTATAAATAAAGAGTCTAACAAGTGTAAATTAAGGTGCTTAAATAGTCAATATGACTATTTAAGCACTTATCAGGAGAAAATGAAGATTGTTGGCCTCTGCCTCGGACTTAGCTGCCAAGTCGGCTATCATTCGGGAGAGCTCTTGGAATTGAGCCTAGGTCACGGGGGCGGTCTGAGGATGCACGGCCGCTCTTTCGTAGCCGAAGGAGTCGGTCCCAAAGAGGTGAGGGCGCTGCTCTCTAACGGGGGGTCATCTACTTGACCCAGGGGTTGAACATTCTGGGATTACAGGGAATCTGGGCCTAGATCGCTGGCTCTAGGCACTGCCCCGGATGGGAGCAGAGCACGCCGTTGGGGCTCCATTTCCAGCTCTTTTTGTGGTGTTTCTCGGCGGCATCGCAACAGATGAGTTTTCTAGACTTCTTCGCTTTTACTGTTTAGCAAAAGATTGTGGTTTCCCACGGACAGCGCCAATCTGTTGATGCCGCAAAATAGTTGTTGCTGACGTGGCGTTGGGACCTGCACAAGCGAGTAGGGGTGAACTAAAGGACCCTCGAAATGAGGGGAGAGGGAGACCTCCGAGGGCGCTCTAACGCTCAAGTTAAACTGAGGCCGAGGACGAGAATTAACTTTAAAGTAGCTTTAGCGTAGATTGTGCAAGAGTGTATGAATATGTTGAACTCCCATACCTCAGTTTATTTTTAGTCCTCCGAGAAGGTGTTGCCCACGTGGGGGAGGGATGGTTATGCCCCTGTGATCCCGGACTTTGGAGAAGGATCTCAATCACGTGCTCATTGGATAGTGTGCGTCAGAGAATCGCGTGTCCCAGAAGAGGTTAAGCCCGCTAATCACGCTTTGACGTGGCAATGGCATTCCTTGCTCGCTCCACGTATGCCTTACAATGCTAAGGAGGCTTGACACGTGTTATTGTCCTATTGGTGACACCAGAGTCCATGTGTGGGTTTCTTATTGGACCAGGGTTTTGTGGGCTACATCACTAAGATTCTATTTTCATTGACGAAGCTACGACCTTCATTCTCTTAGCATAAAAATCCCCAAATTACTAAGAAGAAACAACCGGACCATACAAGTAAGAAACAAATTTCAAATTATCCTAACCTTTTTTTATCAATCTCTTCTGTTTTCCTTTACTGGGTTCCTTCAGTTTCACTCCTAATAACACAAATAACAACCAATTGAAGTAAATCTTGAAAACCCATTACTTGAAAACAAAACCCATAAAATTTAAGTAACAAATAGAGAGACAGTAAATTAGAGGAATGATTACTTGTAGTAGAGTATGCACTCACTTTTGGTGCACCAAAATCAGACCGTGGAGGGGAAATCAAAGGAGCAAACATGTAGTAATAGGATTTGAGGTAATCTGCAACTTTCTTGAGTAGTCTTTTCTCGTTTCTCTTGCTCGGTTTCTTGCTTTTTTGAACTCCTAAGAACACTTTTTCCTTCGATTAGTCAAAGCCAAAATAAAAAAAAATGTAGAAATCAATTTTCCTTCGTTATGGCTTCAGTATCATAGCCACCGCCCTCTTCCTCAATTAATGACAAAGATGAAGTTGGGAAACTAATTCTACGGTAGCTTTGCGATGGAGGTTTTGCGACGGTGACAGCGATGCAACGGCATGACGAATCAATGCAACTACGCTCATGGCCACAGTGGCTTTCGCAGCGGCAACAAGAGGCAAAAAGGGGTTGCCTAGTTGAAGGTTTGTTTCAAGATAAAATTTGGGTGAGAAAGTGTTGTTTAGTCAGTAGGAAAAATTTGTTTACAATGTTCAAAATTCTGGGCAAGTAAAAATGTATTTGGGTGAAGGTGATCTGGTGCAGTTTGAACAAAAATGAGCCTCACTCTCGCCTGAAATATTTTGTGTTTTTTTAGGATTAAATGAAGGAAAATGAGAGGATCCGGGAATGTTTGGCAAGAGAGAAACTAAGAGAAAAGTTTTCTCTCTTACTCTCTCTCTTGGCCTGGATCAACTGAACCCATTTTTACTCTTTTGATTATGTCTTTTTGAAAGAAATGATGCCTAAATAATGAATCTTCTCTCTCTATCTCTACTGATTCCATTAGAGCCAAAAAGAAGGAAGTTCTGGGTGTTTGGGAACAAGAAAAAATAAGAGAAAAGTATTTGAGGTGTGAGGGGCTGAATTTGCCCCAGGCTGACTTGGATTGACCGTCCGTGTGCCATGCAAATGTGCACGTAGCGGGAAAAAACTCACATGTTTGAACGGAAATTGACAGAAATCGAAAATGAGAATGATCAATCTAAACAAATTAAAAATTTAAAAATTAATTGAAATATTTAACAAATTTCAGGGACTAGAACATTGTCCAATTAATTCGTTATATATGTCATACCAAGGCCACATGTACTGAACTATATGTAATGCAATTACAATATTTTCTACCACAAAGAGTGGAGTTCTGTTTAATGTAAACTTTTATATATAACATTTTAGATGTAAAAAGAGAACTAAGGTCATTTCCAGTTGCATTATATAAGAGTTATTACATTCCAACCTCACCAAAATATTTAGCTATGCCAAAAACTTCTCTTCAACTGAAATCAAAACACAACAAAACTAACAGAAAGATTTATCCAGTTAAGTTTTAGTCTATCACATGATGCAGCTTGGGTTGGATACCACAAGCTGAGCAGAGAGTAGAGAATCAACACCTTCATACTTTCAACTTCTTTTTAGAAGCTTTCAACAGCCCATCGTTCCTGTGTCTTTTCTTCCCCATCTTTTCACCAGAGAGGAATGGTGTCTGATTGTTAACTCTAGTTTCTGTCACATTACTATAAGTACTGGCACCCTCAGACCCGGCAACATTCTTTTTCAACTTCTTTTTTCTCTGTGTTGAATTATCATCAACCACAGCATGTTTCTCTTGGCGGCGCTTTAAGCCCAACAAGTTCAAAGATGGTGCACCAGAATCCAGGCGATGATCAATCTCTTCCCTCATGTTCTTTAATTCTTTGGGGTGTGATGTGTGCTTAAATGTATCAGAAAGAAAGCTGTCATTTTTGGATGTCTTTGCCTCACTTGAGCCAAATGCGGCATAAAAATCATTAAAGGCTAATTGTTTTGCTCCCTGTCTTGACCTCCACTGATCAGGTTTGGCTGCAAACCTGTTACAATGAGATGTCAAAATGCTAAACCAACGTATCATAAGTTACAGATTATTTTCCTTGCCTCCGCATGCATACTTGCCGCGTGAGTCAAACTCTAGAAACAAAATAGTTGACTAACTGAGATACAAGAAAATCCAATGGAAATATTAGCATGGTTTTTCCTACGAAGGAACAAGTACTTTGATGTATTATCCAAGGAGAAACAGATAACAATCTCAATATTCCAAAGCAGTATAGATCAAATAGCTTACACGTCAACATCAAATTTTCTAAGAAGATGAGGGCCTTGTTTTGTCTTGGAGAGCTCCGCTCTCACAGATAATAGCTCAGATACTATGGCTTCCCTTAGTGACATGTTACTGGCAGTGAAGCACTTTTCAACAGTAAATGAACCAGATGAGCGCAATGAAAGCTCCCCAAAATGTCCACGTAACCTTTAAAACAATCAGCAACAGAGAAAAATATATAAGAATTTCTGTATTGAAATCAGGAAATATGAATAACTGATTGGACATATAGACAGACCAGAAAAGAATTCCTAGCAAAACCAAGCCATCACACAAAACATTCTCAATATTCGCTATATATTTTCCTTACTAGTTTACAAGTCCGAATAATATTTACAAGGCAAGAGGTATATCTTAGATGAACTCTGCTGGTGTTATATGTTTCACCCTAAATGCCCTCTATAAGAATACACATATCTCAAACAGCGCAAGTCAAAGCTTACATTATTTCTTCTCTTCAGAATAATAAAACTAAAACTTTCTATACTTTCACATATTGTAACATTGAGTACCAGGGATAGCTCCAGGATTTTTACTTTGGAAGGGACCAAGATAATTATCTAATTTTTCTAGAGAATACCATATTAAAGAACACGAACATAATTAATTAACTAATTGCTACGATAACTTGTCAACAACGCGGCTACTAGACTAAATTTTGTAGAAAAAGGTAATTTTGCCACACATTGATGAAATTTGTCCTCAATTTAACTTAGACACTAATATAATTTATATTCTTATTAAAAAATTAAATCGAAGGTGACCCATGTTTGACCTTCAATTCTTTTTCTTTTTTATTCCTCGTGTTTTTTCACTGAGCTATACATCCAATTACTTGGTCATATAAATTTATATGGTAAATTTGCTTAGGAAAACAAGAAAAAGGAAACTCCTTATGGTGACTTCCAAATTTTAACCTTGTTGAAAATACTATAAATTGTTAAATAATAATTTATATTTCAAAAGTCATTAGGATTGGGGAGTGCAAACTTTAATGTCTTTATCCTTATACTTGTTATTTGTTGCCAAAACAAAAGTTTGGGGAGGCTAATAATATTAAAATTATTTACTTAAAATTTAAGCTTAGAAACATCTCTATATGATTTAAAGAAATTGCCCAAGGCTTGGGGAAGCCATGGCCCCTGCCTGACCCCCTCCCTCCCTCCCTGTTGAGTACCAAAAGGGCAAGCCCTAACTGCCCCCTTTAGACATCATTAGCATGTGTCTTACTCTACTAGGAATATGGAATTTGCTAGAAATTGATAGAAGGGATCAAGACAGCACATTTATATCACCTTCTAATAAATATTATTGAATCTAAGCATAGGAAATAACCTATATTATAGATAGACCTCCGTCCCATATTTTTTGTCCATCTTTGGAACTTAGTGCATTGTCTTGGGCATAAAAATACATTGTTTTTCCAAAATTACCCTTCACATCGCAACTTGCAATAAAAATAAACACTAAAAACGTAATGGTAATTTAAGAAAAGTTAACAAAAATATGCTTTGACATTTGAAAGTGGACAAAATTATGAGACATCCAAAATGGAAAGATTTGACAAAAATTATGAGACTGAGAGAGCATATATTATTAACTTTACTGACAAAAAAAAGCATAGGAAATAAACTAAGCCACCTGAGTTTAGCTCAGGTGATAGGGTGGGTGCTGGTAAGGGTAGAGTTATTAGGTTGAAGCCCATCTACCAAAAGAAAAAAAACCAAGATATAGTAGCATGACATACTTCATAACTAATCTGCGCTTCTGTTTCGCAGAAGCATTTGAACCAAGAAAAGCTTCAAGAACACGTGATCCACCAGCATCTTTTGCTGCTTCAAAGACATGTTCAGCTTCCATGCATGTAATACTTGTAATATAAGGCTGTATAAAATCCTGTGAAACAAAAAAGCAAGAAATGGGAGAATGATATCAAAAGAAAGAAAAAAAAACAGTACAATACATAAATTACAGAGAACATTCTACAGACTCCGTAGCTAAATATGAAGAACATGAATGATTGAAGGATCAGAAATAGGTTATCTTCCTTTTTACTTAAATCTAATGAGAGGATCTAACTGAAGACAGCAAAGCAGCGCGATCAAGCTTTATAACAAATGAGAAGTTCAGAAAATAAATCTACAATGCATGTGCTTAAACTATTATGATAGTCCAAAATATCTGATGCCTTTTTTTTAATCTTTAAGAGATCAAAAGCATATTTTGGGGAGAGGGAAAAGGAAAAGAAGGGGTGAAAGATACACTTTGGCTATTTTGTATATCCAATGTTAAATGATTTTTACATGTTTTCTACACAAAAGGTTATCCCACCACTATTGTTTCACAGATCTTGATTGAAATGTCGAAGCCACAGATATTACCGACGATACAGGAGTTTATGATTGGCCAAAATCAGAATGACAAATGCTCACTACAGAATAGTTCAGTAGGATGCCAACATGGCTGCATAACCAAGGATAAACGATTCCCATCACTTACAATAGGCTAGAAGTTAAAGGTGATATGTTGAAGGTCCACTAGAGGTAACATAACTGACCAAGTTGATTTTATATTTGATCTGCCGAGGGCCGGAGCTAGTATGGACACCTTACTTCATTGTTCTATGAGGCCCTGCACTAAGCCCATACTCACATAAGCTTACAAAGTGCAATGATCCAGTCTTTGACAACTATCGTGAGGACAACAAAAATCTAAAATGATTTTTATTATTGGAAACAAAAATGAATGTAGAGCATTGTGGGTGTCACAGACATTTTTTAACTATTTTTCTCTCTCTAAGGAAACCTAAATAAATAAATTAAGTCAAAATAAAATTCTATCAAGTCAAATCTAGAAAACCATCTTATCCCCCACATGGATGTGTCAGATTGAAAGTAAGCTATCAGGAAAAGTAAAATAACGATAAGAAACATAAATGCAAGAAATGCAGCATACACTTTGAAATCTAAAAATCTCCTGCAAAATCAGAGAACCCATGACATGCATCTTAACGTCGCTTGCCCAGTTCCAGTCAGACTTATCTCCACAGCCAAAGTAACTATCAAGAAACAGTATTCGAGGGACAATGCATTTAGGAGACTCATTTGTTGAACATATTGCAGCAGCAAGGGCCTGACAACACTGCCAAACAAGTAATGAAACATAAACACGATAAGACTAAAGAATGGGACGTATAAGTAGAGAGAATGTTCAGAGTGAGGTAAGCAAATTCCATCAATCTTCTAATTTGTACATAAAAGTAGCCAAAATGAAAAGAATGCAATTCAAGTAATAGGACCTTATTTCCATGAGTATGAAGCCTTTGACTTGCAGCAATAAGGGAAGCAATAACTCCCGACCTCCCCATTTCAAGAAGATCCCTAAATCTTGGACCAAGTTCCTCCCAGATCAACTCCATCTAGCAGACAAAATGAGAAAAACGTGTTATAAACCTCTAAAACAACATTACTAGGCATGATGCATTATGACATCTGTCCCGTAGCTGAAATGGTATACCAGTAACACCGATGGAATACCCATAATAGTTTTTTTTTAATAAGTAACTTTTACCCATAATAGTATGTTCCTGTCATTGCAAAAGGCAATAACTGTGCTAAAGAAATTGTAAATTATAAAAAGGAGCATGTCTATATATAAAACTTACTTGATCTTGACCTCTTGCATGAGAAACTAATGCTTGAACAACAAAGTTTCCACATTGATCGGATGAAAGCTTGAACAATGAATTTCGGAAAACTTTATTGAACATTTCGTTATACAAGCTTTCAGGAGCCACTTCCAAAATCACCTGCAAATTTTGCCAAAAAAATTTGTTAAACAAAAAGTAAGAAAAGCTCCTACCTATCTTTTAAAAAATGTATGATACAAACAGAAGTAGTTCAGGCACATAAACCAAATAAATGATGTGCTAGAACTCACTGCTTGTTAAATAATTGTCCTTTTAGCCAATTGTGACAGCAGAGCATAAATGTCTACATAATGTACAATATTAAGGCTGCAGAGCAAGGTTTCAAATTGCGGTTGCGCAAATGAGGTCGCGCATCATTTATCACGATTTCAGACACTGCTGGTCTTACAATGCGAGTCACGAGCATCGCAGCTGTGATTTTAAACCAGTTTAGCACAACTTACCCTAAAATGAAGTTAATAATAGTTGTAACCCAAACAACTACTCTATTGGAATATTTAAAGCAATCTGATGCATTTTTTCACTCATAAATTTTAATCATGTGATAAAATAAAATATAGTTTGTTTTAATTTATAACTCTTTAGTGATAATGAAAACAGGTTAATTAATATATCCTTTATTTGTCATGATCGTAGACACAAAAATAAAATTCATAAGACATTTGTAATTATTCTACTAACATTAGTTACACCTAATCATACGAAATTTAAATTATATTAGAATCAATAAACAGAAAAAGTTTTTAAAAAATGAAATTTCTCATCTATCCAAACTCAATTTTCAAAAACTTTCACCCCTTCCAACAGAAAAATTTCAACCAGTAACTCCCTCCCAACTAAAAAATTTCTACCAATACCAAATTTTTGTTTAAAAATTCAACAAACTTTAAAAATATTTGTTACACTTAAAACAATTATTGTTTATAAACCCAAAATTGCCCAAACTTATTAGCTCAAACACTCTCTCAGTCTCTCTACTCTCTGGACACCTTCCATAGTTCCATATCTCCCTCTTTATCTCTAAACCAACACTAAAAAAATATTGGTTTCTATATAAGCTGCCGCGACAGAGACCAGAAGAGCAGTCGGATCCGTTACGGCTGCACGGACCGCTATTCCATCTTGTCGCAGCAAGTGAGGTGGATCCCACGCTCTAATCAATAACGGATAATGGCGGTCGCGGAGGCTGATGTGACCACAAAATAGCTGCCACTATTTAAAACATTATGCAGCATTATTAATGTTGCAGTGAAAAGGCTATAACCAGGTAAGAGGAGTAGAGACTGTTACGAGTCCAAATTCCTAGCTTTTTCTCCAAAAAGATAGGAAATGGAAAAAATTGGGTCAATTTTTAAAAAAAATAAAAGTACATTAACTAAGCACACCAAGGGGGTGCAAACCCGAATACAAAATCATTTACAAGAAGAAAAAAAACTCTGTCAAATCTATAAGCTCTTCTTTATTGAAAAATAAATGCCCATCAAACAAATATTTAAGGGTATGAAGCCATCTATGTTTGACTACCACCAAAGGCTTTTCCACCCCTTCAAAAGCTCTCAAATTTCTCTCATTCCATCCAATTCAAAAAATAGAGATATCATATTAACCCACAAGCTGTCCTTAATTCTTTAGGACCTCTACATCCCTTCCAAGCCCAAATTTCCCCCTTGATGGCTCAAACCAAGAAGCACATAGGCGGTTTCCCATAATTGTCTAGTCCAAGGACACCACAACAAAAAAATGAGAGACTGACTCGGCCTCTTGCTTGCATAGATAGCACTGATTTTCAAGAAATCTCTTTCCAAGGAAAATCATCACAACCCTCCTCATGGATGTCCCCAAAAAGAGCCTTATAAAAGGATTCCCCAAAGAGAGCCTTATAAAAGAATCTCACATCAAAGCGACCATCACTCTTCAAAGACCAATTTGCTCTATCTTCACCACTCAAGGACACCTTCAAATTGTAGAGCTGCCCAAAAAAAGCTTCAAACCAATCAACTTCCCGATCATGAGCATTCCTTACAAAGAGCACCTACTACACTAGTCCACCCAGACATAGAAACGCATCAAGCATCTTTTTCCCTAGACAAAGCAAAAAATTAGAGAAACGGACCTTAAGCGGGGTCTCACCACACCACACATCATGCCAAAAAGAACATTAGCCCCATTTCCAACATCAAGTCTCACCTTGGTAAAGAACTCATCCCACCCTTTTCTAATTCACCTCCACACCCCAACGCCATAAGGCCCTCCATTTTTTCTCATATTATGGATAGACTTTACCCTATAAGAGGGCAACAAGACGAACCCTGCATTTCAAAAACTCTCTAGTACTATTTTGGTTGTGGTAGGAAAATGGCAAAATATATGAGTTTATACATTTTTTAATTAAAAAAAAAAAAAAACTAGTTATCAATGCAAATCTTTCTTATGCCATTGTTACTACATGTCTACATTTGATTCAATTTTACATGTAGTAGCAATTTATGCACACACGCACATAACAAAAGCATACCATTGATGGAGACAAAAATCATCATATTAAAAAAATGAAGATTGTAATTTGGAATAACATAATTAAAATGCATAACAATTTGATTATACTGTTAGGTTGTTGATTGCTCACCTCCATTAAATGACTAAATGCAGTTTCTTTCATCAATTCTACAATATGACCCACTACGTTCTTTTCTATATAGCTCCCTTCCTCTATATTTTCCTTGTTGCAACCAAGAATGATAGGAATGACTTGCAACAACTCTTGATCATGACCCACTAATAACTTCAAAGCCGCCTGCCAAGAGAAAAAAAATGTCAATTACATTATAATTCAGCATAACATAGATTCACATAACTGATACCTCATCGAGAGAATAACATATACACCATAAAAGTTTAAATGCAAACAAGCTGCGTTGAACAAGGTAAAGATTTTTAAAGATGAACCAGTATCTCTCAGAGAGAGATAAAGAGAGAGTGAGGGAGGTAGGGAGAGAGATTCTAAGCACAATGACAAAATTTTAACATGTAAGAGAACAAATTGTCCCAGATAAATAGCACCAGCAACATGATACAATTCTAAGCTTCACAGCATTAGCTGACTGCTGAAGAGAAACTCCAACAACATAAATACAGTTATCAAGATTCGATATTCTACTTAAAAGTTCTTAGCTTGGGAAATGGTTGATTAATGCTCCATATCAAATAGAATATCTTAAGGTTCATCTGCCTGAACTAGTAATCCACAATTAACTAACTCGCTCATCAAAACTAACTAAATTGAAGTGATGACAAAAGTAATGGAGTATTATAAGAAGGTACATGGAAACATGCCTGCAAAACTAAACTGCTGTACTGATCAACTTGAAGAGTCTTAATGTCTTCTCTGCTAACATTTAATATCCCCGATACAAGGAAATTCAATAAATCTGGAAATCCTTGATGAGAATGTTGTGAATCATTTACATCCAATCGAGGTGACTTAAAATTCAACCGCTCTGCTAGAACTGTTGATGACTTTGCTCCATGAAGTTCAGAAGAATCCAACGGTACTCCTTTACAAAGACAAAGAAGGCTCCGAAGAACATGAGATCCATAGCAGTTACATATCACATCAACAGGATTGACTACAATCACCTGATAAGGATCAACGAATGCATTATTTTACACCATATTTCTCTTAATTATAAATCTCAGTTGGAAGAATTGGCAATATTTATTAATACGGAAAATGTAGGCAATTTGTTTTTCCATTTGAGCACAAAAAAAATAAGGACATCAGTTTGTTTTCCCCACAGATTACAGGAACCAAAAAGTTTATCTTGTGATGAAACAAACAAAATATTTTGATACCTTGCATATCTTAGTAAGAGCCTCCTCAATAACAGAATAAGCTTCTGCATCCTGCAGATGCATAGCTAATGACTTGAGAGCTGTCTCTGCTACATGAGAACCGGATCTATCCATTGCAATAGAAGGGAAGACTTTTGCACAACTTCGGATGAAACCACAAAGGTGGTCCACATCACAGCTCTCAAGGAGTGTTTGCAGAGTATGGCTTATGATATAATCAGTTGCAAGTTCTAATTCTTTCCCTCTTGTTTCTTCAAGGGCATTACCACATATAACCGATCGTTCCTCCAAGTCAACCTCATTGCTTTCAAAAAGGTTTGCAATCTCTAAGAAGTATTTTGCGGTTTCAGGATCAATCTGTTTCCTACAAGAGATTAACCAAGCTATTAGCATGCTCATATCGGATACCATTCAAATGACAAATTATCATAACTAAAATAATAAACACATTCATCACCCATTGTTTAACTTCAACCATAAGAAGGAACAAGACCAAAACCATGTGTCACAAATTTCAGTTAAAAAGTCACTATACCTGACAAGTGATGTTTGTGGCTCCGAAGCTTGTCGGTGTTTCGAGTATTTGTTGGCTTTCATGGTTTCATCACTTGCCCTCCCCGTTAGATTTCTGTTAGTATTATCCCCATCAAAACCAAAACCTTCTTTCTTGGCCTTCCTGCCTATTCCCTTTTCCCTTCTACCCTGCTTATATGATTTAACCTCCTCACCCATCAAGCTATCCCCTATTAAATTACCAGTCCTGGGCCTTCTAGACAGTAAAGCTTTCAAACCAACAGAAACCATGCGCAACCCACCAACTATTCTTCCTTACTTTAAACCTACAATATTATGTGTGGATGTCATCAACAAAGCTAACAATTTTAATTAAAAAAAAATCCTTGTCACCTGCAGAAGCAAAAACCAAACAAGAAGAAATAGAGCTACAAATAAAGAAATACAGTTATGACAACTTATGTGATATGACAACAAAAAAGAAATAATAAATTGAAGGAAAGAATTTCACGGGTTATGGTAAGAGATGTGATGCAGGAGCAATTAAGAAACTGAGTTAATTAGTCTTTAATCTGTTTTATTGTTTCTCTTGTTTTATTTAGATTATGGACAGGAGATATGTTTTCTGTAGTTTTATTAGTGGTCAGGTGACTAGCATGTGATTTTTAATTAAAAAGCCATGTGACTAGCATGTGACTTTTAATGAGCATGGATCGTTACGATTAGCTAGGAGTAATTTAAGATCAAAGGTAAGGATTTAAGGGTTGTCATAACCCTAGTATAAATACTTTTTTCAGACTTATTGTAAGCAGCTTTTCATATTATTGTAACGCTGAGAATTTAGTGGTTTTCAACCCTAAACCCTAATTTTGTTCCAGCTTCAATCTACATAAGAATTTTAGCCTCTAATTTGTTCTAAACTGCTGTTCTCACTTCTTATTCTACACCAAAGTGGTATCAGAGCGAAAAGGTCCTAAGTTGGCATTAGGTTTTTCGTTTAGAAGCCATGGTTGAACGCCGTAGAGGTCGTGGAAGAGGAAATCAGACCCAGTAGACAGAACTGGCTGAGATGCGGTGTATGATTGATGATTTGTAGCGGGCTGTACAAGCCTTACAATGACAGGAACCAGTGGGAGCCAGAAGGTGGTCTCGAAGATGATGACAGTTATGGTGCAGAGGATGAAAACCCCTTTCATAACGCTGGACCCGTGCATGTGGCATGAGGTGGATTGGAAGAGAGGTTAGCACATGCCCTTGATCTGAAAAATGGTGGAATCAAGATCGAAGTTGTTGATTTCTTTGGAAAGATGCATGCAGAAGATTATCTAGACGGGGAGGCAAGTTTAGAAAACTATTTTGAGTGGAAACCGATGGCAGAAAATAGAAAGGTGTTGTTTGTAAAGCTTAAATTGAAGGGAACTGCACTTCAATAGTGGAAGTGAGTTGAGGAGCAGCGAGCTTGACAAGGCAAGCCAAAAATAGCACTTGGGAACACATGAAAGCAAAGATGCAGAAGCAATTTTTGCCGGATAATTATGCAATGGAGTTGTATGAGAAATTCCATTCAATGAAGCAAAAAGGTGTGACATTAAAAGAATTACTTCTGAGTTTAATAACTTGTCCATTAGGGTTGGTTTAAATGAGACTAATAAGCAGTTGACTACGTGTTATCTTGCTGGTTTAAATAAATCTTTTAGAAATGAGATGGAGGTGGTTCATTTATTTAACCTAGAAGACGCTCGACAATATGCCTTGATGGCTGAAAAACGAGTTTTGTGCTATGGTGCAAGAAAACCAATATATGGTAGGATTGATGGCAGCTCACAACGTAACTCCAATGCTAGTAAGGGGTCTGGAAATGATCAATCAGCCCAACGAAATGGTCGAGACACCTAATAAGTCTAGTTGGGGGAATGTAGCCAGAGTTAATAGGTATGTCAATGGAAAGAAAGTAGGGCAGTATGGAGCTCAAAACAGTTCTGGTTCTGGTGCTTTTAGAGTGGGCAGTGGGTAGCAGGGTCGATGTTTCACTTGTGGTGAGAGGGGACATAACTCTTATGCTTGTCCACAACGAAGGGTGAACCTGGTTGAATTTGAAGATGAAGTGGAAGAGGTGTTAGAACCTGTTTATGATGATTATCATGAGGAGGGTGAAGAAATTGATGTTTATCCAATTCGTGGGGAGTCTTTAGTAGTTCGGAGAGTGATGACTACAACAGAGAAGGATGAAGAGAAAGATTGGAGGTGTTATAGCATCTTTAGAACACGTGTTCTTTGTAGCGGCAAGGTGTGTGATCTAATTATTGATGAGGGAAGCATGAAGAATGTAGTTTCCAAGGATGTTGTGGAAAAGTGAAACTTGCCTAGTGAAAAGCATCCTCATCCATATAAAATGAGGTGGCTTAAAAAGGGAAATGAGATACCAGATACATCCCGATGCTTGGTCAAGTTTACTATGGGTGGTAATCTTGATGATGAGGCTTTGTGTGACATTGTGCCTATGGATGATGGTCATATTCTTTTGGGAAAACCGTGGTTGTATGATCATGACATGAATTAACGTACAAAACCAAACACCTATTCACTTTATAGAGGCTCTAAGAAGTATATCTTGCATCCTCTCAAAGATAAACCTAAGGAAGAATCCATTCATTCTTCCACAAGCAGCAAGTTTAACCACCAATTGTTAGAGGAGTTTGCTGTGTTAGTTAAAAATGACTTGCCACAAGGTTAACCACCAATGAGAAGCATCCAACATGCCATATTGATCTGGTTCCAGGGGCTTCATTACCGAATCTACCAGCTTACAGAATGCCTTTTATGCAGCGAATTGAAATGCAAAAACAGGTTGAGGAGTTAATTTCGAAGAGGTTGATGCATGAAAGCAAAAAGCCCTTGTGCTTGTCCAGTTTTACTCACCTCTAAAAATGATGGTTCTTGGAGGATGTGTATAGACTGTCACGCCATCAACAAAATCACTATCAAGTATCGGTTCCCCATCCCTCGTCGGGAAGACATGCTTGATCAATTGGCTAGTTCTAAGGTGTTTTCCAAGATTGACTTAAGAAGTGGTTATCATCAAATTAGATTGAGGAATGGTGATGAGTGGAAGACTACCTTCAAAACACCATAGGGGCTTTATGAGTGGTTAGTGATGCCGTTTGGTCTTTCAAATGTGACAAGCACTTTTATGCGGCTTATGATCGAGGTATTGAAACCCTTCTTGAAATCCTTTGTCGTTGTTTATTTCGATGTATTTTAATACATAGTCAAACAAAGGAAGAGCATTTGATTCACTTACGTCAAGTCTTAGGGTACTCCTTAGGGAGAGGCTTTTTACAAACTTGAAGAAGTGTTCCTTTATGTGCAATGAAGTATTTCTGGGATTCATTATTTCAGATGAGGGGTTGAAACCAGACCCTGCAAAAGTGTGTGCCATTAAGGAGTGGCCAGCACCTCAATTATTGAAAGATATCCGAAGCTTTCGACGGGTTGGCCTCATTTTATAAGAGGTTCATAAGGAATTTCAGCACCATTATGAGTCCTATAACTGAATGCTTGAAGAAAAGTAGTTTTAAGTGGTCAAATGTTTCCCAAAGAGCCTTTGAACAGATTAAAACCTTGATGATAGAAGCATCGGTCCTTGCATAGCCAGATTTTGAGAAGTTGTTTGTCATGGAATGTGATGCATCACATGTGGGAATTGGGGCTGTTCTTAGTCAAGAAGAGAAGCCGATCGAATTTTTTAGTGAGAAGTTATCAAATTCGAAGCGAAGATATTCCACGTGACTTAGAGTTTCATGCTTTGCTGTGAGCTATTCGTCATTGCCAACATTATTTGGCATATCGGGAGTTTGTGGTTTATTCAGATCATCAAGCATTGTAGTACTTGAATTCTCATAAGAAGCTTAATGAGAGTCATGCTAGGTGGAGTTCTTTCTTTGATGAGTTCAACTTCTCTTTGAAATACAAGACTGGAAAATCGAATGTAGTGGCTGATGCGTTGAGTAGGAGATCTTTACTCCTAACAGTGCTGAGTACTCAAGTTACAAGCTTCAAAGAGTTGAAAAATCAGTATAGAGCTGATCCATATTTAAGCCAGATTGAAAATTTACAGTACAGATTGCATGATGGGTATTTATTCAGGGGCAATCAGCTCTGCATTCCTAAGGGATCATTGCGTGAGCAAATCATAAGAGAACTTCACGGTAATGGCTTCGAGGGTCATTTTGGGAGAGATAAGACAACGGTGATGGTTACTGATTGTTGTTATTAGCCAAAGATGTATAAAGATGTGGAAAGGTCGGTGAAGAAGTGTCCAGCTTGCCAATTTGGTAAAGGGAGTTCACAAAACACTGGTTTGTATACTCCCTTACCAGAGCCAGAAGCTTCATGGGTTTATTTGAGTACGGATTTCATTTTGGGACTTCCCAAGACTGCAAAAGGATATGATTCTATTTTTGTTGCAGTTGACCGGTTTTCGGAAATGGCGCATTTCATTCCATGTTTCAAGACTTCTGATGCTACTCATATTGCTGAATTATTTTTCAGAGAAGTGGTAAGGTTACATGGTGTTCCGAGCTCTACTGTGTCAGACAGAGATATAAAGTTTATGGAACATTTTTGTAGGACCTTGTGGAGGAGACTTGGAACTCAATTGAAGTATTCTAGTACAAGTCACCCACAAACAGATGGTCAAACAGATGGTTAATTGAAGCTTGGGGAATATGTTAAGATGCCTTGTTAGGAATCATGTGAAGACTTGGGACTTTGTTATCCCACAAGCTGAATTTGCATACCGCAATTCAGTGAATAGAACTATAAGGAAGACACCATTTGAAGCTGCAAATGGGCTTAAACCTCAAAATGTGCTTGATTTAGTGTCGTTGCAACAAGAAGACCAAGCCAGTGATGATGGAGAGGCTTTTGCTAAACATATTCGACAGGTACATGAAGAAGTGAGGGTTGCCTTGAAAACCAGCAATGAAGCTTATGTTACTGCTGCAAATTAACATCGGAGTTCTAAGGAATTTGAAAAGGGTCACTTGGTGCTTGTGCACTTGTGGCAAGAAAGATTCCCGAAAGGTGCTTATCACAAACTTAAATTGAGGAAGTTTGGACCATGTAAGATGCTGAAGAAAATCAGTTCAAATGCCTATTTGATAGAGTTGCCACCCGATTTACAAATCAGGCCGATCTTTAATGTTTCTGATTTGTACTCTTTTAAGGGGTTTAATGGGGAAGAGGCTGCTGTTTCTGAGAAGTTTATCAGCTTCCAACAGTGCAGATAGATGTTATTGAAGAAGTGTTAGGAGTCAAGGAAGTGAAATCACTGAGGGTCAACCAGTATAGGAGGCTTTTGGAGAAATGGTTGGGTAAACCAGCTAGTGAAAGTGCATGGATTGCGGAAGCTGTCAAGGTTTTTTCGCCGTAGTCGAACTTTCTCCAACTCGAGGAGATTGATGCAGGAGCAATTAAGAAACTGATTTAATTAGTCTTTAATATGTTTTATTGTTTCACTTGTTTTATCTAGATTATGGACAGAAAATATGTTTTTTGTAGTTTTATTACTGGTCATGTAACTAGCATGTGATTTTTAATTAAAAGGCCATGTGGCTAGCATGTGACTTTTAATGAGCATGAATGGTTAGGATTAGCTAGGAATTATTTAAGATCAAGGGTAGCGATTTAAGGGCTGTCATAATCCTATAAATAGTCTTTTCAGACTTATTGTAAGCAGCTTTTCATTATTGTAACGCAACCTTAATTTTGTTCCAACTTCAATCAACATAAGAATTTTAGCCTCTAATCTGTTCTAAACTGCTCTTTTCACTTCCTATTCTACACCAAGATGTCAGACGAGCAGGTTGGGCTGGGTACGGGTGTTAGTTACAGCTACTCAGCCAATTTAAAGATCTTATCCCAAAATTAAAGGGATAAGGTTTGATCTCCATATCAGTTGAGTTTCAAATAATGCTAATCTTGAAATGAAAAGGATAAGGTCATATCTGATCATCAGTTAAAGATGATCACAAAATATGAATGGATAAACATTATCCATGATTTGAAGAAGACATCACTCGACTACCCAAGGCGTCTAGCAGAGTCACCAGGCGCCAATCAGTGGCTTAGCAACCTACAAGCCAACTACTCAATCGACCATCCTTTAGTTTGGACAAACCCCCTCTTCTCTATTCCAAAGCTGGCCATATTACATTTACGTTTTTTTTTATTTCAAGGGACTAAGTTAGTCTTTTTATCAAAATTTTATCTTTTCAATCTTTTACGAAATGGCTAGCAAATTGATTACTTCTGAACTAGCAAGATTGAGCGTCTTAATGGTGCAAACTATGACATGTGGAGTAGGAAAATTAGGTATGGCGTGATCCATGACAATGTCGATTATATAATCGACAGTAGTGCTCCAACCCTCGCTTAGAATCCCACTTATGATCATAAAAGAGAGTTCGAGCAATAGCAAATGAATGACAATAAGGCGAAGAGCCTTATGTTGATGTTCATGGAAGACAGTCTGATATAAGTTTTTGAAAATTATAAAACTGTTAAAGATTTATGGACTGCCATCAAGGAAAAGTATGACACCATTTCTGAGGTGAACATACAACTTCTCCAGATTAAGGAGAGTGAAAGTGTGATGGATCATTGTATTAAGAGAAGTTGCTTGAACTCGGATTCGTGGCAACTATTCTAAATAGTTTGCCTCCTTCATTGGACTCTATTGCCACTAATTTGAGACTTAGTGGCACCATTAAATCTAATCAATCGGTTAAAGATGATAATGAAATATGATTGGATAAGCATTATCCATGATTTGAATTTCAAATGAAGGGGTTATTAGGGGCAGAGATGAGGTTAGAAGCCTTTATAAATAGATGGGTTCTTTCTCATTATTGAACACGCTGAAAACAAGCAAGAAGCGGTCATCATTGGAGCCATGTTTTCTTCCAACTTCTTCTCATTCTTTCATACTATTCTCGAAATCTTCTTGCTTCAAAGAAAAAATCCAAGCATATAAACCAAACACTGGTATCAGAGCTAGAAATTACATTGAAAACAATTTTTCATTTTTTCCCACCCGAAACACCTCTAAACACCTGACAGAAGACACCAGTCGACTACCCAGGCACCTACCAAGTCTCTTAGCAACCCACCAATCTACCCGGTCGCCTAGCAACCCACCAGACACCCCTAACAACCCACCAAATGCCCAGTCGATCGCTTACCACTGACCAGACTACTCAATCGACCATGCTTTAGTTTGGACAAACCCCTCTTCTCTATTCCAAAGCTAGCCATATTAAATTTATATTTTTTTTTTAATTCAAGCGACTAAGTTACTCTTTTTATCAAAATATTCATCTTTTCAAATATTCTTTTCAGTTTTTTTCGAAATGGCTAACAAATTGATTGCTTCTGAACTAGCAAAGATTGAACATCTTAATGGTGCAAACTATGATATGTGGGGTAGGAAAATTAGGTATGGCCTAATCCATGACAACGTGGCACTGCTCCAACCCTCGGTCAGAATCCCACTGGTGCTCAGAAAAGAGAGTTCGAGCAATGAATGACGACAATAAAGCGAAGAGCATTATGTTGATGTTCATGGAAAACAATCTTGTAAAAGTTTTTGAAAATTATAATACTACTAAATATTTATGGACTGTCATCAAGGAAAGTATGACACCATTTCTAAGGTGAACATACAACTTCTCCTTCATAACTACAATACTTGTAGGATGAAGGAGAGAGAAAGTGAGATGGATCATTGTAATAAGATGATTGTCATTGCCAAGGACCTAGAAGTTGCTCGAACTGAGATTCCAAAGAAAATGCAGGTGGCAACTGGGTGTTTGTTATAAATGTGGCAAGTATGGACATTTCAAGTCCAACTTCCCGAAAAACAAGCAAGGAAATGGAGGCAACATAACAATGAGGATCTAGCAATCTCTTTTGTTAGAGTGATCAAGCGCAATGTTGTGGCCACAGACATAGATGAGTGGTGAATTGACTAGGGTGCAACCCACCACATTACCAAGACAAACGAGGGGTTGTTTGACCACAAGGAGTTGTCCAAAGGGGAACGGATCTTCATGGGTAACAATACCTACCTAGATATGGAAGGTTTTGGATCTTATCGGTTGGATCATGGGGACAATATCATGGTCCATTGGTCCTCAAGGATGTTATCTATGCACTCAGAATGAGGTGTAATCTAGTTTTTGTTCCTACACTGCGCTGAAGAAAAGATTAGAGGTTAGGTTCTACAATAAGAGGGTATCCATTGGAAAGGACATAAAAGTTTTTGCTATGGACAAGTTTGTGTCCGAACATGATCTATTTTGTTTACTCGTCATAAATTATTATTAAAATGATGCAGTTTTGAAATATTCTATGTCTCTTGATTATTCTGCATGTGACTTATGGCATTTAAGATTAGAAAACCCCCGTAAATCTAAAATGAAACAAATAATAACATGAATCTATTGTCATGTTTATCAAATATAAAAGACATGCAATATTGTCAACATTGTTTAGCTGGAAAAATGACTAGAAAACCTTTTAGGATAGGTTAAAGAGCTAGTCAACTTCTTAATTTAGTGCACGCTGATATATGTGTGGCCCATTGAGTGTAAAACCCATGGTAATAAGGATTTCTTTATTGCTTTTATAAATGACTATTCCAAGTTTACTTATGTATATATTATATCTTTCAAATCAGAAGCATTTGAGTCTTTTAAGAGATATAAAATAAATAAAAAATCAACTTGGAATGAATCTTAAGGTGTTAAGGATTGATAGGGGAGGGAATACAATTCATGTGATTTTGACAATTTTTGCATAGAACATGGAACTATAAGGCATACCACTGTCTTATACACCACAACAGAATGATATGGCAGAAATAAAAATAGAACATTATTGATGTTGTAAGATGCATGTTGTCACACTAAAATCTCTCCAAAAGATTTTGGGAAGAGGCATTGATTACAGCAAATTAGATAGTGAATCATATTCCCACTAAATCTATTGAGAGATAAATTGGAATTCAAAACATTGAAATGTGTTCATAGGCTATTCTGAAAGGTCAAAAAGTTATAGGTTTTATCATAAAGAAAAAAAGGTTATTGAAAGTAGAGATGCTACTTTTCTAAAAAATCTGGAGGAAGAGGAACAAGTTCATGAAGATAATGAACCCCTATTTGTTATAGATGATAACTATTTCAATGATGTAATCCAATTATGGATGATAAACCAATACCTCTAGCAGAACCTGGCCTCAGCTCCTCAACATGTTTAACCTGTAATTGGCAACAAGCGACCTAGAACACCTCCCGCTTGGATGGACAATTATTACCTATATTCGCGTGAGCCATCATGTTTTTCTGCGGACACAGACATTGAAGAATGCATATATCCCACGACTTTTGCGGAAGCGATCAAATCGCTAGAATCGAATCTGTGGTTGGATGCCATGAAAGATGAAATTGATTCGATTGAAAGAAATAGAGTTTGGGAACTATGTGATTTGCCTTAAAATTGAAAGTCCATAGGTTGTAAATGGGTGCTCAAAAGGAAATTTTGTGTTGATGGGTCCATTAACAAATTCAAAGTCGGGTTAGTTGCCAAAGGTTTTACTCAAAAGCCATGAATAGAATTTTAGGAGACGTATTCTCCGGTAGCAAAGTTTGAATCAATCAGAATGATTCATTTTGGCAATTGTTGCATATCCTGACTTAGAACTATTTCAAATAGATGTCAAGACAGTGTTCCTCAATGGAGAGTTGAGGGAGGATATCTATATGGATCAGTCTAAGGGATTTCAAGTAGAAGGTCAAGAAAATAAAGTTTACAAATTAAAAAAGTCACTATATGGTTTAAAACAATCATCCAGACAATTGTATCTCAAATTTCATGAGGTAATATTGCAACTTGGTTTTGTCCCAAATAAGCTAGATAATTGTGTTTATACTTATAAAGGTGGGAGCAGTTTTTCTATATTGTCATTTTACGTAGATGATATTCTACTTGTTGGAAATGACATTGAAATGTTAAATAAAACCAAGTCAGAACTAAGTGATAGATTTGAGATGAAAGATCTGGGTGAAGCATCATTTGTTCTAGGAATACAAATCCTGAGGGATAGAAAATCTGGAACTTTGAATTTCAATCAAGAAAAGTACTTGTTCAAAATCCTTAAGAAATTTGGAAGGCAGAATTGCAATCCAGTACCAACACACCATTGGTAATGGGGAAGAGATTGTCTAAAGACGAGTGTCTTGAAGAGGGACAGAAATCTTTAGATGTACCGTATGCTCAAGCAACTTGATGTATGTATGTACTCGACCAGACTTGGCATATCCAATAAGTTTAGTCAGTAGGTACCAAAGTAATCCTGGCCCAAATCATTGGGAAGCAGCTAAAAGAATATTGAAGAACTCCGATGCAGATTTCGGAGGGGACAAAGATGACATGAAGTCCACTTCGGGACATTTGTTCATTTTTGGTAGCACAATTGTTTCTTGGGTAGCAAGAAACAAGGATGTGTAGCAAGATACAGACACTTGAGTGTGTAGCCTGTAGCATGGCTACTACTCATGCAGTCTGGATCAGACGTTTCTTGATAGATTTGAATATCAATATAATTGAAAGATCAAGGGATGTGTAGCAAGATACACAGAGGAAGCTGAGTGCGTATCCTACAGCATGGCGGCTGCTCATGGATCAGACGTTTCTTGATAGCTTTGAATATCAATTTAATTGAAAGACCAAAAGAAATTTATTGTGACAATCAAGCGGCTACTTGTCTAATTTACAGTGGAGCAAATAGCTCGAAAGGTCAACACATTGAAACATAGTATCATTATATTCAGGATATTGTGGTGGATAAATGGGAGATTAAAGTATCTTATATCCTTACTAGCGATATGATTTTTGATCCCTTGACGAAGGTTATTCCAGCGGAAAAGTTTATCAAACATGTTAGTTTGATGAGACTTAAAAACATCTGAGTCAAAAGAAAATTTTTGCATCACATCTCATGAATAGTGGGAGTGTGTTCATAAAGCATTGATATGGTATCTCACGGATAGTGGGAGCGTACCTAGATTTTTGGATAAGTAACCAAGTGGGAGATGTTAGTTATAGATACTCAACCAATCTGAAGATCTTATCCCGAAAATTAAAGGGATAAGGTTTCATCTTCTTATCAGTCTGATCATCAGTTAAAGATGATCACAAAATATGGATGGATAAATATTATCCATTATTTGAATTTCAAATGAAGCGGTTATCAGGAGGCAGAGATAAGCCTCTATAAATAGATGGATTCTTCTCACTGTTGAACACGCTAAAAACAAGCAAGAAGCCGTCATCATCGGAGCCCCATGTTTTCTTCCAACTTCTTCTCATTCTTTATCCTATTCTCGAAATCTTCTTGTTTCAAAGAAGAAATCCAAGAATATAAACCAAACACCAGGTTGGCCATTATGGGTTGCATGAAATATGCCCAGACTTTATATGGGTCATGAAATGTAGACTCTAATCCCACCCATATACGGCAGCAGGCAGGTTCACGGGTTTGGGAGTAACCTATCATTTTTTATAACAAGACTAATTCAAGCTATAATGTGCAAGTTATAAGGGTATATAAAAATTGAATATGATATATCTTGAAAACGTGAAATATAATATACCAATATACCGTGAAGGCTTGAAGGAATGCTAGAGGGCAAAAATAAAAAGATCCCAAAACCAAACCGATATGGAAAAAAAAAAAAGAGAAGCAACAACACTTTTTTTAACAGCAAAAAAGAGCATTTTATTACTAAGCAAGAAAGGTCAGTACAATAGCACCTTCAAGAAGGTAGAAACTCAAAAATAAGAACCAAGACATGAGCTAAACTAGAGAATAGTTCATTGACTAAATATATCAAATATAGTAAACTAGAGAGAACCAACTTATGACTTACCCCAAGTACAATCCGATGGAGATGGGAAACAAAGAAAGGCAACGATCAATGGAGGAGGGAGATGGCTAAGCCAAGCGTCTGGCATGAGGCGTGGCAGCTCGAAATTGAAGAGAGAAACGGAGAAGACAAATCAGGGTTGCGAAATGGGATCGCAGAACAGAGATAACGGAGTGGAAGCTGGGTTGGGCAGAGCGGTTGGGCTTTTACTGACTAGGCCAACTAATTGGTTTTCCTTTTTCAAAAAATTTGAGCCTGGTCAGGGCCCAGATCTGGTCTCTGAGGGTAGGGTTTGTTTTGGGTGTTCTTCACATAAAAAATTATGTTTCTGATAGGTTCAGATCGAATAGAAGAATCGAATAATTACAGGGGAAAAAAAGAAAAATAATAGAGAACGAAAAAAACCTAACAGGTTTGTATTTAGAGGAAGTCTGCGGTCAGTAGCATCGACATTTCCTCGTGTAGTGCGCGAGTAGTTTATGCAACCCAATCACATGCGTGTTGAGGGCGTGCACGACAGGGTTAACCGAGCTTAACAATAAAACCTTGAACGTTCGGTTCATAAATTCCAAAGTGAAACCGGACTGAACCAATTATTTTTGTTTATTTTTGGATCTTAACACATTTTTCTCCATTGCATTCTTAATGCAAAATGAAAATGAAATTCATTTAATTTTCAAATAAAATGAAAATAAAATTTATTTTTAAATGAATTAAAATAAATTTTTCATATTTAGTTTTTTATATTAAATTGAATACAATGTTTGTTTTTCTTCCTAAAATACCTTTAAGTATTAATCCAAATGACCAAATAGAATATGCATGAGACAAAATATTCTTATTTTTTTCATTAGAGATAGAGAGAAATGTATGGTCATAGCATTCTAAATATTATACATCTTACACGAAAATGCCAAAGTAATGGACTATAAAGTTGATGCATGCTCCATTTTGAAATTTAAAAAAAAAAAAAAAAGGCCTGCTCCCAACCATCCACAATTGATATTCCATTTCAGAAAGGAAGATGCACATGTTGCACAATTTTGACCCATCATGATTGACACATAAAAACTTTGTTTTGATAAATGATTGACATATAATAACATCAATCAAATAAAGATTCAACTACATATAAAGTATGGGAAACATGGGAAATAGTATGTCAATGGGAAACAAAATATGGAGCATATGATGTCCACAACGTAACCTCCCAAAAACCACAATTAGAAAGTGTTGATGCCATAAAGAGATTCTTCTGTTGAATCCATGAATAATTTGCTTTTTTGAATTTGGATTTGTCGGTCAGTCTTCTTATGACTATTGAAATCTCATGATAGATCAAATGCATCATAAGGGTTTTGTGCATCTTGATAGGGTGATTTGGATTAGTCATTTGGAGTCTGAGTACTTTCATCATCATCACTGTCAGATAGCATAGACAATTCTTCTAATAATTTCTTTTTCTTTTCTTGTTTGGTTAATTTGCTGGGTTCTGATGAGGGGGGTGGCACTTTAAGATATTTGGAGTAATGGGGATTATCGAAAAACCAATTTTTGATAACATCAATGCAAGCAAATGAGCAATTATATTTTTTCCACCATTTGACTTTGAAAACTCGATTTATGGCTAGATAATCCCAAGAAGTTTCAGTTATAACATAATCCCGAGAGATAATCCAAGGAATGGAAAAAATGATATAAAAAAGTATCTCATGAGAATAGGTTTTTTCAGCATTGGTGTTGTGTTTGAAATAGGTTAATGATTCTTTAATGGGGGGAGGAAGAATAGCTTAGTCGCTTCCAAAAGAAAACCATCACTCAAACATCCATACTGGAAGATTGATGACAAACTTTTTGTCAAAGAAAATAAACCAGGAATGAGATTTGGGTCTGATGAAAAATATATTATACCATGCTTTTTAATAGTCATAATAATTATATGTGGGGGGTATAAACGGAACGGAAAAGGTTTTGGGTTTATAATGATCCTCAATTTTGTCCGAAGATATGATACGGAGGATTTTGCATTTTGAATAGGTAATGATATTGGGATCTGTTGGGTCTCTGGTATGGGTTATTTCCATTGATTTGGTATCAATTATTATAAGTTCATAAAATTTTGGGGTCTTAATTGGGTCTTCTGGAATATAATGAAAACTTGCAGGAAAAATTTTGTTAGTATAAAGATATTTAGTAATAAAATTGAGATCATTTGTGGGCCTGTCTAGGCTGGTGCATCGGATATATTCTTGGTATGGCTTTTAAATGTATTGACTGGTCTTTGGGATAGAGGACTAGGAGGAGAAAGGTGTTTGAGAAAATGTTTGGGCATATGACTGGCAGGTTAAATTTGGGAATTCATATAGATTTGGGAGTCTTCCCAGTGATGTAAATCTATTTGATTGCTGAGGGATTTTTGGTTGTATTGGGATAGGTTGGTAATCTGGGATTTGGATTTTTGTGGCATAGTCATTGAGACTTTGGAGTTTTGGTGAAAGTGGAGGCACCTTCTGCTTTCTTTTTTGATTGGATGAACTCGTGCTTTTCTTGTGCTTGATTTCTGCAAAAATTCTCGTGTGAGGAAGTCAGGCACAGAATTATGCTCTCCCTTTATATACACGATATCAAAGTCGAAGGCACTCAGTATGGCCTGCCATCTGGCAAATATTTGTTTTGAAACAAGATTTTGAACATCTTTTTGTAAAATTTCTTTTGCTGATTTACAATCAACTTTTAATAAAAAAAAAATTGTTGTATAAATCATCTTGAAATTTTGAAATACACAAAATAATTGCTAAGATTTCCTTTTTGATGGTTGAATAATTTTTTGAGCACCAAGCCATATACCATAATAGAACCTGACAATTTGTTCATTGGTTTTTTGGGGAAGAATCTGTTTGAGAATGCCTCCATAGCCTATATCTGAGGCATCAATTTAAATAATGACATTTCCTTCTGGATGAATGATTCCTAGACAAGGAAGACTTAATACTTTTGATTTAAGGAGTTTGACAACATCTGTATATTGTTGAGACAAGGGAACAGGATTTTTGCGAAGTTTTTTATATAAAGGTTCGCAAATTTGACGAAGGTGTGGGAAATAATCAGCAATATAGTTTAGACAGCCAATGAATCTTTGTAACTATGTTTTGTCTTTTATTTCATCTGGAAATTTGTTTGCAAATTCAATAGACCTATCTATTGGTTTAATAGTTCCTTGAAATATAAAATATCCTAAAAATCTTATTCTAGTTTGAAATAATTTCATTTTTGTAACAAATAATGTTAAGCCATTATTTTTGATAATTTAAAAGAATGTTTTTAAATGCTTAAAATGTTGATCTATAGATTTTGAGAATATTAATATATCATCAATATAGGTAATGGTGAATTTAGAATAATCATTAAAAATATCATTAATGATGTTCTGAAATTCATAAGAAGTATTTTTAAGCCCAAAAGGCATAACATTCCATTCATAATGGCCAAAAAGGGACATTAAAGGCAGTCCTATATTTATCTGATTCATCTATCTGAATTTGCTAAAATCATGATTTTAAATCAAATTTTGAGAAAATAGTAGAGTCATGTAATCTATTGAGAAGATCTTTTTTATTAGGTATTGGATATATGATCCATTATAAGACTTTATTTAAAGGTTTATAATTAATAACTAGTCTGGGAGCTCCTCTTTCTAACTCAGTTTGTTTCTGAACATAAAATGCAGAACAACTCCAAGAGAACTTGCTTAATCTAATTAATTTTTTATTTAATAAAACTTTTATTTCTTCTAGGCAATAATTCAATAATTCCTGATTCATCTGTATAGGCCATGATTTGGATGGAATATGTTTCTCATCAAAACCTGGCTCATAAGATAAAGAAACTATATGCTTTCTACGTTCCCAAAAAGTATTAGAGAGGTCAGCACATACTTCCTTTTTGAATAATTCTTCCAATTCTGTTATCTCATATTGAATTTAAGGTTGTTTAAGTTGTTGTTCTATCTTTCAATAATTTATTTCTTCTTTGAGAAAGTTTATATGAGCTCGTTTGTTTTGTATTAAATTTATCTGCTTGTATAAACTATTGGTTTGTAATAAGTTTAATTCTCTTGTATCTACAGGTTGTAAGAATGGGGAAAATAAAGTTTGTCCCAAGATGTTGGTTTCTATTCCTAAATGGCTAACTTTAAAATGATAAATTTGGGTTAGGAAAGGTGTTCCTAAAATGATATTTTGATGTATATTTTTGACAAGGATAAAATGAGTTTTTAAACAGTACCCATCATTACATAAATGGGAATTTGTGATTTTGTATTCTACATTTAGTTTTGAACCACTGGTTATATTTAGTCTTTCTGTAGTTTTTTCGTAATACTTTGTAGGAATAAGACTTTCTTTAATACAATTCTGGTCTACACCAGAATCTACTAAAGCGGTTGTATTAATATGATATTCTTTGTTAATAACAAAAGAAATTTTTATATACCATTTTTAGTAATTCATTTTTTTCTATTAGATTAAAAAAACCATCTTTTGATTCATCATTTATATTTATTAAATTAGCATGAGCATGATCATTTATACTTATTAGGTTAGAAGTCTCAGGGGCTTCTTTTAGGACTTCTTTGTTGATTTGTGAGGAGATAGATTCTTTAAGATTATTAATTTCTAAATTAATCATTTTTGCTTTTAGATTAACCGTATCTTTTTGAATTTCTTTTATTTGATCTTTCATAATATTAAGTTCCATTTGTAAATCTTGTGTGGTAGCCATTTTGGGTTTATGAAAACGAGTTTCAAAAAATTTTGAAAGATTATAGGACTCAGGTGGAGTTAAAATCTTATTTTCTTCTTGAATGATATCTCTTAGTTTCATTAAGTAATCCTTTTTTATTATAGGATCATCAATTTTATCTATTATATCTAAAAGAAATTCTTTTTGAGATGTGATCATATTGATAGATTTACAAAAGCAAAGTCCGTCCTCACAATCACATTGTGAATCAATGGATTCTTCTGAATCAGTATTTTCTTGTACTGTGTAAATGATCTATTCATTATCAGAGGAAGAATATTCTTCTTCTGTTTAAGAGTCATTAATCATTACTTTAGTTAATTATTGCTTCAGAGATTCTTCAACATCTAATTCATTAATTTTTTGATTGACTTTACAATTCTTAGCCCAATATCCAAGTTTTCCGCACTTGAAACAGGCTTTTGAAGGAGTTTGGGATTTTCTAGTTTTTCTAAAATTAGTTTTCGGGTTTTCTGAGGAGGGGAAGATCTTGTGTAGCTTTTATATTTTTGTTTTTTAAAAATTTTTTGTTTCTTTTTATTTTCAGCTGAGGGAGCTCTTAAAGTTTCATAACCATATTGACTACAAAATGATCCTAATTCTTTTCTACATTGTTTTAATTCTGACTTCATTTTTTATTTTAGCTTAAGGTCATTACATATTGATAAACCTTCATAATTTATATAGCTGATGATTTCTCCGTAAGAGAGATGGTCATAAGGAACAGATTTGCCATTCAGATCCCTGATACTTTGTCTGACCTTTTTAGCAAATAATTTTGGAAGTCCAAATATAAATTTTTCTTTCCAATAAGCATTATTATTATCTTGTCTTGTAAATACTTTGGCAAGGAAGACGTCTTTATACCATCTAAAATCTTATAAAGTAAGACAAGTTAGATTTATAAGTATTTCGGACGATCTTGCTGCAAACTTATCGAGGTCTCCAATGAAATGTTTGATAATAGCATATATTAGGGTTTCAAATGCATTTTCTTGGTTTATGGGTACTATTCTAGATATTTGTTCTCCGATTTGGGGGTTTTGGACAGTTTGGGTAGTATTTACTTGTATGGTTACTTCAATAATTTCGTTTCGGTTTTGCTTAGTAAGGTAATTGTCCCACCATCCTTTGAGGGTTCCAGTAAACCTAGCAATTATGGCAAGAGTTATTGTTTTATCTGTATTATTACTACGTGTTCTGTAAGCAGTGGCTGCCATAGTCATTTCTTGAAGGGTATTGATGACCATATGCTCACTAGCTCCATCAATATTCCATTCATATATTGTGCTATCATCATATCTTGCTTGGGTAGTAGAGGATCTTTCTTTAAATTGTAAATCAGGAGGAGTTGGTCTGGGGTAGTAATTTCGAGTTTTTGGTAATGGGGCATTCTTATAATAATTTCTTCGATATATTTTATTTATACCATCTGATTCTTTAATTTCATCGACAATATCTTTTTCTATAACATTAATATTGTTTGATGGTCCTTCTAGTGCAACGGATAATCCTCTTAATCTATCATTTATTGATTTTAATATATCATCAGAATCATCAAGTCTAATTAAATTTTTTTGTTCAATATTTATCGGTGTAAAAATAGGTTGGGTTAAATGTGAATAGGGTTTTGAATGATTAGGGAGAATTCCCTCACAAGAAGCTTTGGAGTGGAAATAGTCACTTTTTCATCAATGGAGTCTATAGAAGCGGCAATGGAGTTGAGTTGGATTAAAATAGTATGAAGATTTTGATTGGTGAAGTTATTTCTGAGAAGAAAGATTTTGGATGTCTTTGGCTATTACGTGACAATCTTCTGGGCCGACTGTTTGCTTAAATGGGGATGCTGTAATAGCAGATGAATAATGAGGAAATTTAATAGCAAGTTTTTGTAAAGGAGGATGAACAGATGATATAATCTGGTTATTTGCTGTTGTCCATAATTGATTAAGTTGAGCAATAACATCTATCTCTTTAGGGGTTTCTAAATTAGGATGATTCTGGGCAAAGGGATTGAATATTTTATTATTGAATGTATACATCTCAAAGAAATCGAAGAAATACATATTGCATTGTATTTCATTCATGTGAGTGTACCATTCTTCACGAATCTGAGATCTTGATTCATTAGAAAAGTTTGTCATAAATCAATCAGTTTTGGCCTTATTTTTGGAAGATAAAAAACCATTCTTAAGTTTGATTTTATCTATCTCAAAACCAAATTTCATTATGACATTAAGTTCATGATCTTGATAGGATAGCATATCAGATCGGGTTGGAGAAAATTCTCCATTATTCTTTTTGGACTACTCTCCTATTTGGGATGATTCTCCTACTTGAGTGTGATCTATAGCTGACTTAAAGGAACTGGTTTCATAAAACCCTCTAGGTATAACAAAGGAACTGGTTTCATAAAACCCTCTAGGTATAACAGGGTCAAAATTAACTCCCAGTAAACTTTGTTTAGAGTTTCTAGATGATAAATCATAACTATATCTAGGTGGAATAATTTGGGGGTCATCATAAAGTGGAGTTCTGATTCTTCTAGAACTAGAGGTCCTAGAGAGTTGTGGGGAATCATTAGGTGTAAACCTAGTGACCACACTATCATCTCTATGTTCATCAATTTAAGATACATTAGAATTCGCTATAGTCATAGGAGGGCATAAGACTTCAAGCTTCCAATGATCAGAAATAGTGATCTGATCCCATTTCAAAAGTTTAGGTGTAATAGGATTAGCATGAAAGGTATTTGCTTCAAGAAGTAGGGTTTCTCCTGGTTTAGTTTGGAGAAGGGCTTTGGGATTTATTTTTGTAGTCATAACTTTATAATAGACTTTATATATCAAACTCAGTTTTCTGGTGCCTGATTTGATATCTAATCCTTTTAACTGAATATCTAATGTTAAGGTATCAACCAAATTAGAATCATAAAGATCTGTGGAAAAGTTGGGATAACAATTGAAATAAACAGGTCCATTATGAAGATTTGACTCTACAAGTGATAATAATGAATTTGTGAAATTAAGGTGCCTAGCATCCCTTAAAATCATTAATACAGGTGTATCAATACCTAAACGATGTAAAGGTTTGATGGCTATTTGAACTAATCTTAGATGTAAATATCGAAAGCCTTCTTGCTTATGTTTTTGTATTGAAGGTAATGAAAATAATTTAACACTTTCATTTTCTCTATGGATAGAATAAGTTTATTCCGTAGTTTTGATTGAATAATCAGATTTAAAATCAAAAGTTTCTATTTAATATATTTTATTTATACTTTGTTTGGGTATATGCCAATTGAGTAGATCTTGCTTTATCTTGGCAATATTGATTTCTTGACTGTTTATAGCACTATTGGGGTCTTGGGGAGTATGATCTAATTGATCATCATACCTTGGAGGGGATGATGTATTTGATCCGGACACGGATGAATCATCACCCTGCCGGCGTCTCCTAAATAATCTATTCATGAACAATAACTGTAGATAAACCTTACTAACAGACTGGTCTTGTAACGACTCATCCCAGGTTGGCCACCCCCGAGACAGTGTCATCACATTTTGAGAATCCTAGCACAACACATATATGCAACCATAAAAATAATACTAACAAAAATTTTATAATCAAACCTCAACAGGGGAGGTATATAATTTTGATATTAATTTATATATAATTTACAACGTAAGGTGCATGAATATTTACAAATATTTATTTCATTTTCTCACTAGTCTGAGGAAATTGACACATACGTGGCTTACAGAAATTTAATCCGTCTGACTTTTGACCCACCAAACTACTTGTCTTGTCTGCTACCTGAAATCTTTATACAATGAGGGGTGAGCTTCACAAGCTCAGTGAATTAAATTTATTAAAAATACTCATTTGTATAAACAGTCTTTTAATATTTAAATCAATTTATATCTCCTACATTTGATACTAGTACTCTACTATCACTACCCATATGATAACATCCATTCTCTATCATTCTTTTCCTCTTATTTATTGGTTCACCTCAATACCATCAATTATTTCATAATTTTCTCGCAATAAGATTCACATCATAAATCTACCATTTAGATAGCTCTTATCACCATAACAATAACACACCACACCTCAACATTTCAATCATCTTATCGTCATAACTATCTCTTTCTGTGAGACTCAATCATCTAATAACAATTTCATAATAATATATCACACATCAGCATTTCAACAATGCAGCAATAATTAAAATATATGCAAATGCATAATGATTATGATGGGAACGTCTTCCTACCTGTTGACAGGTTGTTATTATCTTAGACCGACTACCTTCTCGGTTCTTTTATTCTCATTTAGACCGGTTGCTTTCCCGGTTATTTCAATCTCATAAGACCGGCTGCCTTCCCGGTTATTTCATTTTCATTAGACCGGCTGCATTCCCGGTTCTTTTCTTTTCATTTAATGCATATGAATATGATATGAAATATGCATATCAACAGTAATATAAAACAACATATAAATTCAATACACTTAAATTGACTATCTGAATTATTCTCAAATTTTATATAACAAAAATTTCACTAAATTCCTCTCATCTCAAATCCACATCAAACCATCTATTACAGCTTGATAAGATTCACAAAAATTCATCTCCTCAAAATTCGTATCAAAACATCAATATTACTCATCAAGAATTTCACTTATCGTTTTATTATTGAATCAACTTATTATCCCCAAAAATATTATTTTTCTCCTAATAATTTTCTACATGTCAAAATTTCATATCATAAATATCAACCAAATCTTTATCTATCACCACAACATAAGCTAATAATTTATTTCAATATTATCACTAAATTTTTCGTTTTTTTAAAAAAAAAGATCATCTGGACGTCCAGCAGATTTAAAATTTTCTTTTCTTTTCTTTTCTTTGAATGATGTCCACGTCCCAGATTTTTTTTTTCAAAAGAATAATTTTATTCAATACTAAATTCTTTGGAAATATATTATTTTAATTTCTATGTCATATTTATTAAATTATTTCTTTACCATTTCTTTACAAATGCAGTTATTACAATTCTACCCACCTTACAAAAATTTCGTCCTCGAAATTTCCTTACTAAAATCAAGAAAAGAGTTCGGAGAAATCCTTTATCATTCTTGCTTTATGTTCCCACGTGATTTCTTCGACATCTTTATTGTGCCATAATACTTGAATCAAAGGAATGACTTTATTGCGCAAGACTTGATCCTTTCTGTCTAGTATTCTGACAGGTACTAGCATAAAAGTCAAATCTTTCTGAATTTCTATCGCCTGATTCAAGATATTATGGGACTCATCGTGCAAGTACTTCCTTAGTAAAGACACATGAAAAACATTATGCAATTGCTTTAATTTCGAAGGCAAATCCAAACGATATGCTACAGGCTCAATTCTTTCAATCACCTCATAGGGCCCTATAAATCTCGGGCTCAACTTTCCCTTCTTTTTAAATCTCAATACTCCCTTCCATGGAGATATCTTCAAAAATACCGAATCACCAACTTGGAACTCGAGAGGTCGTCTTTTTTCATCAGCATATCCTTTCTGTCGGTTCTGAGCTGCTCTGAGGTTCTTCTTAACCAGTTTGATCCTCTCAGTAGTCAAGTCTATCATTTCTAGGCCATATATCTTTCTCTCTCCAACTTCTTCCCAACATACTGGAGTTCTACACCTTCTACCATATAAAGCCTCGAAGGGTGCCATCCCAATACTAGTTTGATACTGATTATTATAAGCAAACTCGATCAAAGGCAAATAAGCATCCCAGCTCACTGAGAAACTCAGTACACTTGTCTTCAGCATATCTTCTAATATTCTGATGATTCTCTCTGTCTGCCTATCAGTTTGTGGATGAAAGGCTATACTAAATTGTAATTGCGTACCCATCGCTTCTTGGAAACTTCTCCAAAATCTAGAGATAAATCTAGAATCTTTATCTGAAATAATGCTCAAGGGTATTCCATGTAATTTTACTATCTCAGCTACATAGAACTCAACCAACTTTTCTGGACTCCAAGTAGTTTTTATAGGAAGAAAATGTGAAGACTTAGAAAGTCTATCCACTATGACCCATACGGCATCATGTCCTCTCTGGGTACAGGGAAAACCAGAGACAAAATCCATACTCACATTTTCTCATGGCCATTCAGGTACTGGAAGAGGTTGTAATAAACCTGCGGGATGTCTATTCTCAGACTTTACCTGTTGACAGGCCAAACATCTAGAGATATATTCTGCTACATTCTGACCACCAATAATTTTGTTTCAATCCCTTGTACATCTTATTATTACCTAGGTACATGGAATATACAGAATCATGAGCCTCCCTTAATATCTCCTTTCTCATCTCCACATCGTTGGGAACACAAACACTATGCCTTAATACTACCATTCCATCTTCTCTAATTCTAAATTCAGTTGACTTCCCACTCAGCACTTCCTGCCTGATCTTCTCTATCCCCTCATCTTCACTCTGCATCTGTAATAAACAATCAATAATAGGAGATTGTATCACCATATTTGCCATTAATACTCTTCTATCATTGACACTTAATTGCATCCTCATTCTTCTTAATTCTATCATCAAGCTAGTATTATGACTCCCAATAACAGCTAATCTCCCGGTAGCTTTTCTACTCAATGCATCAGCTACTACATTAGTTTTTCCTGGATGATAATGAATTGTATAGTCATAATCACAAATCAATTCCATCCACCTCATCCGCCTCAGATTCAACTCATTCTGGGTTGATAAATGCGTCAAGCTTTTATGATCAGTAAAAATTTCACACTTGGCTCCATATAAATGGTGTCTCCAAATATTTAAAGCAAAAACTATGGCAACCAATTCTAAATCATGTGTCGGGTAATTCCTCTCATGGTTCTTTAGTTACCTAGATGCATAAGCTATAACTCTCTCATGCTGCATCAACACACATCCCAGCCCTTGATGTGACGTATCACTATAAACCACAAATCCTTCATCACCAGAAGGAAGCACTAATACTGGGGCAGTAATCAGTTTTTCTTTCAACAGCTGGAAACTTCTCTCATATTCCTCTGACCACCTAAACTTCATATCCTTCCTGGTCAATTTAGTCAAAGGTCCAACAATCATAGAAAATTTTTGGATAAATCTTCTATAATAACCAGCCAACCCCAAAAAGCTTCTAATTTCAGTTACACTCGTGGGTCTTTCCCAATTCAACACTGCTTCTACTTTTTGTGGGTCAACTACTATCCCCTCTCCCTACACAACATGCCTCAAGAAAGATATCTCACTCAACCAAAACCTACATTTAAAGAACTTCGCATATGATTTCTCTCTCCTCAGAATCTCCAACACTATCTTCAAAAGTCGTATATGCTCCTCTTCATTCTTGGAATATATCAAAATATCATCAATAAACACAATTATAAATCTGTCCAAGAATGGTTTGAACACCCTATTCATAAGGTCCATAAATGCTGCAGGAGAATTGGTTAATCCAAAATGAATCACTAAGAACTCATAATGGCCATATCGTGTCCTAAAAGCAGTTTTAGACACATCCCCCTCCTTTATCCTCAATTGATGATAACCTGACCTCAGATCTATCTTAGAAAACACTCTAGCTCCCTGTAATTGTTTGAATAAATCATCTATCCTAGGCATAAGATATTTATTCTTGATGGTGATCTTATTCAACGGTCTATAATCAACACACAACCTCAATGTCCAATCATTTTTCTTGACAAATAACACAGGGGCTCCCCAGGGTGACGTACTAGGTCGGATAAACTATTTATCTAGCAACTCCTGAAGCTAAACTTTCAACTCTCTTAATTCAGCTGGTGCCATTCTATAGGGTGCTATGGATATGGGTGCTGATCCTGGAATCGCCTCAATAGAAAACTCAAGCTCCCTATTAGGGGGTAATCCAGTCAACTCTTCAGGAAAAACATCAGGAAAACCTTTTACTACCAAAATATCTTCTAACTTCCTACCCTCCTTGCTAGAATTCACTACATATGCTAAATACCCCTCGCAACCCTTCCTTAACTATTTACTAGCAGTTAAGGCAGAAATCAGACTATTAGCAAGTATCTTACGTTCTCCCTGAAAATTAAACTCCTCCTATCCGGATATCCTGAACACCACATTTTTCCTAAAACAATCTACCCAAGCATGATATGCAGATAACCAATTCATCCCCAGAATTAAATCAAAATCTGCCATATCTAAAGGCAATAAATCAACTTCAAATTCTCTATCAGCCATATTAATTACACAACCTCGATAGATTGTTCTGATAATAACTCTATCTCCAGTAAGAACCTCAACAACAATAGTATGCAGCAAAGGCCTAGCACTAGCATCAATAGATTCCATATAACTACTAGATGCAAAAGAATGGGTTACACCCAGATAAATCAATAATTTAGCAGGCCTACCAAGGATAGATATCATACCCATAACAACATCAGGAGTGGCTTGTGCATCCTGTTGGGTCAATGCATAGATTCTGTAATCCTTGGACTGAAACTGGCTGCCACTTCCTCGTTCTGCTACTGATCCTCATCCTCTTCCTCGCACACTTCCTGATCCACCCCTTCTCTCCATCATTCTTCTCCCAACACCTACATCAGTAGATTTCCCCGCTGGACAATCTGCAGCAATATGTCCTCCCTCACCACATACAAAACATATCTGCGCAAGGACACTCCGAGACAGATACTCCATCTGATTACACCTATAGCAAACCCTTGACTCTCAATTATCCATTAGATTATCACTTCCCCTTGGTGGCATATTCACTCCTCTACCATAACTCCCAGTTCCCATCACTTGTCTCCTAAATCGAGGGGTCCTACTGGTATTACTCTGGGCTACAGAAGCAACATATCCTTCTTGCCTCTGACTTTGCCCTACAGTTCCTTGTGACAATGAACGCCCCCTCTGGAGTGGTCTACCGCCCTGTACACCCATACTACCACCTCTAGTTCCCTCAAATCTAGACCTCTCTAGCCAATCCCTCCAACCTTTAAACTCCATCAAATCCTTCTCAATTTGTAATGCTTTATCCACCAGTACAACATAATTTCCTATGCCCATGTAAGAGAGTTAAGATCGAATTTCGTAGTGTAACCCGTCTAAAAATCTCTTACATTTTCTTTCCTCCGTATTCACTAACTCAAGTAAAAATCTTGACAGAGCTATAAATCTGCTATCATAATCCGCCACAGATAAGGTATTCTGCCTTAAGTGAATAAAATCTCTCTCTTACTGGGTGCGAAATGTATCTGTAAAGTATTTTGCAAAGAACTCGTCCTTAAACTTATTCCAAGTCAAAGGTTGTTCCACCTGTGTACTCACCCTAGGCATAATATCTTCCCACAATTGTGAAGCCTCACCTTCTAGCATAAATGACGCAAAAGTAACCTTTTGTCTATCTATCACAGGTAAGACTTCAAAATATTTCTCCATATGTTTAATCCATTGCTCAGCTCCACAGGGTTTACAGATCCTCTAAAAGACTGAGGTTTAAACTTAAGAAATTTCACAAAATAATCCCCTTGCATATCATGTGCAAACACCCCTTCTCCCTCATATACCTTTCGTCTCACCACATCAGGTTATACTCCACCCCTTTCCTCTAATCTCTTCTGCAGATTATTAGCCCTCTCTTCAGCTGCATTCATTCTTTCTATAGCACGATTTAGAGCTTCTCTCAATTCCTTTTTTCTAACCTCAGATTCTCTCCCGGCTCTACTAGTGCCAGCTGCACTATCAACATGTTCCCTCGCAAGACCCACTGACTCCACTTCCTCTTCTACTTCAGCTCTCCTAAAAATTAGGGGTCTACCACGTCCCCTCTGATTCAGAACTCTACCTCTAGCTCTAGCACGATCACTTGTCATCCACAGACTCTGTATTTAAAATATAGTTTATTTAGATCTTCCACTTTTTAAATTCTCATATAGTCTACAGAATCCTAAAACCAAATGTTTTGATACCAAAATTGTAACGACCCATCCCGGGTTGGCCACCCCTGAGACAGTGTCATCACATTTTGAGAATCACAGCACGACACATATATGCAACCATAAAAATAATACTAACAAAAATTTTATCATCAAACCTCAACAGGGGAGGTATATAATTTTGATATTAATTTACATATAATTTACAACGTAAGATGCATGAATATTTACAAATATTTGTTTCATTTTCTCACTAGTCTGAGGATATTGGAACATATGTGGCTTACAAAAATTTAATCCGTCTGACTTTTAACCCACCAAACTAATTGTCCTTTCTGCTACCTGAAATCATTGTACAATGAGGGGTGAGCTTCACAAGCTCAGTGAATTAAATTTACTAAAAGTACTCATTTGTATAAACAGTCTTTTAATATTTAAATCAATTTATATCTCTTACATTTGATACTAGCACTCTACTATCACTACTCATGTCATAACATCCATTCTATATCATTCTCTTCCTCTTATTTAATGGTTCACCTCATACCATCAATTACTTCATAATTTCCTCGCAATGAGGATCACATCATAAGTCTACCATTTAGATAGTTCTTATCACCATAACAATAACACACTACACCTCAGCATTTCAATCATCTTATCGTCATAACTGTCTCTTTCTGTGAGACTCAATCATCTAATAACAATATCATAATAACATATCACACATCAGCATTTCAACAATGCAACAATAATTAAAACATATGCAAATGCATGAATGATTATGATGGGTACGTTTTCCCACCTGTCGACAGGTTGTTATTATCTTAGACCGGCTACCTTCCTGGTTCTTTCAATCTCATAAGACCGACTACCTTCTCGGTTCTTTCATTTTCATTAGATCGATTGCCTTTCTGGTTCTTTTCTTTTCATTTAATGCATTTGAATATGATTTGAAATATGCATATCAACAGTAATATAAAACAACATATAAATTCAACACACTTAAATTGACTATCCTGATTATTCTCAAAATTTATATCATAAATATCAACCAAATCTTTGTCTATCACCACAACATAAGCTAATAATTTATTTCAATATTATCACTAAATTTTTCATTTTTTTTAAAAAAAAATTTAAAACTTTTTTTTTCCTTCTTGTGAATGTCATATGGACGTCCAGCTAATTTGAATTTTTCTTTTCTTTTCTTTGAATGATGTCCACATCCCAGATTTTTATTTTCAAAGGAATTATTTTATTCAATACTAAATTCTTTAGAAATATATTATTTTAATTTTCGTGTTATATTTATTAAATTAGTTCTTTACCATTTCTTTACGAATGCGGTTATTACAAGTCTACTATGAAAATTTCCTGCCGGGACCACCTATTGGGACCATCCTAAAGTCGGACTGACCAACAGTAAACAAAGGCTAACCAATGGCCTTACCAAAAATCATACACAGCAGAACAGGTGATAATAAGCAATAAGAAATGAAGATGAACAGGATATCTAGAAAACGCTAACATGGCTTAAAAATAAGAACCAAGACATGAGCTAAACTAGAGAATAGTACATTGAGTAAATATATCAAATACCCACAGTGCACTCTAGCATTATAACCATTTAATCATGCTGCCCAACCTAATAAACCACATCAGCTAAATAGTCAATAAGAACCAAGAAACTCAGATCCAGATAACAATCCATTATCTATCTTCATCTCACCAGTCACATCATAGCAAGATAAGCTGCAATGGTGCACAAAATACCAACTGTCATCTGCTTAACTTAAGAGTAGATTCACATACAACAGAACAACTTTCTTTTTCATTCTTAAATTGAAACATAAACAAAGTTTTTTTTTAAAAGCAAATCAAACTGAATTTATTAATGAGAAAGAGTAAGATCAATACATCAGAGGTTAAGCTCCTAGTCCCATAACCAAAGTGGTTCGTGAAACACGAGCACACTTTAATTGGAATTTTTACGAACACTTGATATGCATATCAATGAAGTACACGACCATCTAAACACAGAAACATTGAAAAAACCAGAGTTTTACAAAAACACGTACCAATCAGCACAGCACAGCACAAATCTCTCAGAAAACAACAAACCATTTAGTAAATGAAAAAGGCATTGCAATTTACAATAGAAGAAAGAAATATGTTCACCTTTAGTTGAATAATTGAGGGGTTTTATGAGTTTTATGTAACAAACTCCTTTTAAAAATAGTACTACAACTAATTAATGATTAACATCAAGTTGTTGAATTATAAATGGAGACCCTACATAGGAGTAGCATATACAGTCCTTAAAAGGCATTGAAAAGGAGTTGGCACCTGGGAGAGAAGTATATCAGCCGTGCGAGAGAGAGAGAGACAGCCCACAGCCGTGCGTGAGAGAGACGACTAACAGCCGTACTGAGACTATGAGAGAGGGAAAAAGAGATGGCTGTCGGCCGTGCGACTGCTTTCGGATAGAGAGAGGGGGCAATTGGGAGCGTGAAAATGTGAGAGTCAGAGGGATGAGAGACAACAATGAACAGAAGTGACGGCCAACAACGAGAACTATGGGCAATGCTAGGTATTGAAACATTATGGGCATGTTTGGGGAGGGTTTCAAAAATCCTTTTCAGTGTTCAAACACTGAAAACTCTTTTCAATCAGTGTAGTAACACGTTTGGCTGTTATTTTGAAAAACAGTTTTCAAACAGAGTTTTGTAAAATTGGATTTTCAAACAATGATTTTCGGTTTTCATTTTTAATTTTCCAGGCCAAAATCACTGCTCTCTGCTCTTTTCTCTCTGTTCTCTTCTCTCGGTCAAACATCACCCTCTCTGCTATTTGCTTTTGTTGTCATCAGAAGATGAACAAGATCATCCTCAGAACACGACCGCGAAATCACCAACGGCGTCCACAACAGAGATGACCAACCCACCCTCTGCCACCGCCACTAAACTTCAGCTACAACCCTTTGATTTCCTCTTTGGATCTGCAGAGACGACTGCGACACCCACCAACACAGAACCTAGATCAAAACCCATAAAAGACAGTGTTAAATCCCCAATCGCGTTAAATCCCCCGCCACCACCACGACCACCTCCTCATTCACACGTCAGAGACGCAAAACCCAAAGAAACCCACTTCTTTACCGACCCCAAACCCGATTCAAAGACCAACCCCAATCACCCACCCTATGGCCAAGACGTGGCCCATCCACCGCTGCCATCAACCACCGCATCCTTCCTTCAAACGATCGCGAGGAACCACGACGTAGCTTATGTGAATCCCAGCGCCGCATTCAATAGGGGAACCAACAATGTCATCGACGTCGTTAACGGTGGTATAGTCGCCGCCATCTCCTCTCCAATGCCGATGATTCACGAAGCTGCATCAAACCCTCACTTGTTCTGCTGCTTCTCTTCAATTTATTAGATCAGATTGGAAGGAAATGGTACAGACAAGCTCACATGGTTTACATCTAAAAAGAATATAATATTTATTATAATTATCATATCTTATAGCATATCAGACAAGGTCACATGGTATTCTATTATTATATATTATATTATTTACTATAATAGTATTATTTTACTATATTTAGTATAACATTATATTAATATTTAATTTATGGTATTCTATTATTATATATTATATTATTTTCTATAAAAAGTATTATTTTATTATATTTAGTATAACATTATATTAATATTTAACTTATAGGGCGTGAGGATGACAAACCAACCAAACTGGGCAGTTGAGACAAAACCTTTTGGCTGAAGAATATATGATATCTTTTTTATCAATCTTATCAATTTATCAAAGTTGTATTTTATCAATGAATATTGTATCTTAAAGTTGTCATCAACTAACTTATTTTTAAGAAGAAAAGTATGTCATCTTTTAGATATTGAACAAACTTGAATATTGTATTTGATGAGTTAGTTGTTCATATTTTATCAAATTGTGAAAGTTGTATTGTATTTTTTTTTATTTTTTTTTGAATTTATTTAACAAACAAACATGACACGACCAGGGGAAGAGTGTTGTCATGTTTGATTGATGATATATAAAAAATACTAACATTTTAAAGATAAAATAATATTTAATTATTTCCAAGTATTTAGTGTGTGCTTAAAAAATTGTATTTAGTAAATATAAGAAATAAAATTAATTTTAGATATTAAAATTTAAACTGAACACTGAAAACTGAAAACAATTACAAGAATGTGTAATCCAAACAGTTTTTTATTTTCAAAACAGTTTTCGAGTTACAGTTATCTAAAAATGTTTTCATCAGAAAACTGTTTTCAGAAACTCTTTTCGAACACTGAAAACTAAAAACTAAAAACTCTTTTCAAACACTGAAAACTGAAAACTGTTACCAAACATGCCTTATGTTTCACACAAGTAAACGGGTCAAGGTCCAGTTCGGATTGATGGACCATATTGGGCCGATTTTTAACAAGTTCCCAAAAGTGGTCAATTAAACATAGATTCTTTGGTAAAGTTATACATTTATAATAAAAGTTAGTAGAGATCTTACAAATGTGGGTAGGAAAAACAACACAAAAGCAAATATTGCACTTCAAAACTGTTAACTCTTGATGACGATCCACATCTCACGTAATATAATGAAAAAAACTCTTATATACATATAAGGTTTTATAAATTCAAAATTAACTTCGTCTAACATTTTTAGGAGATAAATTTGTGATGTTACAAATGATATTAAAGCCGATTCAAAACCACTATCATGTAATTGTGTGGTATTTGGGCTGGACAATGGTCAAAATCATTGGATTGATTGTGATAGTGTGATTTAGGCTTCGTGAGATTGTGACTATGTGATTTGGACTCTCTTTTGCAATGATGTGATAGTCTAAACGAAAATAATTTGTAATGTTTCACATCTCACATTAACAGCATAATAGAAAAGATCATGATATAAAGTTTTGTGAATTCAAAAGTAACTTCTGTTAGCACTTTTGGGATAAGCTCATGGTGTTACAAACACAACCACTTATGAGTACTCCAATTGAGAAACTTGTGTTCAATCCTCCTTATCAATGTAAATAAGAATTCATCTTCTATACTATAAAAAAAAATTAAAAAAAATAAAGAGCAAAAAGCTAACTAGTAAAGTTGCTCAGTTTGGATCCCCCTTTATCAATGTAAAAAAGAATGCATCTTCTATACGTAAAAAAAAAAAAAAAAAAAAAAAAAAAAAGTGAAAAGCTAAGTAATGGAGATAAGAAATTGAATTTATCTCGTAAAAAACTATTTTCATTGTTATTTTATTAAATACTAAACAGTTTATAGTTTAATGTTGTTTTACCATAAACCGTTTCAAAAATCATAAACTAAATTATAAACCGTTTCTATTAATAAGTTAATCACTTTATAACTTTATTTCTATTTTAACATAAACTTTAAAAAATCATAAACAAATTTTACTGTGAGGCGAAACGGTACCTAAGTTGGGTACTCGAATCCTTATAAAACGTTGTCGTTCTGCCTCGTCTTTCTCACTCTTTTTGGGCCAACACAAAATTTGTCATACTAAGGTTCAGCCCACGATCAGAAAAATATATTCATGGGGCCTGATCTGATAGATCGTTCTTACACAAGAATATCCAATGTATACATGACGTTTTTGAATCCTAAAATCCAACTGTTTCATGGGCTCTATAGAGTTTTGGTGCCCCACCTATAACGATCAGAGCGAGGTCCCACCCAGCATAGGCCATGGTCCCCGTGGGCAGTGGCTAGTGTAGCAAGACAAGACTGCCTATTTTGACTAGAAATCCTTTCCACTGCTTGATGCGCACAAGTAACATAAACTAAAGAAAAAGAGAAACACAGTGATAAGCCGCCTGGTTTTAAAATGAGAATTACATGAACAGAAGCCATTGGAATGCAATTGCACAAAAGCCATAGGCTACATTATTTTATTAAATTATTGCTCTATACTATGAAACCATATTAAGTTAATATAATTTATTTTAAAGTTATTATCATGAATCATTTTTTTAATATTTTAAATTTAATAAATTTACATATTATATTATAAAAAAATATCAAATTAACCATTCTAATCAAAATTTCATTTAAATTATAATCGGTACATATATGCAGTCCATCTGTATGTCTCTAGCAAATCTCTTTTTTATCTTATTTTCTTTAATATTTAAATTTTAACTCTTTAATCTATAATTTGCGAAGACAACTTTTAATAAAATAATACTAAAATTATCTTTTCACATTCAAATGAGACGCAATACTTGTTTTAACTTGTTTGAAATTTTGGTCGAAATGGTTTATTGAATATCTTTATATTATAATGTGTAAATTGATCAAATTTAAAACGTAAAAGTGACATTGAAATATAAGCAAAATACAAATAATGTTTTATGATAATAACCTTTTTTGTATAAATTTGACAAAAAAAATATTAAACTTCATTATCTTACATACAAAAGCGGAGCCATGTTGAGGGGCATCCACCAAACTTTTAAATAATTTTTAAAATGCCTCCGCTAAAAAAAATCTTATTTTGTATCTGTCTCCATTTAAATCAAGTGAAAAATTGTCACCGCAAAATAAATACGTTATTTTTTATATTTGTTTCATATATTTTCTTATCTTATTCATTACATGAACTAATTAAACTAATAATTTTGAATTAGTTATAAAAAAATATCTAAAGAATAAGTCAATATTAAATAATACTTTCAAAACAAAAGAAACTAATACTAGTGAGACGCAATTGTGATTGAAAATGATATATTTAGTAGCATTGATAACACAATTCTTTTAAAACAATTTCAAAATATGAAAATACACCGGAACCATTATAAAGATTTTTGTACTTGCATGTAAAGATGACTTTTATTTTATCATTGATTTTGTGATTAAACTTTTGTATATAAAAATATTCATATTAATGATATTACATAAGATATTTTTAAATATGTATTTTATGAAATTGTTTTAATATTTTTATTTTCAAATTATAAATAAATAACTTCTCCCACTAATAAAATAATTTTTATTCTAATAAAAATTATTAGAATAAAACTGAATTATCGAACTAAATTTTTTGATTCGCATCAGTTTTAGTAAATACCATTAGAAAAAGATTTTCTAATTCGACTACCAAATTACTGAAATATTATTTTTACTATAAAAGAGTTTATTATCTATGTTTATGTTTATAATAGATCCAGTGAAAAGATTTATTATAATAAACTAATGGTTGTCTTGGAAATCAATTTCTTTATTATTATAATTTATCTATTTTTAAAAAGTTTTTAGATAAAAAAAAATATTAAACTAACAAGATTTTTTTATTAAATTAATTTTTAAATTAATTCAATAACCGATTAATAAATTCCAAATTATCGAAATCATTTTAGCTACCGAAATTTGATAACCGAATTATTTTGATACGATAATAATAACATTTTTTTCTACCAAAAATTTCGGTAATCGAGCCAAGTATTTAAATTCAGCTCACCAAATTAGACCGTTATTTATGTAACGACAAAAACGTGTCAATAAATAATTAGAAAGTTTATATATGCGTTCAATCCGGGATTCATGTTTGTTGGTCCCCCTTTTTTTCAGTGACACTTAATCCTTCAAATTAAAGAACCGAAAACAAATACGAGTCTCTTAGATTAGTCGCACCGACACTTCACACTTGATTCCTCTTAAAACTTGTTTCATCTTTTGGTTAGCCATAACTGCCTTTTCCTTAAAAAAATCTAAAAACAACGCTCTACTTCTTCTTTTTTTTAATAAAAAAAGCCAGAGCATATCATTAAAAAAAACAGTAGTATTTTTAGTTGACATTAAAAAATAAGTTTTACAAAAATGGATGATATTATTGATTTAAAAAATAAAATTTAATTTCAACATCGTAATTTCACTGATTTTTTAAATGGTTACCCCATTTTTAATTTGTGTCAAATTAATTTTATATATCTCAAAGTAGAATCAAGGTTAAATATAACATTTTCTCTCAGTAAAATCATACATGTTATCTTCTCATTTATTCGAAGAGTATAATAAAACTAAAAAAGTTGTCCCATTTTTGCTGATGCTGTTTAGTCTCCATTCTCATTATACTTATGACCATACATATGATAAAAAGTGTACGTTGATTTGGGATATATAAAATTAAATTGATTCAAATTAAAAAAAAAATTTATTTATAAATTTTAACGAAAATATAAAATTTAAATTAATTTTTTCTTTATTAAATCAACAATTAATACATACATGGATTATATACATCTTTCAAAACTACCCCATCAAATTGTGATGTAGACCTCTCATTGCACTGGAGTCTTTTTTTTTCATATTTAAGAAAAAAATAAAATAAATAACAAATGCATCATCATTGGCTTCCTATCTTGATTACTTCTTTATTTTAGCTAGTCATTTAGGTTAAATTTTTATCGGAGGTTTTTTATATAACGATCACTTTCAATTTTTTCTTATATAAAAGAATTGGATTTTTAGAGTTGATGTATACTTTACGGGATCAGATATACAGAATCTCGAATAAACATGGACATTGAGCGGGGGTCTCGTTTCCTAATGAGCGAGCGAAGTCTCGCTCCCCGGAGAGCGGGCGGGGGTTAAGGGATAGCACCTCCAAAACTTTCAAGTCCTGTATATGAGTTAGATCTGGTTTTTTACTTTGCGGTTTGGTTGGGCTCATGAATAACCGTAGTTTTGCAGCATTATGAAAATCTTAATTAGATCATAATTAGGACGTCTTAAGCTACTTATAAATACTCTTTTATATACTGAGTATACATTGTAACCAAAGATTTGTGAGGTTGATAATAAGAAACTTCTGATATGACATGGATTTACTTGGACAAATCTTGTATTCTTTTATTTTTATATATAATTCGTGTGATTACTATACCTCAAATCGTTCATTAAATTTAATTTTCTTACTCAGTCAATATGCCAAAACGAAAAAACAGCTTACGTACATGAAATATGTTGTGTTTATTCAGTGGCAAGTCACTTTGCTCTTTAGTATCTCTAACTCTTAGCATCTCAATTCTCAAGCTCTTTCTTTTCTTTTTTTTATAAGGAATAAAGCTCTTTCTTTTGCTTGGCATCCGATGCCTAGCTAATAAAGAAAAAGGTCTCCAACAAAAACATTTTAAACTTTACCTACTTTCATCCAAAAAAGAAAACAATTAGGGAGAAAGAAGAAAATTTTTTGCAATTTATTCCCAAAAAATATCAAATGCAAGAAACGATTAAGAAATCCTCAAAATTATAATTACAATATAGTAATAAAAATCTTTAAACTGAGAACTGTGGTAATTACAGACTAATGAGTAAGTACCATGTGATTCTTTAAATGTACATGGACAATCCTCCTTCAAAGAAAAATAAATAAATAAATAAATAATTTATGTGCATGAAGAATGTTTTTTCTTTACCTGAAAAACAAAAATACTTTCTCCATTGATTTAACAATACAAAATTAATCTACAGAAAATCATCCACGTAGTTTGGCAGACCAAAATTGTATTAAATTCATAAGAGCATGTGATGTTATAACTGAAATTAAATAATAAAAAATTAATCGATCAATGAGATAATATCCACCATAATATGGAAAATATTTTATTGGTTGTTATCTAAGATTTATGTTTTAGATTCGTTAAAAATTTAATTAATAAATTTAATTTTTTATTGATAATGTTATTTTTTTAAATTTTATATCTACACAAATGTTACTAATAATTTTTTTAAAATTATCAATAAAAATTTTAATTAACATTAAACATAAATCTTAAACCCAAACTAACCACCCGTCTCCACATTTAAAAAACAGTCAAACTTGTATCACGGCTTGTCGATACGATGATAAATTAAAAAATATGAAAAGGCAAAGCTAAAATAATCGTACATATGGAAAAAAAAAGATCAGAGGAAACTCAGTTGTTTGTCAACTCACGTGGGTCTTTATAATTTCATGCGATTTAGTATTAAAGAATAAAGATTAAACTTACTGTTTTTTTTTATTTAAATAGGAAAATTGTACCTATCATTTTATAAGTTTGAATTTGATGGGTTAAATTCTTAAACTATTTTAATTATTATTTATTAATAAAATTATTTTAAAGGCTTAAGGCCACAAAAAAAATTATCATGTTTTTTAGCATACATGTCAAGATAACACAATTTTAAAAAAATTGAGAATTTTTTAAGGATTAAAAATATTTTTTACCTTTAACTTTTAAAAGGTTAAAAATCCGTTAAAATAAAAATACAAAAAATGTTGAATGATCTTGATACAGTTTTCAAAGTTTGATAACCTTTAATATTATATTAATAAACAATATATATATATATATTTTCTAACAGAGGTATCTAACACAAACACACATAATTATCAACGAATCTTTTTTATAATTACTAATAAAATTGATTGTCATCACTTACTAATACAATGATTTTCATTAATTATAAAATGATAAATTACTCAAAGTATCAATTAAAGTTTATTGACTATTATCACTAAAACTACTCGATGTTCCAAACACCTAAAAAAAAATTTGTATGTATAGCTGTGCTTGATTGGTAAATTCGTAGCTCAGATACTTAAATTCAAAATTCATTGACATTTGATTCAATTTTCTAGAAAAAAAAAATCAAAGAAATTCTTGTATAGCTTTATTTCAATGATAAAAAGCCCCCCTTGCAGCCTCAAAGCTACAGCCAAGCCACTAGTCTCCCTCTTTCTCCATCTTATCTACACCGTTCTTCTTCTTTTCCCTCTCTTAACAACATTCTCATGACCCAAATTAAGGAATTCTTTGCAAGAATGTCATCAAATTCTAGCAAAGAAAATCCCATGTCCAAGAAAAATCACAAGAAACTCTTCTTAACCATTTTTGCATCTTTCTTGATTGTTGCTGCTATAATTGGCATTGTTGCTGGAGTCAACTCAAGCAAAAACAATAACAATTCCTCCTCCAACAACAATATTGACCATGCCATGCTAAAAACCTCATGTAGCAGCACAAGGTACCCTGACTTATGCTACTCATCTGTAGCCAATGCCACAATTAAAGTCACCAAGAAAGTCACCAGCCAAAAGGACCTAATTGAAATCTCCTTAAACCTCACAACCACAGCAGTCGAACACAACTACTTCGCCATCAAAAAGCTATTGACCGCCAAGAAAAAAGACCTGACGAAACGGGAGAAAATCGCTCTCCACGATTGCTTAGAGACAATAGACGAGACACTCGACGAGCTACACGACGCCGTTGAGGATCTCCACGACTACCCGAACAAGAAATCACTAACCCAACACGCGGATGACCTCAAGACCCTTATAAGCTCCGCCATAACAAACCAAGAGACTTGCCTCGACGGGTTCTCGCACGACCAAGCCGATAAGCACGTGCGGGATGTTTTGTTTGCGGGTCAGCGCCACGTTGAACGCATGTGCAGCAACGCGCTCGCCATGATCAAGAACATGACTGACACTGATATAGCTAATTACGAGCAGCAGCTCAAAAGTAGTGGTAATGGTGCTGCGAACAGGAAGCTGAAGGAGTGGCCGGAGTGGTTATCGGCCGGTGACCGGAGACTATTGCAGTCGTCGTCGGTGACGCCGAACGTGGTGGTGGCAGCGGATGGAAGTGGGAATTACAAGACCGTGTCAGCAGCGGTGGCTGCTGCGCCGGATAACAGTAACAAGAGGTATGTTATTAGAATCAAGGCGGGTGTGTATAGGGAAAATGTGGATGTGAGCAAGAAGAAGAAGAATATAATGTTTTTGGGAGACGGGAGGACGAGAACCATCATCACTGGAAGCAGAAATGTTGTCGACGGAAGCACAACTTTCAATTCCGCCACAGTTGGTAGGTATAATTAGCCCCACTTTCAATGTTTAATTAATTAATTTGTTTCTTTTTGCTTGGCTTAATTTCATTTTTTTTTGTTTGTTACCGTTTTTCTTTTTCATATTAGCTAGTTTTTCATTTCATTTTAATTTTACTTTATCATTAGGACATTAATTTAGTTCTCAACAGCATTGTTCTTACACATGAGTATAAGCAATTCCCTCAAACATTTTGCTTACTATTTATATTATAAATTATATCATTCATGTGTAAAAAATTGAAAATTTTCAATAAACTTTTGGAAGTTATAAAATATGTTAGTAATTAGTTTAATCTACTAAGCAACAGAGTTAATGCGAAAATTACCATATCAGCCATTTAATTAATTTTTATTTTTATAATTGGGTGAAAGATTTAAGAGTGATGATATTACGGATCTAATTTCGGTTACGTAAAAGTTATTATGAAATCGAAAAAATCTATTAGTAATTATGAAGAAATTGAATAGTAAATTTGATATTTAAAAATTCACTCACACAAAACCGAACACGTGAATCACCACTGAGGATTTAAATGCAAACTTCCTCTTTAAAAAAAAAAGAGTGTAATAACAAATGAGTTATTTACAAACCATATTAATCATCCAATTAATTGGAAGTCATAATTAAAAACATGTATATTTGAAAAAGTGTATATGTTCGTTAGCCGTGATGGTCTCCAATGATTGTGTTGGAGAAGAGCATATGTCATTGCTGTTTTTGCAAGTGCTGAATTGGTCGTGAAGATGCAAGGATGAGCAAATGAAATAGGCTGTCTATTTTTGTACCCATTTGCTCAAGTTTCAAAATTGAACCATTCAAAGAGAAGAAAACAGACCATTGTTATATAATTTAGATGCACATGGTCGACGTCCTGAAATTGGACTCTAATTTAGATGATTTGTCCTCTTCGAGTTGAGCTTTCCTTGGTGAGTAGGCCTATTTTAGTTGTATTTTAGACTTAACTATTAGTTTTTCCTATCCATAATGTCTGGTTTTGGTTGCTCATTGACGTGTGACACGTTCAATATCGAGTGCAAGTATCTTTGGAGCACTCAAAAATTTCTTTATAATCACATATAAACAAAAACAGTGATCCTATAAATACGGCTCTGTGAGAGAAATCAAGAAAATATATTAATAAAAAAAATTAAATAATAATTATTTTTAAAAATTTAAATGTCAAATTTATTAGTTAATTTTTTAATTATTATTAATAAATTTTTTCGATTTCATAATAATTTTTACATAACCAGATATCAACTCAACAATCAAATCTAATCTATTCAAATTCATAAAAATATCAAATTAAATTTAGAATTGGGAAGCACATGGCCTGGCTCACAAAAAGCCAATTATTCAAAATTGAATCGTGATGCCAATCCTTTTATTTATGGGGTGACCCACAAAGTTGGTTCTGTGCTCGTCTTTTACCCCGTTAATCACATTATAGCCATAACCTGCTTTATAACCCTAACAAAGATGTATTTCCTTTTTAGTGTGTGTATATATATATATATATATATATATATATATATATATATATATATATATATATAAAAGTATCAAATATTTAAATTAAATCTAAATACTTTACTTGCAAGTTGTTTCATGGAATCTGTAGATTTAAAAAAAATAAAAAAAGAGTTTATGTTGCTAGATTTTTTTGCATGTTTAGAATATAAATATATAAAAGTTAGTGGTCATTCATTCCTAATAATTTAGTTTTTACCAAAAAAAAAAAAATTATCACTTCACTTTCCTTAATTGTATAAATAATCAAAATATTTATTTAGACAGCTTTTACTCTTACTTTAAATATTTAGAAGAAAAAAAAAATAGAAAGGCTGCATTAGAAATTTGTTTGTTCTTTTTGAATTAGTAAATATTTGAAATTCTTATTAGTCTTGATGACATTGAAATTTTAAAAAATACGCTTGACAGTGTGAAATTAAAATTTGGAGTTAAATTTGAGTTAAAATCATGTTTTTTTTTATCAAACATTACGGAAAACTCATCCTGAAGAAATTTTTTATGTTGATTTTGATCTAAAATTAATTTTACTGGTAATCTTGAAGAGTTTCATTGATAAGTTAAATATAAGTGTGAGATCAAAAAATTATCATTATCAATAAAATTTTTCAAAATTATCAACAAAGTTTCTAACTGGTCTAATTTTAGACCCGTTAAAAATTTTACTGATAATTTTAAAAAATTTCATTAAGAAAATCAATATAAACATGAAATCAAAAAAATAATGTTATCAAAAAAAAAATTAAAATTTTTTAATAAAATTTTTAGCTTATTATATTTTAGATATGAGATAAACAAATATTTCTCGCATGGTTGGTTGTGATGACTCGACGTTGATCGAATGTTAACATGCAGTTTCGTTGCACTTTCTTCAGTGAGTAGGCTTGTTTAGTTTGTTGGATTGTAGCTTCCAGTTACCCATCATGTCTGGTTAATTACTTGGGTGTCCATTAGTGTGACTCGGAAGCTCAACCCTACCGAGGGCAGCCCAGGACCACGTAATTAAGTAAAAAAAATCTTTATATCTCTATAGTAATTTAGAATTAGGAAGCACATGCCTTAGTTCACAAAACGTCAATTATTATTATGCATGTACGCGTATCTTTTCTGCTTCTGTATCTTATCATATCTTTTCCTTTCCTTTGTTTCGGCTAATCAATGTTATATTGACGAATACCCTACGAAGAGCGACCCAAAAATTAAGTGTCACAAGGTGTACTTGTCTTTTTTTTTGTGATGTGTCTCTTTCACTACATTATCATGATCGAGACACTTGATAATACAAGATTATCAAATATATAAATTTAAGTGTCACACTGTGTAGTTGTTTATACCCCATTATGATCGAGACTCTCGATTATAACTTGCTCTCTTATTATTTATTAGCACATGAAAAGTTTTTTTTATCACATATTTATAAAAAATATATATCATAAAAGTTATTTTATTGATAATATATAAAAAATTATTTATAATAAAATAAATTTTTATATTATATATTTTTTTGAATTCGAATTAAATAATAATTTTGTAATATATATTTTAGATGTGAAAAATGAGTTGATCAGATCAAGTATGGCTCGAATTTTGAAAGTAATAGATTAACAAATACAAGTTAAAAATATTCGTTATTTTATAGATTTTATTTTTTATATTTATATTTATATTTTAATAGATAAATAACGAATTAATAATAAATATTAATTAAAAAATTTTATTTAAATAAAAAAATAACAACTCATATTAAATCTTACAAATGACAAACCAATATATACGAATCAAAAATATTTATTTTTAAATAAAAGTAAGATACAAATAAAAGTACAATCTCTAATAAATGCCTTATCAGGTGAGAATATTATTACAACAGAAATTTTTTACGGTAATTACTTTAAAAGAATCAAATAATAAATGAATACAGAGTGGTTTACAGCTGTTGAAATTGTTGGCTGCATCTTGTGCAAGATGCAGTCAAGAATTGAGCACGGGTTTCCATTTGAAGGAGTAGTGTTATAGCACGCGAATGACTGGTAAGTGGGATTCCCCCGTTTCAATGTTTTTGTTCTTTTATTCGTAGCAGTATGATTTTGACTTTTCAGGAGGAGTGTTCGCACGCGAACATGCTAGCATGATGCTTCCCTTCTTGCTAATCTATTTGTTGTCCTTCAGTCATGACTTTTTTATTATATTATTCAACTTGGCTAGTTGGCTGATTTTTCCTGGCCCCCACACTCCACTTTTCAAGTTGCCACGTTCTCCTTCATTTTTAGCTCTTCATCTTTCTCATATTTTTTTTCTAATGAATTTGCCTTTTTTTATAATAAAAAAAGCCTTACAAAGCTGCTGGTCCCCTAGCTTGCTCCAACAGAGAAAAAAAATGCTGTTGAAAATTGAAACCCATTTATAATTTCACCTAAACAACCACATGTAGCTCTAATTTTAATCCATTAATTCTCTAACTAATCACATTAATTTGGTTGCAGCTGTGGTTGGTGAACGATTCCTAGCCAGAGACATTACCTTCCAAAACACAGCAGGTCCATCAAAGCACCAAGCCGTAGCACTTCGCGTGGGCTCTGATCTCTCAGCATTCTACCAATGCGACATGTTAGCCTACCAAGACACCCTTTACGTTCACTCCAATCGACAATTCTTCGTCAAATGCCTAATCGCAGGAACTGTTGATTTCATCTTCGGCAATGCGGCAGCCGTTTTACAAGACTGTGACATACACGCGCGCCGACCCAATTCAGGCCAGAAAAACATGGTGACCGCACAAGGTAGAACCGACCCGAACCAGAACACGGGGATCGTTATCCAGAAATGTAGGATCGGTGCCACGTCGGATCTGCAGGCGGTGAGAAGCAGCTTCCCTACTTATCTGGGGAGGCCATGGAAGGAGTATTCGAGGACTGTTGTGATGCAATCATCGATAAGCGATGTCATTCGGGCAGAAGGGTGGCACGAGTGGAGTGGGACTTTTGCGCTGAGCACTTTGTTTTATGGAGAGTACTTAAACACAGGGGCTGGTGCTGGGACTTCAGGGAGAGTGAAGTGGAAAGGGTTTAAGGTGATCACTAGTGCCACTGAGGCTCAAGGGTTTTCTCCTGGGAGGTTTATTGCTGGTAGTAGTTGGTTGGGTTCTACTGGTTTTCCTTTCTCTCTTGGTCTGTGAGTAATTAAAAGTTAAATAGATTATGTATGACCTTGTTCTTGCGTCTTGATGGGTGTTAGCTTAGCCTAGTCAATTAGTATAATTAATTAATTATCCATGCATGTCTCCCTATAATGTTGAATATTTATGAGTGTCTTGTGCGGCCATGTTTTCTTCTTGTTATATAACTTATATAAGTTATCTTATAAGATCAATAAAGAATGTCAAGTTTTTCTTGAAATTAATATGATCACTTTTCAACGAAGTGACGACATGCGATTTATGATTTAGTTTATAGTTTTTAAACAGTTTATGATAAAACAATAATAAAATTATAAACTGTTTATTGTTTAAAAAAAATAGTAAAAACAGTTTAGTAAGATAAATTCAAAATGTTTTATAAAACCTTACTTAAATATATAAATCAAATATTTAAATAAAGTTATATACATAACTCAGTTGATTCTAACTCTCAATATCTTTCTTTCATGCTTTTCTCTTACTATCCCACTCAAACTTAATTTCTCCGCACTACTTATCTCTCTTATCTTCAATCCATATTTTTCTCCCTCACAATCCTACTCATGCTTACTTCTCCACTCTTATTCTCTCTTATCTTCAACCCTGTTCTTTTTATTTTCTTCACATTTTTAAGAGATAAAATTGTTACTATATTATTTTATCACATAAAAAATATTGCTGATTTTTATAAATACAAACCAATACATAAACCGTTTTTTTAAGTGGTTGGGTGAGTTTCTGATTATAATAAACAAAAATAAAAAAATAAACTGTCCCAAAACATGATGCTGTTTTCCTTTCATCTTGTGAGTTTGGTCCTTGCATACTCCTTTGAAATGCAGGTGTAGGCGACCATTGGTTTTTGGTTTAAGCTCACCATATTAGTAGCATTTTTAAGTGGGTTAGCTTGGCTCTGAAAAAAAAAAAAAACAAAGGGTTTGCTGTTTGTATATTAGCTGGTAAGTTCCTCGAAATTTTAGTTTGAAGTTGTCTCATCTCAACAGTTGATGGATTGGGCTTAAAAGACATTTCTTATGGGCTATGCCGTTTATTTGGGTTAAACATTTGTCTATTTAATGTATTTTTCAAATTAGGCTTATATCCCAATAAGTGGTTATACAGACGTCAATTTTGATTGGTGCATACTAAATTTTCTCATTTGAAGCGCCTCATTTCGTAATTGCATGCAATCATTTCCTTTTTAACATTGCTTAAGCTCATCATGTTTAGTGTTTAAGCGTACCATGTTTAGTGTTTTGTTGTCTAAAGTCAAAAACTAAGCTAAAAACCTATTTTTGAGTTTTTTTTTTAAAAGTCAGAAACTGAAAAATAGCTTAATAAAAATTAATGTAGACTAAAAATTAAAAATTGGGTTTATAACTTTTGATCTCAAAATAGGTTTTGATTAAAATTACATTTCTAAATTGTCATGAATGAAAAGAGTATTTACATATTTTTCACTATATAAATATTAATTATCACCGGTCGTTTGTTTCTGTTCTCAATTTAGATTATTATTATTAAATTAAACTATTATTTATATTACTATTATTATTATTATTATTATTCATATTTTATTATGAATAAAATTAATATTTTTAATTAGATAAATATTAAAATCAATTTGATAAAAGAACACATCCAAATAGTCACATGGTCTCATTATACCTTTATTGGTAATTTCAACATATAAAAAAATTTGTTTGACTGATAAACTAAATACACAAATTAGTTTGACAACACTTTTAACACAATTTTTACCAAATACCAAATCCATTACTCTTATAAAACCATAATACTCATTTAGTGTCCACCACTCAAAATGTCTAAAATTTCCTTACTTAAATATATAATTTAAATATTTAAATGAGGTTAAATATGTAATTTAAGTTACTCAAATTCCTCACAACTTTTTCTACGTTTTTCTCTCTTTTAGTATCTCACTCAAGCTTAACTCACACACTCTCTTTATCTCTCTAACTCTATCATTTTTTACCTATGTTAATATCTCATTCTTTTTTATTCTTTTGCTAATAGTTCTCTCATTTGCACGTTTCATTCTTTTCTTATGTTTTTTGTGAGTCTTTCAATTGTTCTTTTTATTTTTTTTTGGTGATTCTGTTCTGATTTTTTTTTCTTTTTCGAGATTTTTTTTTGGAAATTTGATTTGCTAAACAAGTTGCATGAGACTATACATGACCTACTATTACACATATGTATGGGTGAGACGATAATTTTGCTTATGTTAGTGTATTGTTTCTTCATATAGAAAAGTAAATCGACATGCACGTAGTGTATGTTGAAATGCTAGTGGTTTTTAACTTCACAAAACTTTTAATTTCCTACTCATCTATTTTAAAATTATTTTTGAATCATTACTGTAGAATCAAAAGTTAAACCAAACGAATCCTTAATATGACATCCGATTTTTACCTTTAAATCGAACATATGATTTTTAAATAAAATTTCTGTTATATTCCAAGGGAAGGTATCTACAACACAAATTACTTCGTTAAATTCAAATATAATGTTGGTGGACTGCACACTGGGTGTGGCTTCCATACAACCAAACAGGAGATGGAAAAAAAAAAAATGAAAAACACACACACTACGGTTTTTGGTAACATATATGTTTGCTACTTCTTCTACCAAATACTCATTGCTGCCATCTTTGTTAGTGATATGATGTATATAGCTAAATGTGCAACATCATGAAAATTTGAAAGCTAACCTCACTCTCCATTGATGCTCAGTTTTAAGTCGTATCAAGAGAGTTGTTGGCACTTCGGTTGGTTACATATTTGCTTCTTTTATTTGCTAATTAAAGCTTACACACCTTTTACGAAAATTGTGTTTTACTTTTACTTTGTTAAGCCATAACAGTGATATGATGTACATAGATATAGTGCTTGCAAAGTTGCTATGTGGATTCTAAATATAAAAACACAGAGCACTACTTATTTGACAAATGGAGGTTTCATCATTAATGGAGGATTCATCATTAATTGGCACTTCCTTTTCAGAAATGGTCATGCCGGAAAAATTATATATATATATATATATATATTCAAATAAATCCTGAGAATGTGACAAACCTATTTTTTTTTTAAATAAAGATTGAAATGAGAGATAGAGATATTGGCGCAATCAACGGCTACGCGTAGTGCGGTTTCCCATCATCATCACATGGTAGGGTATGAGATAAGTCCAAGTCATCCCCAAAATCAAATTCCTTTCAGATATAAAGGAAAAAAGGTATGTAGACTTTGTCATTTTTGACAAAACAATGTGAGTCACTTGCCACTATTATTGAAATTATAAGTCTCTCGAGGCATGTCAAGATAACAAAGCTAACGGGTGTTCAATATGTTCATTGGCTCATGGCCTTGTGGTTACAGTTGGAGATTAGGGGTGGACATGGTTAGATAATTATGTAATTAATCAAGTGAAAATAAAGTCATCGATATTCAATTTTTACAATATGTATATTGATAATAAATCTAAAATATCACAAAAAAATAATAAACATCTTCATCTAAAGTAATGCTCGATACTTTTTCAAAATTTTGAATTCATTAGTAATTGAATTTGAACTAAACTTGTTTTAGCAATTTCTCTCTCAACATAGATAATCAAGCTCTATATTAGAAACTTATCCTCCACCAATGCTTTATATAACTCAGAGATAATAGATAACTTTTTAAAAACTGGATGCTTTAGCACATCAAGAATAAAATATTGAAACTAAAATCTCAAATTTATATTCTCTTAGTCAATAAAGTCGATGTGATAGTATTTATGTACAAATGAAGATATATATTATCAAGCTTGAAAGATTTATATGCATTCTTAAGAATCAAAATCGAGGCAAGAGTCAAAAGATCCATGGCTTGCTCACTGAACCAACTGTTTGGTTCTTGCAATTGCATGTCCATTGTGACAAGGAATATGTTTACCCGATAATGATCATATATTAGGATATGATTTTGTTGACAACAAGTTTGTCTCTGACCTACTATATAAACACCACTCATATTTGGGAAATCAATATGGAATTTTTTATAAAATTGTTTTACATTCTCAATAAAATTAACCCAACCATCATCTCTCAATTTTTGAATGAGTGCTTTTGTAGTTGAGACTAAATCCATAACATTGGCAATATTTTCACATTGATGTTGCAAAGCTTGACAAAGAACATCTGTTAATCACATTGTTTCTTTCATCAAATGCAAGACAAATATAAAATCAAATGACACCATTTTCTTATAAGCACCATCACTTTCTCCACGTTAAGAATAAGTGGATCTCTAATCAAGAATATTCTCAAAAACTATATAAGTTTCACCAAACAACCTAATTAGGCTGCAAACAAAGTTATAATGAGAACCCCACATAGTATCTCGAGCTCTTTTTCAGAATATCAATTTGATTTGCCTCTTTCTTAATTACAAGTTCATCAATATCTAGCAAATCTGCAATTTAAATTATTTTCGCAGCCTGTAGTTGATAAGCACAAAAGACCAATGGTCATCTCGGCTATTTTTTTTAATTTTTTTTTAAGTTGTTCCCAACTTGTAATTCATCCAGTCGTTCAGAAGAATTACAAATCAAGTTCATCAATAGCCTCCAACGATTCCACATTGAAACCAACCATTTACACATAAACTGCCGGTCCATGTTACATGTGAAATAGAGACCTAAACCATTCCTTAAAAGAATGTTTGAGGAAGGAATGATAGATCCTATGGTACATGCTAGTGTTTGGGAAAAAATCAATAACCATTACTCAATCAAAATTATCTCATAACCGAAAAAAAATGCGTTTATTGAAATTTCCTTAAAAGAACGTTTGAGGAAACAATGATAGATCGTATAGTACATGCTAGGGTTTGGGAAAAAACCAATAACCATTACTCAATCAAAATTATCTCATAACCGACAAAATGCATTTATTGAAATTAATAATTAAGATTTTTGAATTTTTTAGTATAATTATGATTATAGTTATTAATTTTTAAATATGTTGGTTAACTATTTAACTGAACTAAATTGAAATTATATATATATATATATATATTTACTATTAATAACATATGTATACGTAATAATAATTTATTGGAGGTTGTAAATAAATACATTGCACTCTCAACCACGTAACCATTACATTCATGTTGTATTTACTAAAAACTTAATTACTAACCTAACCCCAGTCCCACTATCCCTCTCACTCCCTCAGTCCCCACTCTCAGCGAAAACAACCGTTGCCACTAGGCTTATAACTACAAAGCCCTTTTTAGACTCTCAGTTGATTCTTTGCCAATTCTTTTTATCTCTGACGTCACGTTTTCTAAATATTTGAATGTGAATTAACTAGTGTTAAATTTTTTAATATAAATAAACTGATTCGTGTAGTTTAAATGAGATTATATTGTGTTAAATTTTAAATTATATTATGGCTTGATTAGTACAACTTTTTTTTATTTGGTAAAATTTTATTTTTTTAACCATTAATTAATTGCATAATTTCGATAATCAAACTAAACCAAAAGTTTGGTTAACGAAATAAAGAGTTTAGTTTATTGTTATCATTTTGGATAAATTAAAATTTTGATTATAATTATAATTTTATCAGATTTTATGGTTACCGAACTATTTTTAACCCTAATAAATACATCTTAAATTAATAATTCTATATACTAGTTACATGGATTAATTTCTTTTACAATGAACGAAAAAGAGTCGTTATACCTTGGGTATAACCTAATTAATAATCACATTTCCCTTATTCATATATTTTAATTTTAAATTAAGTTTCCCACACTTTAATTAAAAAAAAAAAAATCTCTTAAGTAAGGTACGTTTGTTTGTTCCTAGCCTCCAACTGGGATAGATTCTTTATGTCTATTACAGTGTAATGAAAGATACATGACACAATAACTTATTTTATATTTGAATGAAAATAAAAAATATTTTTTTTTTCATATCAATTAATAGTGAAATAGATTTTTGTATCATATATTTTTCGATACAGTATCAGACAAAAAATTATCAAAAAAAAAAGAAAAAAAAATGATCCGTTAGTTTTATATAAAACCATGGGGTCAATGCTTATTATTACTAGTCGAAAAATGAAAAATGAAAAAAGAAAAAACAATATAGAAGTTGGTCGGCCCATAAGATTAAATAAATAAAACTATGTGCAAATGAAGTACATGGAATAAAGGAGTTGACGTATGCTGGCTTGTGGGGCTTTCTCTTAAGCAATAGTAGCCGCGAGAAAATATGTCACCACATTCCATTGCCGGATTTCACTAACATTTTTCTTTTTCTTTTTTCGGTTCACACTAAGATTTTCTTGATCTAAATTAAACAGTTGTATTTAATCATACACTATATTTTTCCCAACAAAAAAAAAGCTCTTCATATGAAAAAAAGAAGTAAACAAGTAAATTATTTTATATATTTATCAATGAGTAATAAGTCTCAACTTACAAAATAAATATACGTCAGAATTAAAGTTAAACATTAACCCGTATTCTGTGAAATAATTAATATACAGAATAAATATATATTAAAATCAAAATTAAAAATTAATTTATATTTTATATAATAAAAATTTAACTTTAACACCAATAAATACTTATAAAAAAAAACCAATTCTTATCTGTATATCAAACTTTTGCGTTGCATCAAGAGCTCTTCCGCGCTACCGTGTAAGGTTATTTCTAATCATACCGTGTTAGCTAAGAACATAAGACATAATGAAAAAAAAAAAAAAGAACTTTGACAACTTGACAACTTAGTTTATTTAATCACACACTATATTTTCCCCAACAAATCAGTGTCCTAATCTTAACTGTTTGTGTTAAGATGCCCCACTTGACACAGAATATCATGTTAGCGTGACCATGTCCTAATTGATCATATAACAATTAATCTTAAAACAGAAGCATCCAAGAAAATGTAAAGCAGATTCCTTTTTTGTCTCCCACTTATAAAAAGCCAACCCACAACCCCAGACCCCATAACTATTCTCTCGCCTTCTTTTTCAATTACACAGACAAACCTTAAGAACTCAAGAACCCACAAAAAAAAGAAAAAAACACAAAAACGCTACATTCGCTTGTGCACACAAAGATCAAAGCTCAAAAAAGAGAGAGAAAGCAATTTTTTTTTTATGGATTCAATCAAGTCCTTCAAGGGCTATGGTAAAGTTGATGAGCTTGAACAGCAAGCATTCAAACGAAAGACACGTAAGCGTGTGATCATCGTTATTGTCTCCACCATCGTCCTTTTGTCGGTGATCATTGGTGCAGTTGTAGGAGTCGTGATACACAAGCGAAACACTTCATCACCCGACTCGGTCCCTCCCACTGAGTTGACTCCAGCCGCGTCACTCAAAACTGTTTGCAGCGTGACTCAGTACCCAAGCTCTTGCTATTCAAGCATCTCCTCTGTCGAATCATCAAACATAACCGACCCAGAAATCCTCTTCAAGCTCTCTTTACATGTCGCCATTGACGAGCTCTCGAAGCTATCTGGGTACACATCTAAGCTCCTTGCCAACAACGACGATGCCCGTCTCAAAGCTGCTTTCAATGTCTGCGAAGCCCTGTTTGATGATGCCTTGGATCATCTCAACGATACGGTATCTTCCATGGAAGTTGGTAAAGGAGAGAAGCTATTATCTTCATCGAAGATCGATGACATCAAGACTTGGCTTAGCACTGCAATCACTGATCAAGAAGCATGCTTAGATGCCTTGGAGGAGCTGAAATTGAACTCCACAAGCTACGAGAACTCAACAATAATCAAACAAGTGAAATCTGCCATGCAAAATTCCAGCGAATTTGCTAGCAATAGCTTGGCCATTGTTACTAAAATCCTGAGTTTGTTGACGGATTTCAATATCCCAATCCATAGAAGGCTACTTGGATTTGAAGGTAATTCCAATTTTAATTCAGGGTTTCCAATTTGGGTCAGCCATGGCGATAGGAAGCTGCTCCAGGATTCGAACCCGACACCCGACTTGACGGTGGCTCAAGACGGAAGTGGGGATTTCAGAACGATAAAGGAGGCGGTGGAGAAGGTGCCGAAGAAGAGCAAAACGAGATTCGTGATACATGTGAAGGAAGGTCGGTATGTAGAGAATGTGATTTTGGACAAGAACAAGTGGAATGTCATGATGTACGGTGACGGTAAGGGCAAGACTATTGTCTCCAGCAGCTTGAATTTTGTTGATGGAACTCCCACCTATGAAACCGCTACCGTCGGTAAGTCCTAATTGATATTTACTAATTAACCATTTTGTTCTTTAAATCATCAGTTTTCTTGCCCTTTAAGGGAAAATTAAATTTGCACCATTCAGGTTTAACGAAATGGCTGAAATTTGATTTTTCGTTAAAAAAAACCCATCGTTAATATTTCGCCAGTCAATTGTTATGATTTTGGTCAGAAAGCTCGACTCTTGAGAGTAAATGAGAGAGAAGAATTGCTATTTATACATGGTTAGTTCAATAATCTTATTTTTTTTCCATTAACAGTCAAAATTGGTCAAGTATATATATCTTAATTATGAGTAAAATTTATTATTAAGAATAGCAGTGCTCATAAAAAAAAGTGATTGGTTCATTTTAATGTGAATTTCCCTATGTTTTCATAGGAAACAGATTGAAGATAAACCCATGTGCCACGTGAATCCTTCAACTAAGGAGGAAACCATGGGCACCAGGGTGGTCATCTTCTAATGAATCAAGATAATTAAGAAAACCCACATGGATTATGTGTCCTCATGTGAACTTGATGTGGTACTCTTACATAAAATCAGTTAGTTGCCTTTATGTTGCTTTTGAAATTTTAATATTATGATTAAATCAGATTTGGATGTTTGTTTCTGTGTTGATATTTGGTAATCCTACCATGTGCTTGTCTGGTTTGTGATCTACATATCTCATATTCTCAGTATCATGTGGTCCCTTTTTTTAGTAAACCTTAATGAGTTCTATATAGAAATTTTCACTCTGTTTAACATTTCTTATATGACTTGAAAAATAGGCTCTTTACAGGCTATGATTGAATCAAAGAATATAAAACTCTCTTTGATTTACAGCTCTCTTTTAGGTTGATTTGACAATGAAAATGCCTAAGAGATCAAGAGATGGTCACTGGACCTGCACATTTATTATGAGTTCTGTATAGAAATTTTCACTCTGTTGAGCATTTCTCATAGAACTATTGAAAAATAAGCTCTTTTACAAGCACTGTTAAAAGTGAAAGAGGTTTTTGTTTTCTACCAAAAGAAAGAAAGAAAGAGGTTTTTGTTTTATGTCTTTGATACATAGGCTTACAATTCATTTTTGACAAATTTATTGTGAGAAATTTGCTAATTCAAAACAGTTCATTTTGGCTTATTAGTCTTTTATAACTTTTGTTAACATTCATTCACAACATGCTATAAACATTTCTTTTTCTTACTGCATATTGCTAGCTAGATAAGTAAATTGAGTATTAATTCTACTTGTCTTATTTCCAGCTGTACAGGGAAAAGGCTTCATCGGGAAAGATATTGCATTCATTAACACAGCTGGTGCAGCAAAGCACCAGGCAGTGGCATTCCGGTCAGGCTCTGATCTCTCGGTGTTTTATCGTTGCTCGTTTAATGGCTTCCAGGACACTCTCTACGCCCATTCCAATCGTCAATTCTACCGCGAGTGTGACATCACGGGCACCATTGATTTCATTTTCGGCAATGCTGCGGTTGTTTTCCAGGACTGCCTCATCCAGCCTAGGCAACCCCTATCCAACCAATTCAACACCATCACAGCGCAGGGCAAGAAAGACCCTAATCAAAACACTGGCATTTCGATTCAGAAGTGTACATTTTCTCCTCTTGATAGTCTTTCAGCTTCTACGTACCTTGGCAGGCCTTGGAAAGAGTATTCAACAACTGTTATAATGCAGTCCACCATTGGAGGATTCTTGAACCCATTGGGCTGGAAGGAATGGGTCAGTAATGTTGAACCAGCTAGCACCATCTTCTATGGTGAGTACCAAAACAGTGGGGCTGGGTCAAGTGTGGATCAAAGGGTGAAATGGGCTGGTTACAGGCCTACTCTGACAGCTGTTGAGGCAGGGAAGTTTACGGTGGTGTCATTTATCCAGGGTAATGATTGGTTGCCGGAAGCTAGTGTCGCATTTCAGGAATCTTTATAATGTGAGAGCATTGAAAGCAGGGTGTTGTATCAAATGTGCGTCAATTATCAAAAGGTTGGGATAATGATTTTCTTCTTCTTTTTTATTCTATTATTTTTTTTAAACTTTTGGTGAAGATTTTCTTCTTCAGTTGACAATGCTTTTGTAAGATTCTTTAAAGTAAAAATACTTGAAAGCCCATGCAGATTTAATTAATGATTAAGAATGAGGCCATTACGTAGTGCTTTTACTTTCTGTGCTGTTTTTTCTGGTGATAGGGTGTTATTCTGTTCTTCTTGTTCAGTACGTAATTGTTAAATATGAAGTTCCAAGTTTACGACTTCTGTTCTCTATGTTATCAACCTTACCTTGGTGAATTATTCTACCAACATCGGGTGCTATTCTCCATTAGCGTCCCAATTCCAATAAATAAACTATAAGTCTTTTTTTTAACTGAAAATAGGAAATCATTAATGAACTCAAAATTACATCAGAACACAAAATAGCTTGAAGTTGGGGAGTGGTACAGGAGAAATTCTTGCCTGCCTCTGGTGGAAACCACCCCATTTTCACCGAGCCAATAAGATAAAACAGGTACTAAAGTGGGTTCGGACGCAATTTACAATTGAGTTTAAACCTGATTAAGGTTAACCAATAATCAAATGACACCTGGACTTCTAATTGGCTGGTTTGGCAAAATTTTCGAAATTGAAATGTACTGTACACGGACTGAAATTTTGGGAGGCGCTTTCTTTCTCTTTTACAGACCCCTCTATCTTTTCCATACTTCCTGTGTCTCATTTATGCATCTCTCCCCTCTCAAGCTCTCCTCTGCGTTTCTCCCCTCTCTCCGTCACTATCACCCATTCTGTCACCGTCACTGATTCTGTCGTCGTCACCGTGGATCTCACCGGAGCAAGGTAAGCTTCGACCAAATCAAAATAACAAGCATATATATGCCTGCTTTGATTTACAATATATCTTATAGTTGGGTCATACTGGGTTTCCTTTCTCTCTTGGTCCTTTTCTCAATAAGAGCACTACTAGGACTGAGGTCAGCTTCTTTACAACAGTATCTTCAGCTTTGCTTTATTAGATCTTAATGATCATTAACTTGGGTTGCTCTGGGTTTATATCCCCGATTTAATTCTAATAGAGAACTTATGTTGGATAATATGGCTTATTATATGATGAATGGAATACAATTTATTTTATGCCAATCATTGCATATATGTAGTTTTCACTTTCATGCTTCTGTTTGTGTGTCATCTTCCAATAAATTTTATTAGATAGATGTGAAGAAACTGTGATGGATATTTTGCTTTATAGCTCTTTATAATGCTCCTTCATCCTTGTGTTTATTTTCTTAAATGTTTTCCTAGAATGAGTGTCCAATCACCCTTTGTTACAGTGATATGAACTCTAAAAGGATACGATCAATTGCTAGATCTTGTCTTGGATGAAGCAATGGAGTTTATAAGAGATATATACACAACCAAACCTTGTTCTTAAATTGAACTCTAAATCTGCTTTTTAAATTGAACTTAAAATTCTTCATATCTTTTTATTTCATTAATTTGAAGTTTATATGTTTACTTTTTATTTCTTAAATATCAGTCACAATTACTAGGGCCATAGTTACTGTTTTTCCTTTTCCTTTTTTACATTCTTTTCTTTTATATTTTGATGACAGCCAGCCTTGTACAATTGTACTTTTTGCTACTACAGCTTAAAAATTGTTATATAATGCAGGAATGGAAAGTTCTGAATCTGTGCATGTTGACTGCTATGAAAACAGTTATGGAGCAGATTGTATTAATCTTGGTGAGGAGAATGAGGAAGATGTTGAAGAAGTTGGTCCCAGAGTTTTGGATACTAATATTGAATCCTTATTGGAGGAGCTACTTTGTTATTCTTGTACTTGATGATGGGTGCATTGGTTAGGATCTTAAAATAAGAAGAGTTAGAGATGGGTAAATTTTTATTTTTATTTTTTCAGTTGGTTTATCTTCAGGGGAAACAGAGGGCATAATTTCACTTTTTGGATACTGTTTATATGTGAATTATTTGTAAGTCTGTAGTATCAATTGTTGTAACTTTTGCATGTCATTGCAAAGCTTGTTGATTTATATAGCCTTTTCTGTTGTTTTTTTTTTGGCTCCAAAGCAGTTCCATTGTTTAAGATGACCTTTTCGGTTTCAGTTCTTAAATAGCTTGACAAAGTAGTTCCATTGTTTAGGATGACCTCTTTGATTTACATACCTATAGGTGATGTTTTATTTTATCAGTGAGACATGTTGAAGCTGTAATTGTAATGTTTATTGCTTTTAACCACAGCCTCATCCTTGCTTATATGAGAGAGTTAGCATGCCTTGTGCCCTTGTCAATGAGATTTTAGTTCATTGTGCCCTTGTTAAGCATGACGATATCACAAAACAATTTTTTTGTTATGCATAATTTCTTATTAGGATAATTTTTTAACTATCCAAAAGAACCAATATGAAGAGACATTATATGTATATATCATGTTAAAGCCCTGCTAATTTCTGTCACTAAGATGGAATCTTAGCAATGAGATCATTACCTAAAAGAATGACAATTTGTCATTGAAGCCCTTAAACATTTCTCTAAACTGCAGCTTCCTTGAATTTTATATGAAAGGAAATGCAGGCTCAAGTAAACAGTGCAGATAGATAAAACAATCTGTTCCATATCAAACTCAAGATTTTTCAATGCCATCTCACTGGTGAGTCTAAGTTAAAAAAAAAAAAAAAGCGAGGAAAAACCCATAGTACTATGACTGGCCTTGCAACATTTATAATGTCAACCAATTTCAACTCCAACTCCAAATCCTCTGTTAGTATCACCCTGCAACAAACATATGACCAACTAAGTTTGGCGCTAAATAACAACAGTTTTATCTGAAGAGAACAAATAAATGGACTTCGATGTCACCAACTGATCCTAAGTAGCATACATGCAAAGAAACAAGGTGCATACATTGCTTGATGTTTGTGCAGCAATGTCCAACTAATTAGGGGTCTACTTCGTATTTCAGAAACACCTATGTAATCATAACTATGATAGAAATGAATCAAGTGAACTAAAATGAATCAAGCACTCTAATAATCTGAACTTAAATGAATAAGCCTAACAACTGTAAAAGTGAACTTTGTCATTTTAAACAATTGTAAAAGTGAACTCCATATGCTCTAATATGAAAAATCTGAGCAATCACAACTCCATATGCTACAAAGAGTAGTTTCAATATGCTAAAATCCCAAACAAAATAGCATACTCATTAGTCTCAAGTCCATATGGATCCCATTAGTCTCAAGCAAGCAGTACTAGAGCGGACAAAACTGCATTAATCCTTAACAAAAGAGATAGTCATATGGTAAAATCCTAAACAAAAGCTAGTGAACCAGATTTAATTGCTTGAATAATCAGCTAAAATCCTAAACAAAAGCCAGCAAACAGAAGGACCAGCAAACAGAAGGTTTACTCCATATGCCAAAATCCTAAACCAAAGCTAGCAAACCAGATTTAATTGCTTAAATTTAACCAGCTTTGCCTCATAAAGTATAGCTGGTGAGTGGTGAGTTGTTCACCACCAATGGTTCGTCTCCCTTTGGGATTAGTTCTGTCTACAGAAGCAAGTAATATTTATGGATAGTTAAATAATCTTCTTTCCTTGCTTTTGTTGAATGCAAGGATATGTGACCCAACATAGACATTTTATAGCATGATGATTAACTTGGTTTTCCACGAGATCAATGGATGCAGTCTTGTTGATGCCAAAAATGTGTTTGTTAAGCTGGAGACCAGGCCTCGACAAAATCTGTACAAGGTAGAGAAGATGAGCTAAGGGATCGCTGGAGGGGAAGCCTCTGAAGCTCTTGTTAGTATGCGGTAAGGTGCCCGGGAGTAATGGTATTCCCTTTTTAGGTCAAGAAAAGTTGGATCGTTTGGAATGCGCACCAGAGTCTCTTTATAGGGCTTTGAAGCGGCCTTCTACCTAGGGCAGTGATGACGTGAAGTCTAACTTGGTTAGGCAATGATGCCTAGGAGGCTCAGCTAGGTAGCCTGGGGCCGTCCGTTTGTGCTTTGCCTTGCTGTTTGGATCATGAGCCGTCTATGTGCAAGAGTGGTTGGTGACCTGGAGTCCCAACTTGGTTGGGCAGTGATGCCTATGAGGCTCAGCTAGGTGGCCTGGGGCAGTCCGTTTGTGCTTTGCCTTACTGTTTGGATCAGGAGCCGTCTATGTGCAAAGGCAGTTAGTGACCTGGAGCCCAAGTCCTCTTGTGTGTTGACCTGTTGCCTACCCATATGGCGGCCCACATGTCGTTTTCCCCGTTGGATGTGTATTTTTTGGCAGTATCAGAAACCCCCACTTCCTTGAGTATATTTATAAGCTTAAGGAAGTATGGCAGGGTTCGATTTTTAGCAAAAAGAAGGGTAACATACCATGTTTTGAAAGAGCTGAGCCGAGCATGCGTGGAGCAATCCATCTCTTCTGCCCTAGAGAAATGAGTCCGAGGACAGTGGTTCATGACCACTTCATAGGCTCTTGGAGTTGTGGCCAAGGACATGTAGAGCAATCCATCTTTTCAGCCCTTAGAGGGATGAGCCTGAGGATAGTGGTTCATGAACACTTCTTAGGCTCTTGAAGTTGTGGCCAAGGACATGTGGAGCAATCCATCTCTTCGGCCCTTAGAGGGATGAGTTCGAGGAAAATGGTTCATAGCCACTTCCTAGGCTCTTGGAGTTGTGGCCGAGGATATGTGAAGCAATCCATCTCTTCGGCCCTTAGAGGGATGAGTCTGAGGAAAGTGGTTCATGACCACTTCCTAGGCTCTTGGAGTTGTGGTCAAGGACATGTGGAGCAATCCATCTCTTCGGCCCTTAGAGGGATGAGTCTGAGGGCTTCCTCGCGACCCAACTAGGTTTTTTGGGCCTTCTTTCTTGGGGGCCCATTGTTTGGACGTTTTTGGGCTTTTCACGACACATGGTGTGAGTCAGCATTTATTAAATGCTAGTCGTCGTCTTCCCTATGGGTGACGGCGTCCAATAATGATTGAAGACTTTGGGAAGTGGAATGCTGCCTCGAGGAGACGAAGGATGCCTCAGGAACAAAAAACATCCCCTAGAGAAGCGGGATGGTTTTTCAGGAAGTACAAAAATCATCCTCAAGCAACTAAAAGGTCACCTCCTTAACCGTTTTCTTTAATGTCCTTGCATGTTGTGCTTTTTCCCCTTTATAAAGAGATTGTTGCTCCCTCACTTCTTCACTTCAAATCAGTGAGTTTTTCTTCACGTGAGAAATCTTTTAAGAGCCCTCGTCCTCGATCCTTGGAGCATTCGTCCTCGTACGAAGTTTAAGTTTTTCGAGAGTTTCCTACCCTTGCTTTGAGAGCCTTCGTCCCAGGCTGTGAGAAACTTTTCCTTAGAGTTTTTTGGTGATCTTTTTGCACAGTTGCTTTGCTGGAGTTTTGGATTTGGTTGGTGGTGCGGTGCCATGCTTTTTGAAGGGCTCCAGACGAGGAGGTGTTTCAGAGGAGGGAGTTCCTGAGGAGCGATCTCTTTTGAGGGAGTAGAGTCTGAATCCCTCGGACTTTGGTGAGTTTACGCCCTTTATTTCTTTTTTCAACATGTCTTCTTTTGATAAGTATCTTAACCTACCTAGTAGTGCTAGTGCTAGTGGCAGCAGTAACAGTAGTATAGGTGAACGTAGTAGTGGCAGTACTGAGGAGTTAGGGTCGTCCACATCCTCTTCTAGAAGTGCGACCCGAAAAAGGGGCGTGGCAAGGGAAGGCCCCTTGGCAATGGTGCCATACATCCATGCGGTGGAAGAGTATGAAGAGGACTCTTCTTCCGGGGATGAGACCCTGGCAGATATCAGGGGTGCCTTGGCTGGGTACGAGAGGGAGGAGTGGAATTACACACCCAATGAGGTCCCCAGCCAACTGAAGGAAGAGGACTTGGAGGTGATTCGAAGGACGTACCATATATCGAGCTGGTACGGCCTTTGGTTGGCTGGGACAGGGGAAAAGGATTGTGACCCCCTTCCGAGCACTGCACCCTATGAGTTGTGCGTGTATGAGCACCACATGAAGGTCGAGCTTCGGTTTCCCCTTCACCCATTCTTTTGTGCCCTTTTACGGTACTTCGATATTGCGCTATGTCAACTGGTGCCGCACTCGGTATGGCTGATGATGGCCTTTATCTATGTATGTATGGAAGTGGGCGGGCCAATGAACATGGATATTTTCAAAGCCCACTTCCCGGTCAGTAGGCACGGCCAGACCGGATGGGTGGTTTTCAGCACCTGGCCGAAGAGGAGGCTACTGAGGACGACTCCTTCGTCGATAATGAGATAGATGAGAAATTTCTTCTTTATTCGATTCGCCGAAGATTTCAACCTTCCCCGTTCGTTGAGCATGGACCGAACCGAGAAGTGTAAGAAAGTGGGCCTCCATCTGAGCGAGCAAGAGGTCGTGGATGCTATGGTGGCCTTGCTGCTTGACATTGAAGTTCTCTATCGTAATAAGGAGCTGACAAGGCGCTGCCTATGCCTTCCATGTGCCAAGGATTCGCTCGAGAGCGATAAAGATTTACTCTTTTGATACTTAGTAGTTTTTACTATTTCTTTGCTTTCTTGTGCCTCGTAGTTTTACTTATATATTTTTCTTTTCTTTGAATCAGAGATAGACGCCACGACACGTGCTCCGGAGCAAGCGAGAAAACTCGCCATAGAGAAGAGGAAGGTTGCCGCAGCCAAGAAGCGGTAGGCCTCGGGATAGGGGACGAGGAAAAGGCCTCGTGCCTCTACCCTGATAGATTTGGAGAGCCCTCCCCGAGGCCTTTTTCAGCCTGACCCGGTGCCAGTTACCATTGCTCTTTCTGTGGCCTCGGCTCTTCTGGGGTCTTCGAGTACTTCTGGCCCTTCGACAGGCACAGATTCGGGGGCATCGATCTTCAATCCCAACTGGGCTTTGTGGATTGATGACTCTGTCTTTGCGCACTTTCGGGTGGCTCATGAGCACTTGATAATGGGGATCCTTCCCCCGGATCTCCAGAAGCTGTCTCGGAGGCCGATCGAGAGCCTCTGCTCGGCGGTTTCCTCCTAAGTATCTCTTTTTACTTAACTCTATTTTTCCCTCAAGTTTAAACTTAAGCGCTTTTAACACTTGCTTGCTTGGTTTTACAGATAGACGTCATTCTTGGTGTCACCTCCCACCGGTGCATGGAGACGACTAAGCTCCTGAGCTGAACCCAGCGGCAGTTAGAGAAGAAGATAGAGGCCTGGGAGGAGGCAGTCTGGGAGCGGGATGCTGTCCTCTGTGCTAAGCTCGAGGTGGAGTGGGCCATGCAGTGTCTGAGGGATGAGGATGAGGCTCACACTCGGGCGGCTGTTGAAGAGGCCCTGACTGCTTTCCAGAGCTCGGACGCCTTCAGGACGACCGTGGACCTGAAGGGGGGGAAGTAGTTTCTGGAGGGTTTTCTGGAGGTGAAAAGGAAGGTTAAGGCTATGCACCCGAAGATGAATTTTTTTGGGCCTCGACCTTCTGGAGCCCGAGGAGGAGAAGGAGGACGAGGAGCAGCCCGTCAACGAGGAAAAACATCCACGCACAGGGCGGGAACAACCCGTAATAGGGAGAGAGCTGCCCGCCACATAAGGGGAGGCTGAGGCTGAGGTTGCTCCTGTCCTAGATTAGGGTTTTTCTTTTTCTTTGTATTTCGAGGCCATTAGGGTTTTTTGTTGTAACCTTTTTATAAGTTAATAAAAATTTCCTTTCTTCCAACCTTGCTCACTTTATAATAGTTTCCTGCTTTACACTTACTTTTCTAATAAAAATTTCATCTGAAACTTGGTACCGGATCTGAGTTTATTAGTAGAAACGTCGAAGGTGTTCGGCGTTCCAAGTTCGTGGGATGCACTTTCCATTTAGCTCATCGAGCTCGAAGGTACCGAGGCGGCACACCCTTTTGATACAATACGAGCCCTCCCAGTTAAGGATTAGCTTTCCTGTTTCCCAAGGTCGAGATACTTCGTTATTCCGCAAAACGAGATCATGAAGCCGGAAGTGTCTTCCTCGTACTTGAGAGTTATAATACTTAGCGGTCCGTTGTTGATAGGTTGCTAGTTGGATCTGAGCTTTATCTCGTTCTTCATCGAGGAGATCGGCATTTATACAAAGAGTTTCATCATTGCTTTTTTCTTCGAAGTTTTGTATTCAGAGTGAGGGCACTCCGATTTCTAAAGGGATGATGGCTTCGGAGCCGTAAGTCATGAAGAAAGGGGTTTCACCCGTGGGTGCTCGGGCGGTGGTCCGATAAGCCCAAAGGATATTCGGCAAGTGATTTGTCCATTGTCAGTTTACCTCATCCAGTCTTCTTTTTATGCCTTGCAAAAGGGTTCTGTTAGTCATTTCAGCCTGCTCATTAGCTTGCGGGTATCCGACGGACAAGAAACGGTGCTCGATGTGCAGTTCGTCACAAAATGCTTTGAACCGAGCACTATCGGATTGTTTGTTGTTGTTCGTCACTAACACTTGAGGTATACTGAATTGACATACTATTGATTTCCAGATGAAAACCCGGGCCTGATGGTCGATGATACTAGCGAGTGGCTTGGCTTCTACCCATTTTGTAAAATAGTCTATCACCACTATAAGGTACTTCCACTAGCTGGGAGCTCTTGTGAAGGGCCCGAGGAGGTCCATTCTTCATATGGCAAAAGGAAACGGACTAGTGACTGAAGTGAGGGGATTTGCTAGCCTTTGGGGGATGACAATGTACTGCTTGCAATTTTTGCACTTTTTTACTAGTTCTAGGACCTCTTCTCGAATTCCAGGCTAATAATAACCTTGGTGAAGGATCTTGAAGGCGAGAGCCAGTCCCCCGAGTAGATTTCCACAGATCCCTTCACGGACTTCTTGGAAGGCACTATTGGCCTCAATTGGGCCTAAGCATTTTAAATAAGGAGTCGTAAGACCTCTTTTATACAATTAATCATTCAAAATTGCATACCGTGCTGCTCAGGAGATGATTTTTCTAGCCTTGCTTTTGTTGTTTGGGAGATGTCTGTCTTGCAAATATCTGAGGATGAGGTCCATCCAGGTTTTCTTCACAGCCATGGGTAGCATAGTTGTTTCCTCGATGCTGGGTGCTGTGAGTGTTTTGAGGTAGACCGCCCGTGTGGCCTCGGGCTGCCAAGAGGAGGCGAGCCGTGCCAGGGAGTCAGTTTTTGAGTTTTTTGCTCGCGAAATCTGGCCAATTCGAACACCTTGAATTTTGTGGCCAATTCTTTAGCCTTTGATAAATAGCGGGTGATCTTTTGTCCCCTGGGGATCGAACTCCCCATTAACTTGGTTCACCACCAATTGCAAGTCGTTGTATGCGTCCAGGGCTTCTACGAAAAGTACCATGGCTAACCTCATTCCTACCAGCAAAGCCTCATACTCGGCTTCGTTGTTTAAGGCTTTGAATTCGAACCTCAAGGCGTACTCGATGGTGAAATTTTTTGGGCCACTTAGGATAAGCTTGACACCGCTTCCAACGTCGCTCAAGGATCCGTCGATGTGGAGCGTCCACTAAGGGATCAGGTTGGTATTGCCGAGTGCTAGGATGGGGTCCTCTTGACTTCGAAGAGTGGTTTCTATGATGAAATCAGCTAAGGCTTGAGCTCTGATGGTTGTTCGAGGTCGGTAGAGGATATCAACTCGCCAAGCTCCACTGACCACTTGACCATTCTTCTGGACACATCCGATTTGTGGAGCACTTGCCGAAGAGGCTGGTCAGTAAGAAAGATAATTGTATGTGCTTGAAAGTACAGCCTGAGCTTGCGGGCTAAGATCAGGAGTGCACACACAATTTTCTACACCGGAAGATAGCGGGTTCCCGCGTCGTGGAGAACCTTGCTCACGTAGTACATGAGTTTTTGGATGCCTACTTCTTTCCAGATTAAGACCGAGGCCACCACCTCGTGTCCTGCTGAAAGGTACAGGAAAATTTCTTCACCTGCGATGGGTTTCGTTAGTAAGGGCGGCGATCCTAAGTACTTTTTTAGCTCCTCAAACGCTTTTTGACAATCATCGGACCAGATGAAGTCTTTCGTCTTTCTGATGGCTTTAAAGAATGGAAGACACTTTTCCGTGGATTTTAACATGAATCGGCGGCTCAAGGCCGTTATCCACTCAGTGAGTCGCTAGATTTCTTTTTTGGTCTTGGGCAACTTCATGCTGAGGACAACCTCCATCTTCTCGGGGTTTACTTCTATGCCCATTTGCGTTACCATTAAGCCAAAGAATTTTCCCTCAGTGACCCCGGAGGCGCACTTTGACGGGTTTAGCTTCATTTGATGGTATTTAAGGACTCTGAAGGCCTCCTCTAAGTAGCTCTTGTGGTCTTTGGCTCGGACGCTCTTCACCAACATATTGTCCATGTAAACCTCCATGTTTCGACTGATCTGCTCTTGAAAAATTTTATTTACCAATCTCTAGTAGGTGGCTCCAGCGTTCTTCAACCCGAATAGCATGACCTTATAGCAGTAGAGCACCTATCCCGTGATGAAGGCTGTCTTATCTTGATCGGGCATGTACATGAGAATCTGGTTTTACCCAGAGTATGCATCTATAAAGATCAGAAGCTCGTGCCCTGATGTTGCATCGACCAACTGGTCAATCCTCGGCAAAGGGAAGTTGTTTTTTGGACAAGCCTTATTTAGATATGAGAAGTCGATGCAAATTCGTTACTTTCCACTGGCTTTTTTTACCATCACCACATTGGACACCCAATCTGGATAGTGTACTTTGCGGATAAAGTTTGCTGTGAGCAGCTTGTCCACCTCGGCTTGGACAGTGGCTTGTCGTTCGGGTGCGAACAACCTTTTTTTTTGGATGACTGGTTTGTGGTTCAGGTCCACATTCAACTTGTGCATGATTACCTCCGGGCTGATCCCGGGCATATCTACCGTTAACCAGGCAAAGAGGTTTTGATTTTCTTGAAGGAGGGCGAGCAGGGGTCCCCTAAGGTCCTCGGTGAGATTAGAGTCGATCTAGATGGTTTTGGAGGCATTATCTCTGAGAGATACCATGATTAGCTCTTCAACTGGCTGGCCCAACAGGTTTCTACCCTCATCCCTAAGGTCATACAATTCGAGCGAGAGGGTTTCCATCATTCGGTCTTCTCTTACTACACTGAGATAGCAAGACTGAAAGATCTGCTGATCCCTTCTAACTTCGCCTACTCCACCCTCGATCGGGAACTTCACTTTTAAGTAGTAGGTAGAGACAATTGCTCGGAGTTTGTAAATGGTGGGTCGACCCAGGATTATGTTATAGGACGAAGTTTGTCGAACGATCATGAAGGTAGTCTATATAGTGGTTGCTTGTGGGGCTATTCATGCTATCGCCGAGAGGACTATGCTGCCCTCTACTAACATCGAGCCTCTCGAGAAGCCGTAGATAGGGGTAGAGTTCAGCTCCAGCTGAGAGTCTCCTAACTGCATTTGCTGGAAAGTATCATAGAACAAGATGTTGGCGGAACTCCCATTGTCGACCAGGACGCATCTGAGTTCGTGGTTGGCTACGAGGAGAAATATGACAACAGCGTCGTCATGTGGAGTCTGGACTCCTTCTAGATCTTCATCCAAGAAGGTGATGGTCATGTCCACCTTTCGTCTTTTGTGGCGTATAGCAATTGAAGCTATGGACCGGGCGTAAGTCTTCCCGCGGCTCCCTGAAGCGGCCCCAACTACAGGTCCCTCGCAGTTAGTTCTAATGACCTTGGCCACCACGGCCTTTGGTTTTTTTTGACTGGGTTTTTCGCGGCTTGGCCCAGGACTCTTCCGAGTAGGTCAGACTATCATTTCTTGATCAGAAGTGTGCTCAAGACTCCTCTAGGGTCACCCTGTGAATTTCTTTGGTAAGGACCCGATTAATTCTTTTAGCTGCCCTCTGGTGATGGGGGCTTCTATCTGGTATTTTAGTGCCTTGGAATCCTTTGTGTCATGCCCATAGTTCTTATGGAAACAACACCATTCTCTTCGGTATTCACTGAGGTGCTATGGTTTGGAAGGCCACTGTAAGGCTACCTAGTCTTGCGTCTGCACCAATAAATCAGTTCTAGATGTGTTGAGAGGAGTAAAACTTTCGAAGGGTCTAGAGACCCTCGGTCTCTCTTCGCTGAAGGGTCACTTGATGAGTTCCCAACGTGGGCCAGCAAGGCCCTTCTTTTTTATTTCGGCGTCCCTTTCCCTTTCTCGTCTGAAGGTTTGGTTGTCCTTCGCCAGCATGCATTTCTCGGCTTGGGCCAAGATTTCATTCATGTCATCGGGCGGTTGCTTAGTGAGCTTTGAGCTGATGACCCTAGATCTCAACCCGTTTTTGAATGCCAACATTTGGACACTGGGGTCGAGGTCGGGGATCTCCTAGGTTGTTGAATTGAATCTTGATATATAGGCTTGGAACTTCTCTCTTTTCAACTGGACGGTATTGAACAGGGATTCCGAGGTCTTCTTAAGACCTTTACTGCTAAGAAAGTGTGAGGTGAAGGTGTAACTTAGCTCTTTAAATATACGAATGCCTCCTGGTTTTAAACGAGAGTACCACGTCCTGGCTGCCTTCTCGAGTGTTAAGGGAAAAGCTCGACACATCACCAGATCAGAATGCCTGTAGAGTGCCATTGCCGTTTTGTAATGCTGGAGGTGGTCTAGGGGATCTGCGGAACTGTCGTAAGGTTTAATCTGAGGCATTCAGAAGTTTGGAGGGAGGGAGGCCTCAAGAAATTCCTGAATAAAGGGAAGGTCCTGGACGTTGAGCTCATCCATGACGCTGTGGTTGCAGCCTTTGAGTGCTTCATTGATTCATCCCTTCATGTCCTCTATTCGCTTACCGAGGCCTTCGCTGCTCTGAGATGAAGGCCTTTCGCTGGGTTTGACGATCCAAGGCGGGGAGGACTCCACCGCGAAAAATTTGTCGATGAAGGGCCTGTGGCTGGTCGATCTGGTGAGACTAGGATCCGATCGCGATAGTGTGGGAGAAGGCTGACAAGCTCCTTCGCAGACCTTGGCGGCAAGGTCGGCCACTAGACGGGAGCACTCTATGAACTGCGTTTGGAGTGTCGCCACATTGGGGTGTGCGTTGGGTTTGGCCGAGGAACTTAACCCCAAAAGGTGGGTCTGAGTACTGGTCCGTGCTACTCCCTTACAGGCATCCCTGGCGAAGGTTTTGGATGGCATGACAACAGATGAATTCTTTATATTTCTTCGCTTTTACTGTTTAGCGAGAGATAGTGGTTTCCCACAGACGACATCAATTTGTTAATGCCAAAAATGTGTTTGCTGAGCTCGAGGCTGGGCCTTAACGAAATCTACACAGGGTAGAGAAGATGAGCTAGGGGTTCGCCGGAGGGGATGCTTCCGAGGATGCTTTGAAGCTCTTGTTAGTATGCGGTAGGGTGCCCGAGAGTAATAGTGTTCCATTTTTAGGTCAAGAAAAGTAGGATCGTTTGGAATGCACACCTGAGTCTTTTTATAAGGCTTTGAGGTGGCCTTCTACCCAGGGCGATGATAACGTGAAGTCCCAACTTGGTTGGGCAATGATGCCTAGGAGGCTCGGCTAGGTGGCCTAGGGCCGTCCGTTTGTGCTTCGCCTCGCTATCTTGATCAGGATCTGTCTATATGTAAGGGCGGTTGGTGACCTGGAGTCCTAACTTAGTTGGGAAATGATGCCTAGGAGGCTCAGCTAGGTGGCCTGGGGCCGTCCATTTGTGCTTTGCCTTGCTGTTTGGATCAGGAGTTATCTCTGTGCAAGGGTGGTTGGTGACCTGGAGTCCCAACTTGGTTGGGTAATGATGCCTAGGAGGCTCAGCTAGGTGGTATGTGATGGAGAAGAGAGAGAGGCATTGAAGAGAGATATAGTAATGGTCTATGTTCTCTCTTTTCATTTTGTCGTTTGTGAATTTCACCTTTGTCAGAGTCTGTAGTGTTTTATTTTGAATTTGAAAATTTTGAGAGATCCGTTCAAATAGAAGGTCAGCTGTTGCGTTTTTATTAGCTTATCTTAACCCTGGTTAAACCATCTCCAGTTACCATTAAGGGGCCACTTTAGCTTACCTATCTTAATCTTTTTGCCTCGATGGAAATCGGGTGGTTTCAACTTGAGGCAGGCAAGAATTTCCCCAATTATAGCCTTATAGGGACATGCCTCTAATCTAGCCTTCTTGGCAACCCAGTCAGTAGCCATGTCTGCTTTCCTATTAATGAGAGCAACATGAAACTCCAAAAATAATTTGTTAGATCAGATCTAAAACATTGGTTCGAAACTTTACTGATAATTTTGAAGAATTTCATTAGTAATATCAGTATAAGTGACTTGAAAAATAAAGTTACCAATGAAATTTTTCAAAATTACTAGTTAATTTTCGGGATGGTTTAAAGAATTGATTTTAGAACGAAATACCTAATGAAACTCAGGATTAAGAATCAGAATCAGAAAACCCTTAAGGCCCGTTTAGATGTGGAAAATGTTTTTATTTTTATTTTCTTTGACACTTTCTTTAATAATTAGAATATTAGTAACATAATTTGGAAAACAACACTTCACTTTTTATCATAATATTAAAAAATTTAAAAAATTATTTATTTTATTTCTCAACTTTTTCAGTATTATGTTAAAACGCGAAATATTGTTTTTCAAAATATGTTAAAAATGTTTAAATTATTAAAGAAAATAAAAACATTTTCTTTGACTTAATACACCCTTAATATATCTTAGACAAAGGCCTCAACGCAACTGGGCACGTAGCAGACGTGATAGCATCCCAAACCACCTGGAGGTCGGTCTCAAACTACCACTTGGTGGCGCCAAAAGCAACAGCATGCAGTGGCAACTGCCCTCTCAAAGCTGCTGTTTCAGCAGAGAATGGGCAAAGAGGAGGAATTTGGATGGCTCTACCCTCCACAATGCGGCATCAATAATCTCGGCAAGTCACACCCAAGTCTCTTCGAGGACCATTACTAGAAATTGAGGCATCAAAGTTTATTTTTAAAACCCTTCACCAGGAGGAGACCAGTAGAGCGGGGGCAGGGATGTAGTCATGTTGGGCTAGTGAGCTACTCGTTCTTTTGAAATTTCAAATACTTTAAAATATTTTAAAGAATTTTTAAAATACTTTTATTAAAAAAGTTGTTTTAACTTGTCACTCTCTCTATTTAAGTTAAGTGAAAAGTTATCCCTTCAAACAAATACGTTATTTTTATTTTTGTTTTTATTGTTTTATCTTATTCATTAATAAACTAATTAAACTAATAATTTTGAATTGATTATGAAAAAATATCTCAAAGAGGAAGACAATATTGAAGAATACTTCCAAAACAGAAAAAACTAATACTAGTGAAACACAATTGTAGTTGAAAATGACATAATTAATAGCATTGACAATGAAATTCTTTACCATGCTTTCAAAATATGAAAGTTGTAAAAGATTTTGTATTTATATGCAAAGATAATTTTTGTTGTACTGTTATTTTGTGACTAAACTTTTGTATATGAAAATATTCATATTAATTATATTACATGAATTTTTTATAAATATTTTCTTTCAAATTATAAATAAATATGCGTCCCTACAATTTTTTTTTTGAATACATAAGTCAAGGATAAGTGATAACCAACGCGCTAGTGTGGGGATGATGAAGGGAAGTTCGCCTCCATTACAACCTTCTGCGCATTTTGAATAGTGATCATCGTGTTTATTGGGGTGTGCTCCATGACTGCTTGGTTTCGGGCCTTCCAAATCATCTTACGGATTCTAGCATGATCACACAGAAAAGAAAATGTTCGAGAGTTTCCTCCTCCTTAAAACCTCCTTAAAACAAATTGTTAGAATTTTTTTTTATATAATTGGTGATAAAAAATAAACAGACAATTTCAAAATATATATGTTTGTAGAAATCAAAACAATTTTAACGCAATATAAATATAAGATATTAAACAATTCTATATAATAAAATAAAATGAATAATTAAAATATAAAAAACAGAAAGAGTTAGCCTGTGAGTCATAGAAAACCACTGTCCTAAAGTCGTTATAGCCTCCTTATGTGCAGGTACAAATGACTAAAACCGACTCCAAAATGAAACTCAGGTGCTCGCAGCTTTACCTCTTACAATGTGCACATCCACTAGAAAGCAGGATGAACCAGCCCGATCAAGGTTGTCTAAAAACATAAATATGTAGAAAGTAGAAAACAAGAATCAATTTGAAAAATTGTGTGTCATAAGCTCTTGAAAAGCTTGATATTTATTGGCATAAATGAGTCTAAAAATTTAATTCAAAATTTAAAATAGAAATAATTACAAAACTTGTAACTATCAATTTATTGAGATTAATCCCAAATTTGTAACACTCAATTTATTAACTATACTAAAATATTCAAATAATGACTATTGAAAAGTCATTTGATAGTTACAAAATGTGTAACTTCCAATTTATTGAGATTAGTCACAAATTTGTAACTCTCAATTTGAATAATTATGAGGAATTTAAAAAGATTTCTAACAATCCCCCACAAGTTTTAAAATTTTGAAACTTAAAATAAACAGAACAAACAAAACAAAATAGAATGAAATGTAGAAAGTATATAAGTGCAACTCTAGTACTATGCAATAGGTGTAGGAGTCTTCAAGACTTGAGCCTACACTTAGTGTTGACAATATTCATCTGAGATAGCCGTAATGGACTACGCCTTGAATTAAGTCTCTTGATCAGACTTCAACAAGTCACACACACAGTACTTTATATAGAGTCAGGTTCGTGGGTTAGCACTATTAATGGTCATGCACTATTATCTTGATTCTCATAAGAGTCTTTATAGAATAGCCCAATCCCATTGTCGCAGCCTTATGACAACTCTCACTTAGGTGAGCTTCCAAGAGTACGTGTGATAAGTACCTCGCGACAATACCCACTTTGGTCTCATTAATAGTAAATATCAATCCTGAACATCACACGAATAATCACTATCACCTTAGGGATGAGAATGAGATGCTTTAATGGAAAATACTCCTCAAAAGTAGTGCTAAAAATGAGTCATGCGCTGTAGGTTGTTCTACCCATTGAATATTCTTATGGGATCTCCAATCACAAAGGTTAGGTTACCCCTGTTAGTGACTCCCTGTGCGTTAAGTACATCCCTATCGATGTAACAAGTATACTCCTCATAGATTGACCTAGTATACCCCTTATGGGTAGGCCTTTAATTAAGTTGTCAACTATATTCCTTTCATATCTCACAAAATCTAGAGATATAACACTTCTCACTCAACAATCCTAGCTTTAATTGACTTATAACTCACTTGAATATGTCTGTTCAACTTCTTATTAGAATGAGATTTTCGTATAAGATCTATACAACTTTATAATCACAATATATATGTATAGAGGGCACAAGTTTATTCACAGAAGGAATATCCATCAATTATTATTATTATTATTTAACCACTCAGCCTCTATACAAATTGTATCTAGAGCTATTAACTCAGCCTCCATAGTATTTCCATTAGGTTTCAACTTTTCCTTGAAAACATACTTACAACCTACATGCTTACTCCCGAGAGATAAGTATGATAAAACCCAAGAATTCTCCTATACTATTGATTTAAATTCATTATGAACAACTTCCTTCCAGAAAGGTGCATCTTCACAATTTTTTTTCTTCAATTATAACCCTCTTACTTCTTCTAGGTTCAAAATAAGTTTCAGATTTATTTCCTAGAGATGAGCTACAAAAAATATCCCCACTTAATTAAATCTAAGAAGGTTGAACCCGAACTTTAATTTTAAAAGAAATATATATTCAAAATATTTTGCATCTCTAGCTTCTATTATTGTGTTACTAGATATTTTGTTTATTTAAGAGTTTATCACTAAGAAACTATTTGCATTACTATCTTGAGCATAACCTATAAAAACAACATTTATAGTTTTAGGTCCTATTTTCTTTCTTTGGTTCGAGTATAACCTTGGCTAGACACCCCCACACTTTTAGAATATTAAGTTTTGGAGGTTTATTTTTTCATATTTCAAAATGAATTTTCTCACTATTTTTAGAGGTTACTCAATTTAATATATAACAAGATGTTAATGTTTTTAATTTGATTCACTTATTTTCCTAAGGTTCTTTCTTTCTTTCTTTTTTCTTTTCTCTTTGATAATAATAATAATTATTATTATTTTCTCTATCAGACCACACATACTTTTCTTTTTCTTTTTTTCTTTCTTTTTTTCATTCCATCTACTTGATTATAAATTATTTGAAATTTATTAATTTTACTATTTTATTCATCTTTCTCCACTATAATAATGTTACTTTTTACACTCATACAACTTATTCATGTTTCTTCTTTTTCTCAATTTTGTTGTGCAAAGTATTTAAAGTCGAAGCTTAGTTTCTTTGCTAATAAAGGTATATATGTTTTTATGGTCTTTAATTTTCTCCTATTATTAGAGTTATGCATTGCTTTATGTAGATACTTATGACTGATTTTCGTTTTTTTTTAAAGTATGTCTATTGTTTTTTACAAAATCTTCATATTAGTCAACAATCGAACTTTGATTGATAGCTTCAGACGTAAAATCTCTTTTGCTTTTAATTTATATAAGTTTTGCTCTAATTTAGTTTCCGACTTAGTTTTTTTTAATCAATGCACTATATTTAACAAATATGGTGCTACCATTCATACGATATTTCGAATGGTCATAGATGAGTATATGAAACAAAAATATCTAAGTTGCTGAGTATATTCTAAGCACTATATATAATATTCTTTATATATATATACATATTTATTAATATTTCATAATAACTATTTTCTTACATTAATATATATCGCATATTTAGAATGCAAAATTTTCAACCAAATTATAGAATAAGTTATATAAAAAAATATAAATAGAGAAACAAATTTGATTATAATTCAAATACATGCATTATATAACAAACAACATCTATCACATGTTAATAATCAATGCTTTTGCTAGAGACATACAAATATTCTGAAATATATAAAACACTAGAATATATATAAAGCACATATATAAAATACTAGGTCGTTGATCAAAAGCATTACATCTTATAATAAGGCATAATTCCTCAAATTGATTTGATTTTTTTTTAATTTAGTATATAATATTTTTATAGTTATTAAACATTTAAAACTTTTACAACAATTCATTATAGTGATTATTATATTGGTATAATAGTGATCTTTATGTATGTAACGTTTATTGACTTGATTATATAACATTTACAATAATGTTTACATTTATAACGTAATAATGGCTTGGTTTTGTTTTTTTATAACATTTGCAACATTAACGGAATGATATTTAAAGTCATACTTAGTATGTATATATGCTACTATAATAATTACATAAATAATGTAATAATAATTTGTTGTTAGAGACATACAAATCAGTGGTAAGTAAATCAGAATCACTAAATCAACACTGACCAGAAAACACATGGTTTGACAATATTCCCAAGTAAATGAAGACAATATTTTCTTGTCATTTTATTGTAATAATGTAATGATTTGGTATTGTAAAGTTGTAATTGATTTTTTATTTCAAAGTTGTTTTTAGCGTAATTGTCTTACATATAATGAATATATATGTTTTGTACTTGAATTTCTTTGTTCTTTCTAAACGAAAAAGTCAATCTATCCCTACAGTCACTCTTTTACCAACAACAATTCATACAAACAAGCATATATATTTGAATAAAGGAAAAACAAAATTCTCATACATATATAGATTAATATATGTAACACATTCAAAATTCCTATACATAAACATATTACATATATCATGAAAAAAAATTCATACATATACAACATAGCATATAAAACCAAGTATCTAACACATGCAAAGCCTAGTTATAATACCACATGTTAATACTAATATAACAGCTTTTGTTGTTGAATTTTTTTTTTATATAATTGGTAATAAATACTAAACAGAAAATTTCGAAATATATGTTGTAGAAATCAAGATAATTTCAACACCATATAAATATAAGATATTAGAAAATATTGTATAATAAATCAGATGAATAATTAAAATATAGAAAACAAAAGGAGTTGACCTGTGATTCGCAGAAAGCCACTGCCCTAAAGCCGTTATAGCCTCCTTATGTGTATATACAAATGACTAAGACTGGTTCCAAGATAAAACTTAGGTGCTCGCATCTTTACCTCCTACAATGTACACATTCACTAGGAAGCAGGGTGAACCAACCCGATCAAGATTGCCCAAAAACATAAATATGTAGAAACTAGAAAATAAGAAATAATATGAAAAATTCTGTGTCTTAGGCTCTTGAAAAACTTGGTATTAATAGGCTCAAATAAGTCTAAAAATTTAATTCAAAATTCAAAATAGAAATAAATACAAAATTTGTAACTTTCAATTTATTGAGATTAATCACAAATTTGTAACACAGAAAAGGCAAAGAGGGCTACTGTTACCCCCTTAATGTCACATAGGTGCAAATGGAAACATGTGGTGGGGCCTTACACCCATGTTAGCCATGTTCATAAGGAAGGAATATCCAAATGAACAAGGTAAATAGATTCACTAAGTGTTGGAGTGAGGATGCGCAATGCGAACATGCAGTCGGGCCTTGCACCCATGTTAGCCACGATCTCTTGGGAAATTATCCAAGAAAGAGGTTACTTGATCATTGCTAAGTGTGGGCTATGAGGAAATAGACGATGGGTTGTGTGCACAAACAATGGGTTTGTGTGGTGAACAAGGATATTGGACACAAGATGTGTGGGTTGTGTATATGACAGTGGGCTTGTGTGGCGAACAATGAAGTTGGGTAGAAAGTTTGCGAGTTTTATTTAGATACTGAGCCAAAGGAAAGCACTTGAGATGAACTTAGATCTTATAAACAAGCCATCAAAATGAATCTTTTGAGGCGGGCTTGTTATGGGCAAACGGGCTTTTGGAACGGGCCTTTGAATAGGCCTAGTGGAAAAGATCTGATGCATGGAAGATTTGGACCCTATCAAGTTAACGGATATGGGCTAGCAGTGGCACGGACTAAGCAGCCAAGAAGATCTACGGACCAAACCAAAACAGTTGGTGGGCTAAGAAAAGCTGGATCAAGACAAGTAGTGGGCTGAGCCAAGTAGACCATGCACAAACGAGCTGGCATTGCAGGATACAAGTGGCCTATGTTGATGACCAAGTCTGGTGTGTAGATTTACCAAGTCAATTAACATGTACAAAATATAGATAACTATAAGTGGGTGGTTACTTAAGTAAGTGGGCATTTGCTTGATGAGTTGATGAAATCATGGGCCATGATTAGATAGTGCTCCTAAAACCTAGCAAGTTGGGGTATCACTTAATGGCTATAAATAGCCAAGGCATTTCATTCATTTCATGGAAGATAATAGAAAAGGGAAGAGGGAAGAGAGTGAGAGCTAAGAGTGCTAGAGAGAAGGTGTTTGAATAACACTTTTCCTTATAAGCTTTTGGCTAATTCTTTGTACATTGTGTGAGTAGCAATAAATTAAAGAAAGGTCAATTGCTCATAAACACTTGTGTGCACTTGTATTTTGTGGGTGTGTTGGGTTGGTTAGCTAGTTTCAGGGAAACTAGTGCCATCATAAGGGATGAAAATTCAATGTTGAAGTTGGCCCCCGTGACAATTAGTATCAAAACCCAGTTAGTTCAAAAGGTTGGCTCAGAAAGATGGCTCGGAATGCAGAGATATTGGAACATGTGGCTTGGTTGGAGGATTTTGTTGGTGCACCATTGTCCGACAAGGTAGTGCCTTTTGCAAATCAATGCAGAGCATTAGGAAACGAGTTGCAGGGTGTGCAACAAAGGATAACTAACGATAATCTAGCTGTGCAATAGGAGTTAGATGGCTTGATGGCAAGCATTATTCGTTTTAACTCCAACTTCACATTATTAATCGATGAGCTTAGAAGCCATACTCAAAGGTTTGAGGATGAACTCATTTTGTTGAAAAGGCTAGTGGCAAGCTCGAGTGAAAACAGTGGAAGCGTGGTGTCTTCTAAGCTGAAAGCCCCTGAACCAATGCCTTTTGGCAGTGCAAAGAATGCAAAGGACTTAGAGAATTTTCTGTGGGATATGGAGCAATACTTCAAGGCAACTCACATTTCTGAAACAAAAAAAGGTAACTATAACCTCTATGTATTTAGTTGGTGATGCTAAATTGTGGTGGAGAACTCATGTAGAGGATGATATTAGTGCCGGTAGACCCAAAATTAATATATGAGAGACCCTGTGCATGGAGTTGAGGGATCAATTCTTTCCTTGCAACATTGCTTGAGTGGCTAGAGAGTCACTCAAGAATTTGAAACACTCTGGCATAGTGAGGGACTATGTGAAAGAGTTCAATTTGTTGATGTAAGACATCAAGAATATGTTGAAAAAAGGCAAGTTATTTAATTTCTTATCAGACTTACAACCGTGGGCATAAACAGAATTGAAAAGGTAGAGTGTGCGGGACTTACCTACTGCAATTACGGTTGCTAAGGGATTGATAGATTTTCGAAATTCTACAGCCACTATTTCTGAAAAGAAGAAAGGAGATTCTTGGAAAAGGAAGGCCAATGATGGAAAGAAGTCTAAGAAGCATGACAAGAAGAAGGAATCTCAAAATATTTCTAAAGGTGATGAGCAACAAACGGGGCAAAATGGAAAGTTTGTTGGTTACTTTATATATAATGGCCCTCATAAGGCAAAGAAGGGCCCAAACGAGAGAAGCTAAATGCACTGGTGGCAAGAAATGCTAACAGTGATAGTGATTCAAAGGTCCCAGTTCGAATAAGTCCCTTGCAGCTATTATCTGCCATTCATACTGTGAAGAACCCTGCTCCACATGGCTTGATGTATGTGGAAACCACTATGAACAGCAAAAAAAGGTACTAGTGATGGTTGATATTAGTGCTACTAATAATCTTGTTGCTGACAAAGTAATTCAGAATCTTGGCTTAAAGTTGGAGGAAAACTCTAATAGGGTCAGGGTGGTGAATTCTAAAGCAAAGCCTATCCAAGGGATAGCACAGGTTAATTTGAAAGTTGGTCTATGGGCTGGGAGATGCAGTCTTACAACAATATACTTAGATGACTTTGACATCGTATTAGGAGCGGAGTTCCTAATAGAAGCCAAAACAGTTATAGTATAGTACCTTGCAAGATTGATTTTTCTCCCAGAATAATCACCAAGGTTCGTGAAGACGGTCGACCTGGATCATTTCAAGAAGAAAAGAAAACAGAAAGTGGGTATGGTGTTCGCTTTGCAGCTTGAGACAGATTTAAAGAAGGGAGATCTCACTTACTTGGCAACTTTAGTGGAGATCAAAACGGATGCACATGTGAGATATGCAGTGGAACACAAGACTGTGCTTAAACTTAATGGAAGTGTCCATGCACATGCTCCTTACAGAATGACTCGATTTGAGTCAACAAGGTTGTGGGAATAATTGGAGGTATTGAAAGTTGATTACAGTCAACCTTCGAGAGTCCATTTTAGAGCCCCAATTTGTGTTTAGAAGAAATATGTTGAGGAAGGTTTGGTGCGGAAGTACCATATCAAAGAAGGTTTGTTGGATACAAAGGGTGGTAAACACTATGTTCCTAGCGAAGGAGGACATTGAAGACAACAACTGAGGGAGATTTAGTGTGTTGGGCATCCAAGAGTGGATAGGATGCTGGCTCTATTGTCTACATCTTTTTACTGGCAAAAAATGGAAGGGGACATAGAGATGAGGAAAGAGGCAGACATATTGCGGTCGTTGCTTATGGGTAGAACATGGAGGTCGACATTCATGGCCTTTATCTATTGGTTATCAATAATGGAAGATAGAGAGGGTTTTCATAAGCCTTTTAATAAGGGTGTTAGTGGTTCTAATCAAGCTAGGAGAGTTACCTGGGTGATTGGAAACTAGTGGGATCTCAAGTTAGAGATGATTTTGGCTCATGGAGTGAGCAAGAATAAGAGACGATTTCACCACTTGACTAAGTGGTGAGGTGAAGAAGCATTTTGGGATGTCATATTGTGGTAAGGTGTGCACCGGATTAAGAAGCATCAGGCTCCGATAAGGATGTCGAACTTTTCTGGTAAGAGTATTTTGTTACCTCCTCAATGTCGCAGAGGCACAAATGACAACATGCGATGGGGCCTTGCACCCATGTTAACCACAGGTATGAGGAAGGAATGCCCAAATAAACAAGGCAAATGGATCCAAGCTAAGTGTTAGAGCGAGGATATGTAGCGGATACGTAAGGCAAACATGCGGTGGGGCCTTACACTCATGTTAGCCACAGTCTCTTGGGAAATTATCCATGAGAGAGGTTAATTGATCCATGCTAAGTGTGGGCTGAGATGAAGCAGACAATGGGATGTGTGCACAGACACTGGGCTTGTGTGGTGAATAAGGATGTTGGACACAAGATGTGCGGGCTGTGTCCATGACAATGGGCTTGTATGGCGACCAATGAAGTTGGGCACAAAGCATGCAGGCTGTGTGCAAACATTCGGCTAAATGAAAGAACTTGAGACGTGTTTGGATCATATAAAGTACCAGTCAAGATGGAGCTTTTGAGATGGACTAGTTATAGGAAAACAGGCTTTTGGAGCAGGCCTTTGAGGGAGTTTAGTGGAAAAGATATGATGCATGAAAGATCTGGACCCTATCAAGTTACCAGATATGGGCTGGCATTATTGCAGGCCAAGCAGCCAAGAAGACCCACAGACAAGACCAAAATAGTTGGCAAGCTAAGTAAAGTTGGATCAAGATAGGTTGTTGACTGAGCCAAACAAACCATGCTCAAATGAGATGGCATTGCAGGATGCAAGTGGCCCACGTTGATGACCCAGTCCGGTGTGCAGATTGACCAAGTCAATTAATATGTACAAAATGTGGATAACTGTTAGTGGGTGGGTACTTAAGTAAGTGGTTATTTACTTGATGAGTGGATAAGATCATAGGCCATGATTAGATAGTGCGCCTAAAACCTAGCAGGTGAGGGTGTCACCTGGTAGCTATAAATAGCCAAGGCATTTCGTGGAAGAGCATAGAAGAGGGAAGAGAGAAGAGAGTGAGAGCTAAGAGTGCTAGAGAGAGAAGGTGTTTGAATAGCACTTTTCCTTGTAAACCTTTGGCTAATTCTTTGTACATTGTGTGAGTAGCAATAAAATAAAGAAAGGGCAGTTGCCCATAAACACTTGTGTGCACTTGTGCTTTGTGGGTGTGTTGGCTGGCTACTTTCAGGGAAACTAGCGCCATCACAAGGCAGAAAATTCAGTGTCAAAGTTGGCCTCTATGACAGCTACCATGCTTAAGTCTCTTGACCATATTGCTTTTTATAGCCAGCCCGTTGTGCATGGCTCTCCAAAAAAAAAAAACTTTTGCGACTTAAGAAAAAAACATTTAAATCATCATAGAGGAGTTTTGAGGTCTAGTTTCTTCTTAAATGTTTCAGTTTATCAAAAATAAGATAGGTGATGTAGATATGATTTTTATACATGTGACAAGTGAAAGATAATAATTGGTTGTAGGACACTGTTAAAGCTGAAATGTGAGCGATTTTAAGTAGGAAATCTTTATTTATTCTTCACGTGAATATCACATTGGTTTTGGCTGATTTGGTAGTATTCAATGTGATATTCATGTGAAGAATAAATAAAGATTTCTTGTTGAGCGTTGATTCCATATATTCAGTTTCGTGGGAGTTACTGCGAAACCAGTAAATCTTACTAAATTGAGTAGTAGCTTCAGTATTTAATTTTTTTAAACAATTACAATTCAATTTTTTTCGTGATTACTAGTAGACTTTTTTGATTTCGTGGTAACTCTCACGAAACCAAGTCCGTGGTATCACCACTCTTTCCAGCTACTCTAATAGTCTTTAGTAGGCTTTTGGATTTCTTTATAGGGTCCAAAATGAAAGTGATCAAGCCAGTTGAGTATTTATTTGAAAAAAATGGTTTTTACTTTTGGCACTTTTGGACTAAGGGAATGGCCATTATCATATAAGTTTGACTTTTGGATCTTAGGTTTCAAAGAATGTGAAAGGCTTCATTGCGCTTTTAAGTGAATAGTCTGCCCATTGCACTTATATGGTACTGAAATTTAGGGAACATAAGACTTTATATAATATGTTGATCTGGTCCAATTAGATTTGCCGATGTGGTGTTAGAAAACGAGTATTAACAATTATATACTATGAATTGTTTATCTGTCTATCTCTTATGGTAATTAGTATATTTATACTATTAATAAATTAAAACCTCCATTTGAGTTATCATTAATAAAGTTAGAACCCTTCTTTGGTGTTCATCCCTTGAAATGTTCCATAAACCCCTATTTAAATATTTAAATAAAGTTATATATGTAACTTAATTGACTCTAATTCACCACATATTTCTCCCAAGTTTTTTCTCCCATTATCCTTCTTAAACTTAACTTGTCCACTCTCCTTATCTTTTTTTATCTTCAATCCAAGTTGATTTTCTCTATTGCTCTTTATCTTCTCCACATATTTCAAGTTGATTGTTCTTCTATTGGAGTTTTTTTGCATGTTCAGATTTCTAATGGAGAATAAGTGACTATTATACTTGGTATGCTTATAAGTAAATATATAATTGTTAACTTATTATTTTATCACATAAAAGAGCATATCAACACGTGGGATACTTAAACATAAACAAAAACCTTTTATAGGTCGGTTCAATTAGTTTTGGAGTAAAAACCAAAATCGAGCAAAAAATAATCGGTTTAGTTTGCTCTTCTTTTTTTTCATTGGTTTTTTAGAGAAAAATTAACTTGAATGCAATAATTGTTTATATAAAAAAAAAAAATTGGGTATGAATGTAGTGCCCACGAAAACATACATGTCCATACTCATACACCATAAAAAGAAGAGATATAACTCACTATTCCAAAAGTTTCCAAAAGTTACGCCTTCAAATAAGTCGATTGACAAAAAATTTCTTAGAATGTGTGTTTTAGTTAAAATAATTCTCTTAAATTTAATAAAAAATATTTGTAAAAATAACATGATGCTCTTATCATCGTTGTGTGAGTGTTCTTACTTTCATACACACGTGTCTGACACAAATTTTGATTCATATCACATCATCGAACAAAATCTATCTTAACCCATCATTACAGGAAGATTTCAAACCTACATGTTTTTTTTTTACGAGAAAAATGAATCTCAACCATCGTATTATGGTAAATAAGGCCTTGAAGTATTAATTCATTCAATTAAAGAATTAAATTCTTATCAATCTTGAGAATAGACATTTGGGTTGAATTTCTGTTTCACGTGATTCTAACATCCAAGACTTTTTCAAGAATTGTTTTAACGCTAGCTAGGAAATGTTTGGTTTTCATTTTTGGGTAGCAAAAGGACAAGAACCAAAAATACGCGTTTGATTTGTTGTTTCTACACTTGCTCTTCGTTTTACAGCTTGATAGGCTTAATTAAGTATTGAATTGTACCATTCTGAACTCATAGATTTGCCATATATAAAATCTTTCCTTTTTTAATTATATTTTCCTTTTCTTTTCCAGAAACTAATAGTACAGTGCACGAAATAGAGAAAGACAAAGAAACGAAAGACAGAGAGGTTTCAAATTACCTTGCCAAAAGGGCAATGAGGATAGCTACAAAGACAGTTTCAGCACCTGGAAACGCGTCACTGAAAACCCATAACCTGTCTTTGAAAGTGATCAATGACGGGATAGTCATTGAAAACCCATAACCTGTCATTAAAAGTTATCAACGACGGTATCCCGTCGCAATAATGATCCTCGTTAAATCTCAAGTCACATATAAGTAAAATCAATAATAGCTCTGCAATGGCAGAAACTTTCGCTTATATTTAATTCAAATTTATGTGAAAAAAATAAATACTATTATATAAATATATTCAGTGAGGGTATTTGCAATGGACAAGTCATCTCTAACAAAATATGGTACTTATTAACGACGGGTCTGCCATCGTTAATACTATTACTCTTATTAATTAATTAATTTTTTAAATTTTTTTTGCTAAGTATGAGCAATGACATTCCGTTACTAGTGTTGTCGTTGATGTTAACAATTTAATTAACTTTTTTTTTGAAAATTTTCATATTTGCCTATTCAAAACTTGTTTAAATTTGTTCAAATTACATTCAATATTGGATCGATCAATACCAAAAAATTATGAAACATTATTTATTTTAAAAATAATAATAATAAAATTTGTTTTTCACACACATACACAAACACATATATATACACACACACACAAATAATATTCTAAAAAATAATTCATTCAACAACAAAATGGGGGTCCTAAGGGTCTTAGGGGGTGTCGGGGAAGCTAAGAGCCCTCTTGATCGTCGGTGTACATGGGATCCTCACCATCCTCGTCGCCGTCAACATCATCCTCGATAATTATATTATCACGCACATGAAACAAAACAAAAATATTATTGAAAAAATATATATATATATATATATATATATATATATATATATATATATATATATATTCGTTAGGTAAACTGCTAATTAAGTTATGAATTTTTTTTATCTTAAACCGCACACTTTTGGTAACTCGTTATCCAAAATGGATTATGTTTATTCTCACTAGTAACATTCAACCCCATAGACATGTCAATACCTATAGCTTGTCCATTAGACACGTATTTTACAATTTTACCCTAAGTGTTGATATTTTTACCTTTAAAGCACACTTATGATGATTGATTAATTGTTCAAATGGATTTTGTTTGTCCTCACCAGTCATATTCAATCTCACGGACATGTCGGTACCCTGACTTGTCCATTAGAAAAGTATTTTACAATTTCACCCTTAAAATCGTTAAATGACTTTTTAGCCTAAAACGCACACTTATGGTGTCTGGTTATCTAAAATGGGTTCTATTTGTGCTAGTCACATTCGATCCCACGGACGTGCAGGTACCATTGACTCGTCCATTAGACAAGTATTTTCAAATTTTGCCCTTAAAGCCGCTAAGTTTTGAAGTTTTTGACCTAAAACGCACACTTATGGTGGCTGATTATCCAAAATGGATTCCTTTTGCCCCCACTAGTCACATTCGACCCCATAAGTGTGCTGGTACTCCTAGGTCGTCTATTGGATAAGTATTTTACAATTTCACTCCTTAAAACCGCTAAGTGTTGAACTTTTTAAACTTAAAATGTACACTTATGGTGATTTCAAGAGGGTAAATAACCTATTTAGCAGCACTCAACTACCTTTGCTCTTAGTCCTTTTTAGGACTTTCAATCAACTAAGGAATACCCGCTCTGGTCCCATCAAGTTCATGGGTCCATTGCTCAATGATCGGAGCTAACAAGCATGGAGTTTATAAATAGATATTTCGTTTCACCTTCGTGTCTTACACATTTATAAGTGTAAACCCTAATCTTACACATTTATTTATTAGAAAAATACACCGATATTATGATAATAAAAAATCAATAAAAATTGAAACTGTCATATTTACATAATTCAACTCTAATCATTAATCAAAACTTGATAAATCAATCAAATTAAATCTGATTCTATTTGATTTCATTGCCACATTAACGATTCAATTATAATAAATGAAAGTGTGGTAAATTAATCAAAAGCTAATATGGTATTTTCTTTCATTAATCTGATCTAACTACGGTACTCTCCATTTGAAAATTGAAATGGAGTCAAGTTTATGATAATATTGAATGTCACATCATCAAATGAAAAATATTCAAATTCAAATTTGTCAATGTGACATTTAATCTCATCATAAACTTTGTAATGACCCATCACGGGTTGGCCACCCCGAAACGGTGTCATCACATTTTGAGAATCCCAGCACGACACATATATGCAGCAGTAAAAATAAATATTACCAAAAGAAATTTACATCAATCCGAAAAATACATGAAGAGTTACAAATAAATTTTCATTTTATTCTCTCATTAGTCTGAGGATGATGACACGTACGCGGCTTACAGAAAACGATTTCTTATGAACCTCAACTCATCAAACTATTTGCCAAGCCTGCTACCTGAAAATCATTGTACAATGAGGGGTGAGCTTCACAAGCCCAGTGAATTAAATTTACTAAAAGTATTCCAAATTCCATAAATAATTCTTTATTATTTAATCTTTTATTCTTCTCTATCAATATCTTCTTCTCAATCATTAGTCCATCTTAAGACCATCAATTATCTCATAATTACCTCGTAATGAGGTTCACATCATAAAATCTTCCATTTAAATAAGTCTTAACACCATAACTGTCTCTTTCTATGAGACTCAACCATTTATAATTAAATTCACAATAATGTCCCACATCTCAGCATTTCAATAATCTCATTATCATAGTTGTCTTTTTTTATGAGACTCAACCATCTATAATTAAATTCACAATAATACGCCACAGGCATTTCAATAATCTCGTCATCATAGCTGTCTCTTTTTATGAGACTCAGCCATCATACACGACAATATACCTCATCTCAGCTTTTCAATAATATTTTCATCATAACTGTCTCTTTTAGCGAGACTCAATCATCTATAATTATTTTCACGATAATAAATCACACCTCAGCATCTCAATAATCTCATCATTATAGTTGTCTCTTTTTATGAGACTTAACTATCTATAATTAAATTCACAATAAAAATACCACATCTCAGCATCTCAAATAATGCAACAATAATTAAAACTGATGCAAATGCATGAATGATTATGATGGGAGCGTCTTCCCACCTGTCGACAGGTTGTTATTATCTTAGACTGGCTGCCCTCCCGGTTCTTTTATTCTCATTAGACCGGCTGCCTTCCCGGTTAATTCCAGCATATACCGGCTGTCGCGGTTTTCACTTTTCATTCCAGTATATACCGGCTGTCACGGTTTTCAGCATATATCGGCTGTCACGGTTTTCACTTTTCATCCCAGCATATACTGGCTGTCACAGTTTTCACTTTTCATCCCAGCATATACCGGCTGTCACGGTTATTTCATTAGATCGGCTACCTTCCCGGTTCTTTCGGTTATATTATTAAATGCATATGCACATGAACAATGATATGAAACAGTAATATAAACAGTAATATAAAAACAATATAAAAATTCAAACCACTTAAATTAGCTATCCTAATTATTCACAAATTCATCTAACAAAGTTTCTTGAAAAAAATTTCTCACATCCAATCATCCTGATTTTTATCAAATTATATAAAAATTTCACTAAATTCATCTCTTCCTAAATCATATCAAAGAATCCATTAAAGTCTGTCAAGATCCACTAAATTTCATCTCAAATCATCCATCAAAATTTATCAAGATCCACTAAAATTCCTCTCATCATAATTTATATTAAAACATCAATATATCTCATCAATAATTTATTTATTGCTTTTATTCTCAATAAACTTATGATTTCCAAAAATATCATTTCTCATCGAAAAAATATTTCTACCTGACCAAATTTCCTATCATACCCATAAATCAATTTTTCATCTATCACCCAAGCATACTTTAATAATTAAATTTAATATTATCACCAAATAATTGATTTTTTTATTTAGACTACTAAAAGTAAATCCAACTCACCCCGTAGCATTTAAAGCGACTCATGGGTCACCTTCTTGCCTTTCCCGGTTCTTCTCAGAAATTTCTTCCGTTGTAAATAGTCAACACTTGACATAATATTTGTATAAAAAATTTCTAATTATTTCTTAAATTCATCATAAACCACTCCCTTTGAAAATTTTCACTTTGAGTTTCGGGAATTTCATATATGCTAAAAATTTTAAAAATAAATACTATACTATTACCTTATAATACTGATAGCTTCCCAGGATCCTCTATAAAATTCCACAGAAAATTCCTTCAAAATTTTGCTCTTTCAATAGTTCTTTGAGCTCCCAAATGTATTGAGAAAAATAGAGAAATTTGAAAGAAAGCTAACGAAATCGATAAGGAAAACAATTTGCGTTTACTGTATGTGCATATATAGAAGCTGGCTGCAACGCAAAACTCTCGACAACCAAAAGCATTTTCAACTTAAATAGCCATTTTTCCTCTCCACCCTACACGTGTTTTACACTAATTCTTCTTTAAACACTTTAGCCTAACTTTGGCCTTTTTGACAGCAAATGGCTGCCACAATTTCAACATTATTATTATTTATTTATTTTTTGTTTGATTTTCTCTTTTTTTTTTTAACTAAACCTTTTTTTTTCTTTTCCTTTTTCCTTCTTGATTTTCGTCTTTGGTCTGGGAACGTCCCAGAATATATATATATATATATATATATATATATATATATATATATATATATTAGTATTCATGTTTTTTTTTCCAATACTAATCCTTCACATAAAAAAATATTATTTAAATCACATGACATATTTATTAAATTACTTTTTACCCTTAATTCACGAATACGGGTATTACAAACTTGACCTTTATTTCAATTCTTAAATGAAGAGAATCGTAGTGCTTTCTATTAATAATAGGGTTTTAGCTTATATCTTGTTGTAGTTGCATTGTATCTAATAGGAAAGTATCTTAGATCGATTCTTTAGGAGTAGTTACTCCATAATCCTTAATTCCATGATCTCCACTTCATGTAATTAGGAACAATTAGTCCATAGTTATTCCATGATCTCCACTTCATGTCAGCATCAGTTACACCTCGTGTATAAATAGGTCTCAAAATATGAAAACAAATAAACAGAAAGTATTTTTCTCTTTATGCTATCAGAGCTAAATATATCTAACAAGTAAAGATCCATTTTTTTTTTCCTGTTCCTCTTTACTCTGAGATCAACAAGATGTCTGAAAATCCTTCTGAAGTATCTCCTTCAAAGCACACCACAATGTCCTCTGTGCTCAATCATTCCACCTTAATCTCTTTTAATGCAGCATCACAACTTCCAGTTAAGCTCACACATGAAAACTACACTTCATGGAAAGCAAAATAGGATGCTCTCTTGTATGGCTATGATTTGCTTGGCTTCATCAATCGAACCAAGCCATGTCCTCCAGAAACTATACTTGAGAGGGATAATTATGTTATTAAACCAGATTTTATTCTCTGGATGCGACAGGATAAATTCTTGTTTCATGGGATCATCTCTTCCCTCTCTGAAAGAGTCCTATCAAGGGCAAGCTCTGCCAAATCATCTGCTGAGGCCTGTGATCGCCTTGCCAAAATGTATGCAAATGCTTCTTCCTCTCGCACCATGGGACTTACTGAACGTCTCACCAATATAAGCCGAGGAACACAATCAGTAGCTGACTACCTAGCAACCATTCAGGCAATATCAGATGACTTGGCAACGATTGATCAACCTGTTTCAAATGCTCACTTGGTCAACCATGTGCTGAATAGAATCGGAACAGAGGATAAGGAGATTTTTGCTACTGTAAGGGCAAGAGATTCCATCATTAGCTTTGAAGAACTCCATGACAAACTCACTGATTATGAGTCTTATCTCAAGCGAGAAGAATGTCGAAACAGTGCCTCCATCACTGCCAATGCTGCTCGTTTCTCTCAACCAAAGTATGGCAACCAAAGCAAGAAGAACAACCCATCATATTTCAATAATCAGTCATCTGGTCAAGGTCAGAGGCAAACTACTCTATGGAACACCACCACCACCACCAATGCTAGCAGTGATAAAGGTCTAAATCCTTATGCCAATATCATATGCCAATTTTGTAACAAAAAGGGCCACACTGCTCGTGTTTTTCGGATTGCAAAACAAATCATGAGCCAACCTATAGCCAATCTGACAACTACAACTAGTGGAGGGACATAAAATTCAAATTGGCTGCTTGACTCCAGAGCCTCTCACTATGTCACGTTAGATTTCAGTAATCTCTCTCTCCATCAACCTTATGAAGGACCAAATGATATTGTCATTGGTGATGGTACAGGTTTACGTATCACTCACACCGGATCTTCCAACGTTTCTACACCCTCTAAAAAATTTTCCCTTGCAAATGTTTTATGTGTTCCTTCTATGCATCAGAATTTAATTTATGTTTCACAATTTTGCAAGACAAATCAAACCTCCTTTGAATTCTTTCTTTCTTCTTTTTGTGTGAAGGACCTAACTACGAGGACAATTCTCACATGAGGAAGGAGTAAGAATGATGTCTATGAATGGCTAAGCCTGCAAGACTCCAAACCAGTGGGAAATCAAGCCTATGTTGGTGTCAAAACTTCCATTG